>PVKU01003250.1:0-82139 GCA_004027475.1 Anoura caudifer
TCCCTTGCTGCTTCTAGAATTCTCTCCTTCATTTTAATCTTGGGTAATGTAATTATGATGTGCCTTGGTGTGTTCCTCCTTGGGTCCAACTTCTTTGGGACTCTCTGAGCTTCCTGGACTTCCTGGAAGTCTATTTCCTCTGCCAGATTGGGGAAGTTCTCCTTTATTATTTGTTCAAATAAGTTTTCCACTTGTTGCTCTTCCTCTTCCCCTTCTGGTACCCCTATAATTCAGATGTTGGGATGTTTAAAGATGTCCTGGAGGTTTCTAAGCCTCCCCTCATTTTCTTGAATACTTGTTTCGTCCTTGTTTTCTGTTTGGTTGTTTCTTTCTTCCTTCTGTTCCACTCCATTAATTTGAGTCCAAGTTTTCCTCCCATCTCTGTTGGTTCCCTATGCATTTTCTTTCATTTCACTTATTGTAGCCTTCATTTGTTCAACTAATATGTGAGCAAAATCAACCAATTCTGTGAGCATCCTGATCACCAGGACTTTGAACTGTGCATCTGATAGGTTGGCTATCTCTTGGTCGCTTAGATGAATTGGCTCTGGGGCTTTGATGTATTCTTCCGCTTGAGCCATATATTTTTTGGGGGGTCTTGTCACGCCTGTTACATATGGGGGGTGGAGCCTTAGGTGTTTACCAAGGTGGGGCAACCCAGTAGTTGGGATGTGATGCTGTATGTGGGGGCAGGGTCTGAAAGGGAACAATGGTGCTTGCTCTGCTCTCTCTTGGATTCAAGTCCCTTCCACTACTTCACCTTCGCCTGGATTATCTGCATGCGAATGTGGGACCACCTGGTCAGCCAGCTGCCTTGCGCGGCCTCACTGAGTCTGCACCATTGCCACCCTGTGCCTGGGGTCAGCTAGCTGCCGCCTGCACACCTGGGATCTGCCAGCGACTGCTGCCTGGGTGCCCTGTCCACCAGCCTCCACTTTTTCCTGCCGTGACTCTGCCCCTCTTACCAGGTCTGGATGAATGGTTGTTGGACTTCCATACAGTTCACTTTTCTATCAGTTCTGGTTGTTTTCTTGTTTCTAAATCTTTGTTGTCTTTAATTTTCGTTGTGCGAGAAGGAACAGTGTGTCCACCTATGCCTCCATCTTGGCCAGAAGTCTGATTTTTTTTTCCTTTTAAGGTTATTATTGATAGGTACTTATTCATTGCCATTTTACGCCCTGAAACAACTTCTTTGACACTGTCATATCAATCTATTGGAATATATTTGTGAACGCTTTCTTTTAGCCAGTTTTTCTGAAATGTGAGTTACAAATATTAGTCAAAGGGACTAAATTACACCAATAGATTTAGAAATGAAAATGCATGAAAAAATATCATTGCTGTTTGTGTTTGTCATATTCCAGACCAAGCAATATTTACTATTTTTCATAACTACCATATTTGTTTTGATACAATCCATTATGTTCAAGCTCAGACTCTAGGCCTTCTGGATATCTTTGGAATGCAAGCTTCAAAAACACTCTGCTGACATTTCAAAACTTGAGCCTGGATTTAAATTAGGTCATTATTTATTTTTATTTGAGTTCACAGAGTAACTTCAACTTGCTCTGGCCCCACAGGAAAGGGAGATGCCTGCTTGCTAGCGCTGGATAGAGTTTCACCCAAGTGGGAGGTTTGCATTGTTTTCCCATTTGTCCTGCTGGTGTCGTATAATCCTTCAGTGGCTGTCACATACATGCATCATGGGATCCACTGTTGTACTCATGGTATCTAAGGACTATAGGAAGAAACATTTAATCTCATCTCTGATTCTATAATTATCCCAGAGTTTTTTTATATGAATATTTAGCAAAAATATTAGTAAGGAAATTTCTGTCAAAAATACATGCTAATACTTTCCTATAAGACCCAAATTTGTCTTTCAGTTATTAAAAGCAACCACTGTTCATTCAGTTCACTCTATTTAAATGCCCTTACTTCATCCTAGAATTCCTCAGTGTTCTATTTAATGTAGGTTCCAGGAAAAATCTGTATCTCCTTCAGGGCTCCAGCCCCTCATAACAACTAAGTGATTAAAGACAAAGTCAAGTGTTACTTTCAAGGTATCTCACATCTGACATTGTTGAGAATAAATTTAAAAACCTGAATTCCAAGCCCAAGACTCGTTGTTCCTGGGATTAATACCTTGATAACCAAGTGTTCAATTTGAGCCAAATGTTGTATTGATCTCTTTCATTTGGAATGCTGATAGTTGGCTAGAATTATGGGTGAATGATGGCATAGGATTGTGAGCCCACTAAATACTGAGCAATATGCTAGCTTCTGTGGAAGGTGACATGAATAAGCAGCAGTACATTTTACTACAGTAACATTCTCCCTATTAATGCCCAAAATGAGTGCAATAAAGGGCTTTCTATGCTTTAGGGATCCTCTACCTCTGTCCTGCATCTAGTTAATTATATAAGGGCAAGAAGGAAATAGAAATAAATGTATTTGATATCTGGTTATTTCTAGCAGCAATTAAGAGGGGATTAAATGTAACCACTGTGGAAAATACACAATACACTCAATACGTTGCTTTTAAGTTGTGTTTTGCTACTTTTGTTGCCTTAATCTAGATTTTTTCCAATTAAATTGGGACATCTGTGTCTAGGTTACCTTATTTTAGCAAAATAAGGCATGAGTGGTCTTACTTCTGGAGACAGGGAAATTAGTTAAATAACAAGAGGTACTGTCCCCAGTTGAGAAATCAGGTTATCTCTACCAGAAATTACTGGGATTTGGATCATATAATTTTAGAACTTTATTATATTAGAAATATGAAAACAAAAGTATGGAGATGATTTCTTATTTTTCTAACATTCTGAAAAAGTTGCTTCAGAGAGTTGGTAAACAAAGTAGCTGCCAGGACTCTGGCCAAACATTCCTCCGTGACCATCTCTGAACTCTCCAGTGTTCCTCACTGTGTGAGTGGCTGAATGAGCATGTGCAAGGTTGTGCAGATCATCCAGCTCTTGAGCCAAGGGCAGCCACAACTCTGCCAATGCTGTGTTGGCCAGAGATGATAACTGTTTCTGAACAAAACACTCCATGGACCGACTCTCCCTGCCAGCTTCTGTTCCCATCCACAGCAAAGTTGAAACATTAGAAGCATTCACAGAGAATCAGGCCAAATTGTCAAACAAAGGTGTTTTCATTGTCTCTCTTAGATCTGTGGATTTTTGTTCTGTTATATTTTAAAATAGGTAATTTTCTCCAGAAGTTGACACAGCATATAATACTTGCCAGGAAAATGTGGAGGGGAAGGTGGGAAGTAAGGGGATTGTCCTAAGATGGCTCTCCTCTTTAAGGATCTATTTCAAGGTGTATTGCTTCCCACCCAACCCCCCACTCACATCTTTACTAGTATTGGCTGTCTAAAAGAACAGGGGAATCAGTGCCTGTTTCCAATACTACTTTAGCAGAATTTTCAGTGTGACTTCATGTACATCATGGTTGATCTATTACAGTTTCCCTTTCCCCCTCAAGCCCCGTTGTGAACAAATTCTTACTGTAATCTATAAAGCAAGCAAAAGACTTTAAACTTTATAATGTAATAAGAATTAAAATTTGGATGATAAAAGTTATTACACATGAGTGAGTTTATCTCTCCAAATCAAGGAAATAAATTAGCTTCCCTGCTTTGTAGCATATGGTATCCTCAGAATTGCTTTCATATAATTATAACTCTGTTTATTAAAAGGAATTATGTAACAATATGGTTGATTTATTCTGATGTGACTGGCTTAGGGACTTAATTGGACTATGTAATATACCCAAGATAAAATTAATTTAATTAGCAGATTCATTTCAGGATGACTAGAACACACTATTACACTTTGATAATCTTCTGAAAAGGTGAGCGAGCAAATCAAAGTTCCTGAACAATTGGACATCTCTGTGACATATTAAGAGTGGAAACAAAAAACAGAGCACCTCCAGCCAGAAAGCTGAAAAATAAAACTTTACATCATGCTCTTCACTTGTTTTTTAAAACAGACTTTGTCTAACACTTTTATAGTTAGTTCTAGGACCCTCTCTCCCTAAGGTAAAAAGGACACAGTTGCTGAAATCTCCTGGAGTCCTCAACTTGCCTCACCCTTTCCAGTGTTGCAGTCACAATCTCCAGGTGGCAAAATTATCCGTGCTACCAGGGCCCTTATGTGAAGAGCTGAGAGTGAGCCTGGGCTTGGTATGGGCCAGTTTGCATGATTCTTTCCTGTGGGTATAGAACACCACTGCGAAATGGCACCATTTCACACAAGAAGATTATAGTGAACAAATATTTAGGTGGATAAGGGCAAAATTACCATAGCTATTACAAACATCTCAAAGTCTGTATGTACAGATAATTCTAGAATCAAGAACTACATCTTCCCATCAGCTTCCTATCTGTTCTCCATTTCTTTTTTTTTTCTCTTCTCATTTTTACTCATTTTGTACAGTGCCAATATAATACATGTTTGGTTTATTTTGTTATTTTATACATACATACAGATTCTGCCTCACTCTGTGAAAGGACCTGAGGCAACTTCACTTCTGCTAGGTTCATCTTGCGCTGCACCTTTGATCATATCTCACTTTCCTACCAGAGAGCAGATGGCTTTCCATCAACTAAACTGCAGAGCAAAATTCCACTTCCTCAACCTGGCATGCAAGTCCTCTGTAACATGCCTCCTCCATATTCCCCTGGCCTTGCCAAGCACGATCCCACTGTGGAGACCCTGTGTGGCAGGCACTTGGGATTTCTTGTCATTTCCTCCCTTGCTATTTCTTTTCTCCTTCTTTCTGCCCTCCATATATTTTCTCATCCCATATTCTATTTCCAAATAGTTCCTCATCACATTTCATTGCTGAAGCCTTTTCTGATCATCACAACTAATAATTATTTCTTCTTTTTCTGAATGTATGTCTGTGTGTAAAATTTGTTGTCATTTACAGAGGGTCTGTAGCCCTTCTTCCCTCTGCAGTGCCTCCTAGTACAGCAGGCTAACATGAAAGCACATTATTATTATTATTATTATTGTTATTATAATCGCTATTTTAATCATGGATACAGTGCTACAAGTTTCTGCCCCTGAGGTAATAAAATATTGTCCATGGAAACAATTATTGCAATTTTATTCACCATCATGCATCTAATGTGGACTATAATCCATTGTTTTAAGAAGTTTCTACTTTTACAAAAAGTAGACACTGTTTCCCAGGAGTCCATTAATTATTAGTGCCAAGATGTCTTTCAGGGTTTACTGACTTCATTGTACTCTCTCGTGAATCTGTAAGTTATGAGGACACGAAGTCTCCGAGGATGTTGTTGTAGGTCTCTCCATCCCCAAAGAAACTGATGAGAGACAAAATTCCCAATTCACCTGATTCTTCCCCCTTTGATGCTGCAGTAGATGTGGCATGAGCGATAATATATTTCCTGAAAGCCATACTCAACAGCAAAGCTAGGGGAGCGAATTCAGACAGTCCCCTCTGTTGTGACTCTTTGTTTCAGTGTAGTTAGATCAGAGTTGCAGTGTTGCATTGAACTTGGGAGCTTTGATTTCCTTTGTTGTAAGAACAAAACTGAAAATGGAAACTAGAACAGAGATGCTTCTATAATGAACACTGAAGTCACCTAGGAAATCTGTATTGGGCAAAAGACCCATTTATCAGTACCATGACAGCCCTGTGAGTAACACAATGCTTTTTTCTTAGTCTTTTATCCTGGTGGGCCTAGGTGAAAGGTATATCTTTAAAGACTAGATTTAAGATTTTTGCACACATTGAGGGGACATGAAAGTATGTTTTCCAAAATAAAATTTGAAGTAGTATTTACCATTTGGGGTAAGTCCATGAAGTGTAATATATTATTCCAAGTGTTTTCCTTCATTACTTTATTGAATTACAAGAAGAGTCATATTGCTTGCGTATCATTCCCATTTTACAGATAAAGAAAACAAGTTTTAAAAAGTAATAAAGTCACATTTGGAACCCAAAACCTAATCCAGACTCTGCTGCTTTCCACTACACTAGACCGTGTCTGCATATGAGAATGAAGATGTTCTGCTCAACGAGACAACAGAGCAACTCTTGTGTGTGGATTATTGAGTTATTAACCACAACTTAGTCTGACAATGTCTTTCAAAGAATGACACATTTTGTAATGACTCAAAGAAGTGAGCTACTTATCAGTTGTCTGAAAATCATGTAAGTATTTTACACATGATGATTAGGACACCAACAATTTCATGGGCCGGAGTGAGCACTAACCCAAATAGGCTGCTTTTGACGTGAAAGAGTATCTTAGAGAGCCTGAGACATACCATAGACAGATTAACTGTGAACATATACAAAAATGTGAGGGAATTGGACACACGGGAAAGTGAGAAATGAGGACACCATAATAGGACCTAAATTTTCCTACAAAAATCACCCTCAAGCTTCAGCTCTTTTCATATTCACAAAATCACTGGGGACTAATGAGCTTTTAAGTCATAAACCAACATCTCCAAGTTCTGGCATCCATTATCATGGATTTTCCAGAATGGTACCATGTCCGTGTTGCAACAAAGTTTTTACCTGACAACTCCCTTTCCTTCTTGACTTTAAATTACTGACTTCACCACGATTTTATTCTTGGCTGCCTTCTTACTTGGTGAAATCCTCATCACCACCCCAAAAGCACAGGGGAGGACCTGGACTTAGGACTGGCACCTGTTGTCATGGGCAGTGCAGTTTTTTAGGACTGACCCCTTAACCTGTGGATATATATCTGGGTAGATGGTATCAGAATTGTATTAAACCATAGGACACCCAGCTGGTGCCAGAGTATTGCATTGCCTGTTAGCGGAGGTGAAACAACCCATACATGTTTAAACCGAATGCTCAGAACTTTTATTCTCCTTCTAAAATATAATCTGGGGAGCAGGGATTGAATCCCAATTATCTTTTTATTGCCAATGCTCAGAACATGATAGGTCATTAAGCTTTTATTGAATTGAATATCTTCAAGCTGAGTCCTGCTTCTTAGTAACTTCCGTGCATTGTAGACTTAACCTTTACAACAACCCAAAATGTCTCATTCTTCTACTTGACGTTTTTTGGGATATTTAGAAATAGCATTCCTATTTTCTTCAAAGTCTTTCTCTTCTTGATACATAACTGCAAGTCTTTCCACTATTTCTGACTTTATGTTTAGGACATTTCTAGATCCTGGTCACCATCTTCTGGAGACAACTCATTATGCAATGCCCCTTTTAGAACCAAGTATGAATATCAAGGTGTGATCTGAGCTATGTGGGGACAGTAATCTCCTTTGATGGTCCTGTATGTTCTGCTCTTTTAGTGCAGCCAAAAGTTGGGAGAGCTTGCTTCATTGCCATATTCCCTTGTTGGCTTAATTGTAGCTAGAGGACAATTAAACAGATCTTTTTATATGAAATGACAGTTTCTGCAGAATTTTTTTTTCAAATTTGAGAACTTCACATTTCTATTAATTTCAATGCTTTCCTTCTTGCCTTTCAAGATCTTTTTCATTCTGAGTCCTTTGATCTGACATTAATAATGCCTCCCAGTTTTCCCTGGCTGGGTAACTCAGTTGGTTTGATTATTGTTCTGATATGCCAAGATCATGGTTCAGTCCCTCATCAGGGTACATACAGGAAACAATCAATGAATGCATGGATTGGTGGAGCAACACATCGATGTTTTTTTTTTCCTCTCTCCCTTCCCCCCATCCCTGTTCCTCTCTCTCTCAAATCAATTAATAAACATTAAAAATAATAATAATGTCTCAGTTTTGAGTCATCTGCAGATTTAATAAGTGGTTTCCTTCTTGATTTAAACAGAAATAAAATACCTAGATATTTATTAAACCCCTGTTTAAAGTTAGAAGTTCTTGGCTATTCTAAATAATGCTGCCATGTATGGTACCAGATGGGTTCTAGATATATTGTGGTGATCACTCTGTAAGGTACGTAAATGTTTAATCACTGTGTTTTATACCTGACAGTAATATAATATTTTATGTCAACTATAATTGAAAAATAAAAAATGAAAATTTAATATTCATTTAAGCCAGATGTTCTTTCTAAATTGTGGTAACTTTTTATTCTTTTTAAGTTAGCCCCAGTTAACAAAAATGGTCTTCTGTTTATCTTGATTTTCTTAAATACACTTATCACAGGACCATTCATGCTAAAGAATCTCATAGAAATTTTTCAGTCAATAGAAAAATTATCTTTAAGGGAACTTCCCCAGATCACTTCATTATAAGCCATGTAAATATATGGAATGAGAAAGAATTCTTAGAACATGAAATACAGTTTACTTGAATAAAGTCACTTTTCTCAAGTTCTCAGAAAGAAAAAAAGCCTGTGTAAATTATGTAAATTATTTGTATGTCAACCAAGACAAGAGTAGACTTGACTTAAGAGCGAGCAGTCACAGAAACTGTGTGAAAAGGGGCAAATGTAGTCAGTTGCTTAGAAGTTTATTTTGAACAATACCAAATTGTGGTTTACCTCAGAAATTTTTTATTTAACCTGGAGGCTTTGTCTGTAGGTCAGATGTGCTACAACGTGTATAATCAATAGCAGTGTGCAAACCTCTAAAAGTGGAATAAAAAGAATAAGCAATGAAATCAGCAAGAGCCGTATTATTCGGAATTGAAAAGCCAGTTGTTAGGACTTCAAATAAATGCTCAAGGCCACAGCTAGAATCACAATGCCAGTAGAAGGGACATTTAAAAGACCCTCGGCTGAGAAAAGATGTCAAAGAGACCACAGCACAGACTCATAAAGCCAAAGTGACAAGGCAGGAGAAGGGCAGAACCCAGATAGTGAAGCTTTGAGGTACAGGGATCAGAAGGCTGGCCCAGCATACCTGAGAGAGCCTAAGGATCTCCTCTCATTTAGAAAGAAACCCACAGCCTCAAGTCTGCCATGGACTGAATTTCACAGGAGACCTTCTCCTGAAAAGAGTCTTAACCTTCATGGTTTAACTCAGTCAGTGTTTCTACTTTTTCACCTTACCTAACGATGCAAGTGCTGTTTAAAGGTCTCTTCCAGTGCTGTCTATATAACAGGTCACCTGAGGATCTTTCCAAGCTTCTCCTCCTCTCTATGAATATTCATGGGCCAAATTTTCCTATAGTACATTCTAAGAACATTTCTGAGATTGGCAGACTTGGAAAACAGTGTCCACAATTTCTTATTTTCAAGTTGACATACTCTGGATTTCAGCAAAAATGACTGAGAACAATCAGCCAGTTCCTTAGCCTACTTTGCCACATTTGTCACATTTTTCTTATTTCTGTTTCCTCTTAATCCACTTATCCATCTGCACATGCCTACTTGTAGCAGCCTACACAAACATAATTTTCAGATTTTGGAAGAGGTGCAAACATACAGATTATGGGTTGAGGTGATGCGTAACTCGTGAGAACTGAGAGAAATAACTGTAAAATTTGGGGGGAAAAGTACTATTTCAAAAAGAAGTGGCTTAGGAATTGGCCTAGACTTGTCAAGGCCATGCTACCACCTCCTGCTTTTGAAGGATTGATGGCTCTGCTCACTGTTGGTCAGAATGGTGATTTGGATACCTGAGTCTCTAGTCCGGTCCTTGGGCCCAAAGCCTCCAGACCTGTCCATGGGTTCACCTCCCTGGTTTCTAACAGATATACCACAAATGGGTTTAAATCTTTAATCTGCAGAGTCCATAGACTTCTTAAGGCTTGCCCTGGTATTTATGGGACAACTTAGAAACAACCTCACCAACCAAGTTCAGACAGTGATGAACATTTTTAGCCCAGTCATTTCATCACTTTGATTCCAACTTTAAGTTCCCAGAGACAATGCCTAAAAGTAGACAATTTTTAAGTTGCCACTGTTCTCTCCTCTAGAGGACTATTTAACATTTGGGTTTCCTTGGTCATCATTGCTCCTGTTACAGAACAGACCCAGGGTGGGGAGCGAATGATATACTATTACCAAATGGACCCACCCTTGTGCTCCAGGCGCCACCCCTGATACTAGGTGCGCCTTGCCCGCCGCCAGGGAAAGAGGTCTCTCAATGCCAGAGATTGGTGAAAAGGAAAGGAATTATTTATTCAAAGAGTTATACAGACTTAGAGTAATGACTTAATGTCTTCATTAAAATACTAAAGTCTTTTAGAATACCCACAAATGCACAGTCCTTCCTTCTCCCCTTTGCCCAGTCCAGGGTACCGTATCTCAGGAAAAGAAGTAGAGGTCCATTGCGGTTCAGGCAGCCCCTTGGTTCTGGCACCATCAACTGTGTTGCTGCCGAGATCTCTAGTTATTCCAAAACCATGTGGCACCTTTTCATGGCTCACCAGCAAGAATGTTTTCACCCCTTTCCAGGCAAAGTCTCTCCTGCTTCCTAAGCCACATAGCAAAAAGGTCACACCCTAAAGCTGCGTGGTCCCAAAAAGCCCCCAGCATGGCTGCCATGCCTGGGTTTAAATCCCAGCACCAGTCTTCCTCTGCAGCCCCATTTCCGACTCCTCCTACAATCAGTTATACCTGCCAGTCTTCCTGTATCCTTCCAGCTTTACTGGGCTGCCATGGTAAGTCTGGGAAGGCATATCCCCATGGCATGGAGCCAATCATCTCCAAGCTCTCATGCAGGTGCTGTAACCAGGAGGAGTTGCCTCCCAGTTGCATCCTGGGTTGAAGTCACTCTCATCCCCCTGGCTCAAAGCATGGCCACAGCTATTTAACATATCCATGAAGCCAGTTAAAGGTTATAGATATGTTAAAAGACAGTTCTAGAAGTTATCTGCAAAACTGTTGCTATTTGAGACAACTCTCAGTGGCCCTATATATAATATAATATTATATTATATATATACATACACACACACACATTTTCTAATATTTTCTGGACACCCTGAGTTCTGGACCCCATTACAAATCCTCATTTGGGCTCCGCCCTCCATCCTTGGCTGCATACACTCCATCAGCTCCTAGATTAGAGCTAGCAAGAACAGTTTACTCAGTAAAAGTGTACTGCTTAAATTTAACCAAGCTTCTTTTTAAATTCAATCAGTTTACTTTCAGTGATTATTTTCTCCACAAGAACAGAGCAGTACTGAACCAAATATTTCACAGAATCCTACTATGAGCAAAATGGATGTATTCTATGCAGGTGAACAAGTGAAAAGTGGTTTCTGCTCTTAAAAAGCAAGTGATAACATGGAGGAGGTAGGCAATAATAATAAAAATAAGTAAGTAAATACTGTTAAATATTTATGGAAGCTCTGAGAAGGATAGAGAACCCTAACACAAAGGAAAAGGAAGACTTTACATCAGCAGTCAGAGGAGACCTCTCCCAGGAGATGATGTTTAAGGTAAGACTCAAAGGATGATGATGATAAAGAGCAGAGGGAAGAGCATTCCAGGGGGAAAAAAAGCAAATGTGAAGACCCCGAGATGGTGTGTCAGTTCTCTGTTGCTGTGTAACAAAACATGGCACCTGTAGTGACGTAAAATAACCAATTTATTGTGCTAATGTGTCCTGTGGGGCAGGAATTTGCATTGGCTGCAGGTGGGATGGCTTATCTTTGCTCCATGAAGCATGGGGCATCACTTGGAAAACTCAAAATGTCTGGGTAACTCAGCTGGGTTGGGGCTGAAATCAGCTGGAGTTATTAGGACTTTACTCCCATATCTGTTTTTTGTGCCAGCATGACTCAGAGGCTGGGCTCAGCTGGGGACATGAACCTGAGTGTCTACACATGGCCTGTCCAATAGTCTTCTTCATAGCATGGTGTCTCGGAGTAGAAGTAGATCTTACATAGCAGCTCAGGGCCTCAAAAGTGAACAACACGTGATGCCTAGCCTTTTATTACCTGGCATCAGAAGTGTTATGGACTGAATTATGCCTCCCCCCCAAAATTCATATATTGAAATCCTATCCTTCAGTACCTTGAAATATGACTGTATTTGGAGATAGAGCTTTTAAAGAGGTAAAGTAAAATGAGGTCAAACGTGTAGGTCCTTTCAACGTGACTGGTGTCCTTATAAGAAGAAATTAGGGCAGAGACAATAAAAAAAGGACACAATGAGAAGGCAGCTGTCTGCTAGCAAGGAGAGGGGCCTCAGAAGAAACTCACCCACCGATTGCTTCACCTCAGACTTCCAGCCTTCAGAACTGTGAGAAAATAAATTTCTGTTGGTTAAGATACCAGAAGGAAACCACAGGATGCAGTGATTATGATGTTAACTGAGCAGTTCAGGTGAAAGTTGGTTTGAAGAGTAGTGGTCTTAAAGATAGAGACTGATGGATGGGTACAAAATAGGGTTTGAAGGCAAAATTGACAAGACTTGAAGAACTGAACGTGAGCACAGACAGAACTGAAGGTATGAAAGATTACTACCAGGCTTCTGCCTTCAGACAGTAATTGTGTTTTTTACTGGGCTGGGAGAAATGAGGAAATACAGATTGGGACAAGAAGAGGAATGCAAATTAAAAGCTTTACATTGAATACTTAAAGCATCTTTTGAACTTCCCCCAATGGAGTTGAGCAAATCACTCCTCAAACAGCTATCTAGAAGTGAAAAGCGTCCCTAATTACTATTCACATTTCTCTCATAGAGTACAAGGAGAATAAAAAGAAAACATCTGAAACTGTCAAAGACAAATGTCAAGTAGATCACCTCGAACCTTCAGGGTGGGCTCCAAGTATGCAAGTATGTACTGAAAATTGTGCTTTCAATTAAAAATAATAATAATAATATAATACTAGACTGGATTGAGTATCAGTTTCATTTTATAAAAGAAGAAAAATATCACTTCTTTTAAGGAACAAGTAAATCCAATTTGTCCCCCAAAATAATTAGAACTCTGTATACATCTAAAAAAGAATAGAACTCTAAGTAGAATTTGGTATCAACCCATTTTTTAAGAGTAAGTAACATTTTCTTTTAAGAACAGCAAGCATAACCTGTTGTCTGACACAATATTTGGCAGAACCTGAAGAGAGTTCTGAACCTTAGGAGAAGAATGGGCCCATCCACACCCAGTAATCTGTGGCTTTTTTGAAAGGCAGCCAATCTTGTTGAAAAATTGGGCTTATATATATATATATATATATATATATATATATATATATAAAGAAATAGAAGGAAATTCTGATCTACTACCTCTAGAAAATTAATTAGATTCATAAGATACCTTTAAAAGTACCAGAAAGTACCTTAAATCCTGTGGCAAAACTTTGAGTTTGCATGATTCCAAACATTGAGACTGCAAAATGAAAGAAGCCATTAAAATGTTTTATAAAGCCGTATCTCATTTTTTACTCTTATTTTTTATTTTAATTTATAGTTTGGACTTTATTATGCACAGCTTGATATCTAATTAATGGCAAACATTTTTATCAGAGAATAAATTCATCTACATTCTTGTTCTGGCAGTATTTTCATATTGGAAGTTTTTATTCGCTCATTGTTTAAAAGCATTATTTATGCCTTAAGAAAGAATATATTTCAGGTTAAAGCCATCTGTTTGACTTCTGGTAGGTTAAACACCCTCTTATTAAAATTAATAATAGATAATTTTTATTAAAATCTTTCTATATATCAGGTGTATGGTAAGTAATAGAAATGACTTTTTAATTAATTTTCCTTATCAAAGATGTGTTATTTTTATACTAGAAAATTGAAATCTATTTTAGAGATTGTGTTGGTCTGCTAAAGCTGCTACACAAAATACCACAGGTTGAGTGACAACAACAGAAAACTATTTTTTCGAAGTTCTGGGCCTGAAAGTCCAAGATCAAAGTGCCAGAGGGTTGGTTTCCGGTAAGACCTTTCTTTCTGGCTTTACAGATGTCCACCTTCTCACTATGTCCACACATGGCCTTGCTTCAGTGCCCACTGAGAGTAGCTTGATCTCTCTGCCTCTTATAAGGATGTTACAGTCCTATTGGATTAGGGCCCCACCCTTATGACCTCAATTAACCTTAATTACTTCTCTTTTTATTTATTTAATCTTTATTGTATTCCCCCCCCCATTACGGTTAATCCCCTTATACCTGCCCCCCAGCAATCACCACACTGTTGTCCATATCCATGAGTCCTTTCTTCCTTTTTACTTCATCCTTCCACCTGATAACCTTCCCCACCCCAGCTGTCATCCTGCTGTCCATCTATGAGTCTGTCTCTGTTTTGCTTGTTAGTTCAGTTTGTTCATTAGATTCCACATGTGAGTAAAACAATATGGTATTTGTCTTTCTCTGACTGGCTTATTTCACTTAGCATTAATGTTCCCCAGATCCATCCATACTGTCGCAAACAATAAAATTTTCTTTCTTTCTTTCTTTTTTTTTTTTTTTACCACCGAGTAGTATTCCATTCCGTGAAGGCCCTATCTCCAAGTGCAGCCACATTGGAGGTGAAGCTTCAACATATGAATTGGGGAAATGCATACAGTCTGTAATGGAGATACTAAGAAACTTACCCCAGGTCATGTACCCAGAAAGTACAGGATCCAGGTTTGGAACCCAGGCAGACTTGCTCTAGAACTTTTAGCCTCCAGCTAATATTGTATATTTTCACTCACTTAACTTTCTGTATTAACATTTATCTCTGTCTTCCAGAGACCTTGGCAAGTTACACAAAAATTAGAAGTAAATATAGTAAGTGAACAGAAGTTTATAATTAATTTAGGTCAAATAATGTGAAAACATATACTCAACCAATAAAATTTGGATTTTGGTGCTGTGTTAGAGATGTCTGGTGTGTCTGTGTATGTGTATGTATGTGCTCCTTTTTAAAAAATTGATACAAATTAAACAATTTAGTTCAATATGGATTTAATATATTTAATCTCTAGAAATCCTAAGGAGAGTATAGCAGTATAATAATAGTCCAATTTAATAACACAATTTCTATATCTTGGTTAATACTCTACAGGGAAATATCTCAACGTTAGGTTAATTAAACTCTATGTCGGCCATACCTTGGGAGATGTTATGAATGGTGCTAAGAAGAAAAAGTCAATATGCAAATACTTACAGTATCAAAATACAGTGAGGGGATTGTGGCACAGCTGAGACAAGCTCATACATTCATGAGAGGAGACTTTAAATGGAGATAATGTGAATGACAGTAAATGCTAGAAGTAAGCATGCTGGAATAATGAAATACTTCTTACCCATGCATTTGAAAATTCTTTACACACAGTAAATGGGTTTTTAATGCAGGAAAATAAAAAGCACAGAGATGCTGTCAGAGAAAGCCCCCGATCATTGAAGCTGGAAAATACAATTCATTGTCAGAGACTATTTTGAAATACAAAGAACAACTATATACATAGGTTGGTGGGACAAGTGTGGAATAAACTCAAGAATAGAAAGCAGTGCATCTACAGTGCTAGATACTGTATAACATAAGCATAACTAACATCCTTTTGCCTCAATTTTAAATTAAATTAAAACTGTGAAAAAGAGTTTGCATTTATGAACTTTACCTAAAACAGTCACAATTTAGCATATACAAATGAATTATTTGCCTCTAAGTCAACAAACATTTACCAAGTCAGGTAGTTATATCATATAAGATATCATGACTTTGAGGATTCATTACTTTTCTTTTTCCTTTCCAAAGGACCTCATATCTATCCCAGATTAGGACACTAGTAAAATATGGTGAAATTTGAGTTCAGAAGATAGGTAGGTATGTGAACTTGTCTTATATCTATTTGGGCATGCAGAGTCCATTGAACACAAAGCATCAGATGAAAAGTTTAGAAATCAGCCACTTAGTAAATATTTGTAGTTCATGATTTCAAATATCTGCTCATTTAAAAACTTGCAAAGGTTTAAAACAGTCAGATAAAATAATATAATAATTAGCTAGCCTCTCAATTCCTTTGTTATGGAATACACATACTCCATGTTTATGTTTCAGACTACCTTTTCAAAGCAAATACAAATTGTATTCTATTTGTACTATGTTTTAGCTCATCTTTTTCACTGCTCCCATTTGTTAACACAAAAATCAATGTTTTCCATAATTTAGAACACCAGAAAAAGGAAAGGCTCAGTAATAACATCAGTGGCAATCACAGCAACTGCTGTCCTGTCATTGGTGTAGCCTCTTCCATCATAGTTTGATTTTGAACCAGGCATAATCGTATTGTTATGAGAGCCTAGTTCCAAAGACCGCATGTAACATGATGCCTGTTGCACATTAAACACTCTGTTGCCATTTGCTTAATTAATTATAATATTCCTCTTTTTGAGCCACAAACTAATTTGGACCATAAACACACATATATGCACACAAACAATTATCGGTGGTGGAGTTCTGCCAGTTCGCTAAATTACATTAACACTGAAGGAGTCATATATTATGTGCTATTCAGTGTTTCCCCCTGGTGAGGCTATGCTCTTCTTAAAGGCAGAAATAATAATAAATAATATAAGGGGGAAAAGGACTAGGATTAAAGGAAGGGGGTTCCGACAGTGAGTGATGACCTGCTGAGCTCTGCCCCACAGAGCCATATAGAATGTCATATACACTGTTTGTAAATATACACACTCACACACACACATCAGCCCATTTAGTTGCAGTGGTTTGGTGAAGTTAGGTGTGACATGAGTTCATTTCTTGCTCTAGCCTGTCACATACTGCAAACTCTGAAGTATGGTTGTGATTGGTGGAACAGTCAGGCTAAGTGTAATGCAATACTCCCTAAGGTTAATCAAATTTTCTGTCTACCTAAAGTTGTTCCTGATACATATTGGGAAACCATGAAGTAAATGGTTTATGGGTAATGATGAATCATATAGGGGCTCAGAGAATATAAATATAAGCCAATGATAGAGAATGTACTGGAAGGAAGGACAGCAAAGCTCAGGATGAGCAGTTGAGAATCTGACTCAGCTCAGTAATACTCCAGCTTTAGGGCATAGCAGTTGTGAGGCTTCTTACTCTCAAGTATCACCTCTGAAAATTGAAAATAATGATAGCCAACGTAGAGCAGTACTGTGAGAATGAAACTGAGTGCCAAGGACCTGGCAGGAGGCAGATTAAACCTTAGTTTCCTTTTAGGACCTAAGGGACCTTTGGATGCCTTATTCTAGGAACAGACCAGGCTCAATGTTTTCCATGGAGATACATCTAGGAAGACAGAGTACTAAGAAAAATCAAGGCTGTACCCAAACAGTTAACACTCACATGGAGAAGGGTGGCCTTACAGCTAATTATTGAAAACTAAATTTCAGGGGCAGATTTGAACCAAATGACTTGGTTTCTTCTCAAAAGCTAGATATTCTGCTAAATACATTTAACCATGGTTTTTCCACCCATTTTTCAGTATTTATCATGTTCAGTGAATTTCTTTTTTCATTGCTTCCTTCTGGAACTAAATCTTCTGCCATTGATGATTGTTACTTTTCAAGGTTTCATTAAATCTACTTGGTTTAAAGCTTTGAGCCTTGAGAAACACTGTTTATGTTGCTTGGCTGTGCTTCAGTGTGAAAACCTATGATGAATTTCATCAGTGCTGTTCTAAGAAAGATAGTATGTCATATCAAGCAATTCTTGCCTCTGCTTGTCCTACTGATAGATACAAAATAATGTAGTGCTTAACCTTTTCATTTTTGTTCACCCTGAAAAATATGTAATCAAGGACACAGAAGGCAATAGATAATAGCCTTATTTTATTTTATTTTATTCTCTTTTCCCCATGTCATTTATGATTTGGGCATCTAACTGATAAAGAGAGAACTTCCGGTGAAAAATCTAAACTCAGATCTGATTGATGTGGGGTTTCATACTATACTTTTGTCTTTCCCCCCCATACCATTCTTGACTATGCTCTGCCTATGCTGAGACGCTGGGGAAGCCTGGCACTGCAGAGGCTAATGAGCCTCAAAGGACAGTGGAAGGAACTCATGTGTTTGAGCAGCTATCAGATTTTAGGCATTTTACTTACTTTGCTTCATTTTCACAAGTCCAACCAAAATTTCTTAAGCCAAAGATCACATCTTGGCCATCCGTCATCCAACCCTGCCAGCACCATGGTCTATCCAGAGTATAAGCACTCCACAACACTTCCACCTCTAGTCTAGTCTAGGCCTTCTTCATTGCTCGATGGTCCACTAGAGAATCTCTTCACTATTGAAATGATCGCCCCTCCCAATTCCCCTTGCCGTCTACTCTACACTGCAGTCCTCATGAGCCTCACACAAGTCAAGGCGAATGGCGCCTTTGCTCTGCTCAGACTGGCTTCCCATCTCTTATCACTCAGAGGAGATGCTGGCCTGGATGCCTCCTGTGCTTACTGGGTGAGTCCGCATGCTGCCTGTGAATCCACATCAGCCTAGCCTGTATCAACTCCTGCTCTCATCTCCACCAGTTTTCTACACTGACCACACTTGCCTCCCTGATGTTCGGCATCAGGGCCTTTGTACTTGACATTTTCTAGGCCAATAATTCTCCTTTTCTCAAATATCTTTAAAACTTATTTCCTCACTTCCTGAAAGTGTGCTCAAATGAGATTTTATCATGGACGCCTTCGTTGACCATCTCATATAAAAAAGCAGTTCTTTGTTACTCTTCTTACGCAGCTGTCTTCTTTACCACACATATTGTCTTTGGAATATATTTGTTTATTAATGTGTCATCTGATTCCACTAGTATGTAAATGAGTAATGCACTAACAAATGAGACCTGGTAGAAATTTACTTATCCATGGTGTAAGTCAGCAGCTAGATGCATCCTTATCTGGTTGTCTCTGCAGCCTGTGCCCTCTGCTAAATCAAGCAGCTGATTTTGAAGCAAAAATAGCCATGTTTCATCCATTGAATGTTGAGTCTGCACACTCAATAAAGACAGAATGTTCAAAGCACAGTGCACTTTCATATCTACCTGCTGCATCTAAATCCTGCAAACTTACAGGTGTTATCTACTTACTGACAAGTTGACTCAGCCTGGGGAAGTTGAAGCCTTTGTTAGTCTTACATTTGCAGGAGAGAGAAGAAAGATAAGACAGTAGGACTGAACCTAAAAAGGGATTCCTTAATATCTAGAATTTGTGTCATCTCTCTAGCTATTCAACATACTCTTTTTTATTAGCTTTATTCTGCATACATCATATATCTCCCATTATAGCTTAAAAGAATGGTGTAATGCTTCCTTTGAAATGAAAGGACCTTCCTGCCTGCAGTATTACCGCAAAACACTACCTCCAAATTCTCTAGTGCATCATCTCTACTATTGCCAGGAGGGTCTTTGTAAAACATAAATCTTATTTTTAATCAATTTTTAAAAGAAAACTGCTTTAACATAATCATGATTCCTTGACCCAGCATACTAGCATTGGAGGCCCTTTCTAATTGGATTTCCTGTGCACCTCCAAACCTTCTGCTCTTCCTCTGGCAACCTTTAATATCACAATTCAAAAGTATTTAATAATGTCTGCCATATGTCATTCACTTTTACATTTAAATACCCTTTTCTACTCTAGATGCTAAAATACTACCTTTTCTGCCCTATTTCTGTCTGTTGCACACTTCTAATTGTCATCAATATCTAGCATCTACTGAGAATCCACCATGTGTCGAGTGTTGTTGGAGGTGCTTTCCGTATCCTTTCATGCTCACAGCATCCCTACTCATCAGCATTTTTATCCACATTTTACAGATAAAGTAACTGAAGCTAAGAGAACCCAAGATCCCATGAGCAGACAATAAGAGTTCAGGGATCTGAGCCACATTTCTTGCCAGAGTGCCGGTGCTTCTAGCCTTCCCACTGTGCCGGGCAGCACACATCTGGCCCTGATTATGTCATACAATTATACCTTCTTCCAAGAGCTGCAGGCCCCTCACTGGCAGAGCATTTTGTTTTCCTTCGTAGCTACAGTGACTCAATGACCTGGGTCGTCAGTGTTGCAGTTATATAAATAGGATTAATTGTCTGTGAAAAAAGCCAATACTGGGAATTACATCTTCACACCCACGATCTTGAGCAGGCAGCTCCACTCTTGACCCTGTGGCTTGTCCTTCTCCGCCCATACAAAGCTGTCTAAGAAATGCCCACAACTGAAGTTTGTTCAGTTTATAACCATAGGTCTGTGAACACAGCAGTTCATAAACGCTCATGTCTTGTTATGGTCTGCCTCTGAGGCAGTTCGCGGGCACACTTACGTTCTATTAGTGAGGGTTTTGTTTTGTGCATGGAGGTGTGGTTGCCTGACACGCATCGCTATGCTCTTCACACAGTCGATAAGAGACTCGCTTTGCATTGTCCTTCCTAGGTGGAATGACCTCAGGTGATCTAACCGTTCTGCCTTTTTATTTAAAATTTTTGATCATAGTAAAAATACACATTTCATGTAATACCCCCAAATTCAATAGACTTATTTTTTTTACCAGACTGGATGATTTGAAAGTTCACATGGAAAAATAAATGCAAGAATTCTCAAGCATATAAAAAGGAGAAAGAATGATGAGGTGCTACAGGTAGTACCAGATATTCAATTTATATTAAAGCTAATGTAATAAAAAATGCTATTTGCACAAGAAAAAGCAAATAGAACAGTGAAATAGAATCAATCGAGAAAGTTTACTTAATAAATAATATTGCCATTATTTGACTATTAAAACAAAGAACTACTTTGAATTCGAATAATATACTTAAGCATTCAAAATTTTAAATGAAGCAAATAAGGAAATGATAACATTATATTTATAAATTTACATTTTTAACATGTTACAACACATTATCTTTGTAGTTTAAAAGTATTTACTTTAAAAGTAATATTTACATGTTATGTATTACTATTCCTAACATTAAAACAATTCGGATGTTTTAAAAGTGGATACTGAAAGACTCCTTTCTTTCCCCTGTACCCTCAGTTTATAGTTTCTCTTCTTTGGTATTTTTATGTGCACTTATACATACATATGCACATAGATATTTTATATATATAATGTAAAGAAAATGCAGAGAATTTGCATATATTATATATATACACAAACACATACACACATATATATGGTTTTTACCTTAATGAGAATAACACTATATTATTTTGCAAATTCCTCTGCACTTTCTTTACATTAAACGTATGATTGTGAACAACCTTCCACAAAAATATATATTGACAAATCTCATTCTTACAAAGGCTAAACAGCATTCCATTATATGCCTCTACTTCAGTTCATTTAAGTAATTCTTCATCCATAAGGGATGTCTTAATATATTTTTTAAAAGTCAAATCATTAAGAAGGGCTCAAAATGAAAAGTCAGGCTATCTCTTACAATATTTCCAGTATTTCTCCCCAGGAATAAATACATAAAAGTTTTTGTGATATTGTTCTTCTGGGGTCACCATTACAATTTAAATTGCATTTTTCTTTTTTGTGCTCTTGTGTGTGTTTATATTTGTGCATGTGTTTCGGCTTTAGAGAGTAGTTACTGGCTTTCTGACATGGTAACTATACAATCTAATGATCTTATACAATATCTCCTATCTCCTCTATTTCCCTACATCTGCTATTCTGTGACTATGCTTACATATTCCATGTTTAGTCCATAGGTTATGCAAACCTTTTAACCCAGATTTAAGAGGCATCACTGAAGTTATGCTCTTATAAATATTTATTACAGAACCAAGTTATGCTATCAGATACAGAGGCAAAGAAATATGTTAACACTGATCTCCAGCTGCTCTAAGAAGAATGCTCTAAGCATGGAGGCCCAGTGGTTTTCTTTTCATCAATTTTGAGTTTTCTTAAGTCAGTTTAGCGGCTACACTTACGGCTCATCCCTTTTTAAATGATTTCTTTTTTGTTGGATATGTTGGAGAATAATGTTTTTGGAGAATTTGTGAGAGTGATAAACTTTGTGTAAATTTGTATGACTGACACTTACTTAAAACAATAGTTTAAATATGGACTTCTAAATTCATAGTCATTATCCTAGAGAGTTTTTTGACAATCTTTGTTCTTTTGAGTTTTAGTGTCCAGTGTAGCTGCTGGAAAATCTGCAGTTAATCTGAATATCCTTCCTTTATAAATGACCTAACTTTTTTTTTCTATCTGCAAATTTTTCATGTCTTGCCAGAACCTACAACAGAGCATGTCTAAGAGTGGATCTTTCTCCATCTTCCTCACCTAGCCTTGGTGAGATCTTCAACATGAAGGGATCTTTTGCATCTTCAGTCTGGAATATTTTTATTCCATTATTTCTTTTGTTATCCCCCTCTTTTATATCTTCTCTTGCAACCTTTTTAGTCAACTACTGAAACTCTTAGGCCCATTCACCATATTTTTAAACTTTCTCTTTTTTTCCTGTGTCTATTTTGCTTGTTGTTTTAGGTTCTTTGAAATTTCTTTGCTTCAGTTTCCCAACCAATAACTTGGTTTTTAACTCTATCATAACAAGTGGTGTTCCACTAAATATTTTATTTTTGCAATCATATTTTAATTTCCAAAAATTCTTTTTAGTTTTGTAAGTGCAATGGCCTTTTTACTCTAAGGATAACATTTACAATTTTTAGCATCATTTGGATCCATTGTACTTTCCTTATGTTTCTGTTAATCTTCTGTTGCCTTTCCATGTTTGTAAATTGTATAGGTTGACCTAAGGTGCCATGCCATCAGTATTGCTAAAAGTTCTTCAAGTGAATTGCATGTGGGGTATAGACCTAGGGGTGTCTCTGCTGAATAAAAGGCAGGTGTGTGATTATGCACATGATTTTTCACTGTGTTCTTTAATAATATACTCTGTAGATTTTTTTCTTATCAGTGTATGAAAAGCTACCTCCTTTATTAGAGCTTTCTAGCACAAGATAATCCCTGCTTTTCCAAAGTTCATTTTATGTCATTTCGCTTTTACAAAAGACCTACATTAGTACCTGTTTTCACTAACTGAAAGAAATCCAAAGAAGATTTTCAATTAAAAAAAAAAGACGAAAATCGAAAATAGTGTTCAACGTTTGTTTTGCACGAGCTGATAAAGAGTCAGTGCACACCCCAAGCAGCACGAATGGAGATAAAAATCAGTATCTGGGGGATTGTTTGGTAATTCATACTGAAAACAGAAAGGTTCGATAAGAAACACATTGGATTCCCCTGGCGGCTACATTGGAGTCTTTGTGAAACAAAAGGCTGGAAGGATCCCCTGTGCCTACTGTTCTTTCTCAGTCCTATTGTCTGGGCCTGCACTCCATCATGGAACACACATCCCGATAGCATTTATCTTGGGATCCTCGACAAATGCAGATTTTGCTTGCACCAGTTTTGCAATATTTTTTAAAAGGTTTCTATAATTGACTTTAAGTGCAGTTAAAGCCAGTCTTTAGAAAGGCAGAAAGGGTTTTCTATTCTTAGGTTTCCTTTCCTTTTCATTTTGTTTCCCTCATTGAAATCAGGAGATACCAAGCTGAATAACCCAGCACCGTGCTCAAAGCTGTGAGGGAAGTTCACTTGGTTTTTCTTTTGTCTCCCTTCCTTTGGAGGCTTCTAAAGATGGCTGAGGAAGAAAATAAACCATTAACTTGCCGTGTATAAGGGTTCCTCTTTAGACTTGTTTGGGTCAGCAACACAGTCAGGAAAATTCCGCATGCTCCCCTGTAACTCTGAGGCCTCCAGTTAAAGGAGGACCCCAATCACATGGGCAGCATTCAAGAGCCCAGCCCCAGCTCTGAGTCAGAGCCACCTGGCAGGTGAAAGGAGAGCCCTAATGGCCTCCCAACCCAGTTTTCTCCAAGCAGGAAGCCCTCAGGGACTTTCTTGCCAATCACCTATTTAAGGCCTGGAAGTATTTGGATACTCTTTTTTTCATTCAGAGCATTTTCATGAACAACCAACATTTAAAATTGTCTCAAGGCAATCACTAATGGTAGACTTATCCAAGAAAAGGAAGAATTAGAGGGAATTTATCACAGAATACTTACGAGGGTGGTCTCTGGTTCTTTCTTTTTCAGTAGTATTGGTGGAATACCTGCTGTGTTGGTAGGCCATGTAGGCTGTAGACAGACATACAAGACAGTGGCCTAGTCCTCAAGTAAATTTTTGTTCACACATGGAAATAAGGGATGAGCCCAAGTACTTACAGAGCAGTGGAGTTTGTGCTCAGTGGCACAGAGTAATCAGTACGTGACAGAACAGCAAACTAACTGCTAAGAACATAGAAAAAGGGGGGAAAGCTTTGCCTCTGGGAGTTAAAGTTGGAAGACACACTTAGACACATCTGCAATAACTGAACTGGGTCTGAGGATAAACCTAAGACAGGATTCTTCTGTAGATTTGAGGCAAAGTAAAACTATATTCAAAGGTGCCTGAATGTCTCAAGAAGTGTGTTGGTGGGAGTTGGGAGGGAGGTATAAAATTGTGGTGAATTAATCTTAGGCTTCATGGAGTAAAGCTGAACTGAGAGAAGGTTGTCTGCCCAAAGAGGAGGGAACTCCAAAGTCCAGTGCCCGTTATCTGAAGAAGATGAGCTGCAGTTCAGATCCTGTGACAGAAATCCCCACTTTGGCTCATCGAGCCACCAACTCATTTTGATTCTACACCCACTTAATAATCTAATTATAAATTGGCTTCTAGTTTAAGTCTAACCATTAGGAAAATACTCGTTTACTCATGTGACCTGCATGCTTATATCCATGTAGGTTACAGCTGTGACTGTAAATTAGTTAATGTAATGACATTCTGCAATGTGTGCATGTACACAAATGCATGCACACATACATTAGTTCTATGAGCTGATGTGAAGTGTATCCATTCCTAAGAAGCAATTCTGCCCAGCATACATTGTTCAAAGCCAGGCTCCCCACCTACCAACCTGTGGATTGGAGACTGACATTAGTGATGCCTCAAGGCAACCTAATTGAGATCATTAGCAACCAGCCATCTGCCCTCTTCTAGTGATACTGCAAGCTCACTAAATGCTTTTCAAATCAAGCTAAAACACAAACCAAGTGCTACAAACCACATGAGACCAGCAGAAGATATATATTTCACTTCTAGCTGGAGTCATCAAGGAAACTCTATCCTTGAACGAAATATTGAGGCTCATTAGGCAAAGGGCCTTGGTGAATGGGAACCCAAAGGCCAAGTCATAAGCCAGATGCAGAAGGCCATGCACTGCCTGGGCAGGCAGGAGCTGCTAGGAACAGTGGCAGATAGTGTGGAAAATGTGGTTTGGGCCATCGTTGGAGGCCCGAACTGCTCAAATCAGGCCTTTGGATCATATTGAGTAGGGACTACAGACAATTGAAGGGTTTCACTAAAACAATTTGTGGTGGAAGAGCTATCCTATGATTGTAGTTGACAAAATGGGTTCTACTGACATGCAGTTTAGAGGCAAATAGACATGTTTGGGCAGGTTTGGAAGCTGTTGTGATGAGATAACTATGGCCTCGAGTAGGATGGAGGTGGGTGGATGGATGACTGAAAAGGTAAGTGTAAGTGCTAGAAAAAGGGTGAAGGAAATTACTACTGAAGTGTCCATTAATTGGTCAGCCTCCTTTCTCTGGCTAAAATTTTTAAGTACAGTTATGCCCAGTCATAGAGCAACATTGTACAATATCAGTGAAAAGGAGCATCTTACCTCAATTTAATAAGTGAGGAACTAGCTCTAGGAAGATGGCAGTAAGATGAACATTAGCTAAGGAGCAAGGATAAGAAATGCTGAGTAGCCCAAGAGAGGTCAGGCAAAGACTGAGGAGTAGGGGTTGGGAGATACCAACTTGGATAAGGGCTGGGCCTGGTGATTGTTTGTTTGTTTTGCATAGGTAGTAAACAATAGAACTTACTTACTTATTTATTTATTTATTTATTTATTTATTAATATTTTTTCTATTACAGTTGTCCCAATTTCTTTTTTCCCTTTCCCTTCCTCCTCCTAGCCCAACCACGCTCCCACAGTCAATTTCCTCTCCATTGTCCATGTCCATGAGTCATTCATACATGTTTTTTGACTAGGTCCTTCCCCTTCCTTCCACCATTCTCCTCATCCCTCCCATCTCTTTCAGCTATCAGTCTTTCCCATGTTTCCATGTCTCTGGTCCTATTTTTCTTGTTAGTATATTTTATTCATTAGATTCCACTTATAAGTGAGCTCTTATAAGTGAGCCACTTATAGTATGTTTTTCACTGAATGGCTTATATCACTTAACATAGCAGTCTCCAGTTCCATCCATGCTGTTGCAAAAGGTAGGACTTCTTTCTTTCTGCTGTGTAGTATTCTGTTGTATAAATGCACCACAGTTTTTTAATCTGCTCATCTAGTGATGGGCACTTGGTCTGATTCCAACACTTGGCTATTGTAAATAACGCTGCTATGAGTGTTGTGGTGCATGAGTTCTTTCGAGTTAGTGTTTCAGGATTCTTAGTGTTAGTGTTTCAGTATATTCCCAGCAGTGGAATTGCTGGGTCATAAAGCAGTTCCATTTTCAATTTTCTGAGGAAATTCCATAGTTTTCCACAGGGGCTGCACCATTCTGCAGTCCCAACAACAATGTACTAGGGCTCCCTTTTCTCCACAACCTCACTAGCACTTGTAGTTTGTTAACTTGTTTAAGATGGTCATTCTGACCAGTGTGAAGTGATATCTCACTGTGATTTTAACTTGCATCTCTCTGATGGCTAGTGATGTTGAGCATTTTTCCACATGTCTATGGGCCATCTGTTTGCCCTCCTTGGGGAGGTGTCTATTCAGGCCCTTTTCCCATTTCTTTTAAAGGTTTTATTTATTTACTTTTAAAAGGAGGGGAAGGGAAGAGAGAGGGAAAGAAACACCGCCTATTGGGGACTTGGCTTGCAACCCAGGCATGTGCCCTCACTGGGAATTGAACCAGCAACCCTTTGATTTGCGGGCCAGCACTCAATCTACTGAGCCACACCAGCCAGGGCTACACATTTTTTAATTGGATTGTTTTCCTGGTATTATGTCCTATGAGTTCTTTATATATTTTGGAGATTAAACCCTTGTCCGATGTATCATTGGCATATATGTTCTCCCATACAGTTGGTTGCCTTTTCATTTTGATGACGGTTTCTTTAACTGTGAAGAAGCTTTTTAATTTGATGTAATCCCACTTATTCTTTTTTTCCCTTTATTTTCCTTGCCCTAGGAGATATATCAGCAAAAATATTGCTATGTGGCATGTCTGAAATTTTACTGCCTATGTCTTCTGATAAGACTTTTATGGTCTCACAACTTATATTAAGTCCTTTATCCATTTTGAGTTTATTCTGGTGTATGATGTAAGTTGGTGGTCTAGTTTCATTTTTATGCATGTACCAGTCCAGTTCTGCCAACACAATTTATTGAAGAGACTATTTTTACTCCATTTTATGCTCCTGCCCCTTTGTCGAATATCAATTTACCATAGACACATGGGTTTATTTCTGGGCTCTCTACTCTGTTCCATTTATCTCTGTGTCTTTTCTTATGCCAGTACCAGACTGTCTTGATTACAGTGGCCCTGTAGTATAGTTTAATATCAGATATTGTGATCACTCCAACTTTGTTCTTCCTTCTCAGGATTGTTGAGGCTATTTGGGGTCTTTTGGGAATATTTGTTCTAGAGCTGTGAAATATGCCACTGATATTTTGATAGGAATTGAGTTGAATCTATATATTGCTTTCGGAAGTATGGACATTTTAATGATGTTAATTCTTCCAATTCATGAACACAGTATATGCTTCCACTTATTTGTATCTACCTCAATTTCCTTCTTCAGTGTTCTATAGATTTCTGAGTACAAGTCTTATATTATACCCTTGGTTAAATTTATTCCTAGGTATTTTATTTTCTTTTTGCTATAGTAAATGAGACTTTTTTCTTAGTTTCTCTTTTGGATACTTTATTGTTGTTGTATAGGAATGCCATTGATTTCTGAATATTGACTTTGTATCCTGCTACTTTGCTGAATTCACTTATTAGGTCAAGTAGTTTTTTGGTGGGGACTACAGGGTTTTGTATGTACACTATGTTGTCATCTGTGAATAATGAGAGTTTTACTTCCTCCTTACTAATTTGTATGCTTTTTCTTTCTTTTCTTTCCTTTCTTTCCTTTTTTCCTTCTTTCTTTTCTTTCTTTCTTTCCTTCCTTCCTTCCTTCCTTCCTTCCTTCCTTCCTTCCTTCCTTTCTTTCCTTTCTTTCCTTTCTTTCTTTTCTTTCCTTTCCTTTCTTTCCTTTCTTTTCTTTCTTTTCTTTCTTTTTTTTCTTTTTCTAATCACTTTGACTAGAACTCCCAGTACATGTTGAATAGTACCCTGCCTGGTGAAAGCAGGCATCTTTGTCTTGTTCCTGAAAATAAGAGAAACATGTTTAGTTTTTGCCCATTCAGTATGATGTTCATGGTAGGTTTTTGGTATATGGCCTTTATTATGATGAGGAATGCTCCCTCTATGCCTACTTCACTGAGTGATTTTATCATAAATGGGTGCTGAATTTTGTGAAATGCTTTTTTAACACCTATTAATATGATCATGTTATTTTTTTTCTTTCATTTTGTTTATGTGTTGTATTATGTTTATTGATTTGTGAATGTTATACCATCTTTGCATCCCTGGGATAAATCCCACTTGATCATGGTATATGATCTGTTTAATGTATTGCTGAGTCCAGACTGCCAATATTTTTTGAAGACTTTATCATTTATGTTTATCAGAGATATTGGCCTGTAATTTTCTTTCTTTTTTGTGTCTTTACCTGGTTTTGGAATTAGTTTAATACTGGCCTTGTAAAAAGAGTTTGAGAGTCTTCCTTCTTCTTGAATTTTTTGGAATACTTTGAGAAGGTCTTAGTTCTTCTTTGAATGTTTGGTAAATTTCTTCCATGAAGCCATTCAATCCAGGGCTTTTGTGTGCTGGGAGTTTTTTGAGTAGTGCTTTAATTTCACTAGTTGTTATTTATCTGTTAAGGCTTTCTACTTCTTCTTGATTCAGTTTTGGGAAATTGTATGTTTCCAGATATTTGTCCAGTTCACCTAGGTATCCAGTTTCTTGGCATACAGTTGTTCATATGAATTTCTTACACTCCTTTGTATTTCTGTGTTATCAGTTGTTGCTTTTCCTCTTTCATTTCTGGCTTTATTTTTTTTTCAGTCCTCTCTCTTTTTTGCCTGATGAGTCTCATTAAAGTTTTGTCTATTTTGTTAATCTTTTCAGAAAACCAGCTGCTGAATTCATTGATTCTCTGAATTGTTTTTTTAGTATCTATGTCATTTAATTCTGCTTCTATCTTGATTATTTCCTTCCCTTACACTCCCTCTAGGCTTTGTCTGTTGTTATTCCTGTAGTTCTTTTAAATGTAGCATTAGGTTGTTTACTTGAGAGATTTCTCTCATTTAAGTAGACTTATATTGCTATGAACTTCCCTCTCAAGATTGCCTTTGCTGTGTTTCACAGGTTTTGGGTTGTTGTGTGTTCATTTTCATTTGTTTCCAGATTCTTTTTTGATTTATTCCTTGATCTCATTGATAACCTATTCATTTTTTAATAGCATGTTATTCAGTCTCCATGTCTTTGAATGTTTTTTTTTTCCTTTAGATTGGTTTTAATTTCAAGCCACTGTGTTCCAAGAAAATGCTTGACATGATTTCAATTTTCTTGAATTTGTTGAGGCTTATTTTGTGTCCTACCATGTGGTCTATCTTTGAAAATGATCCATGTGTGTTGAAAAGAATGTATACTTTGCTTCGTTGGGCTGAAATGTTCTATAAATATCAATTAAGTCAATTTGACCTAAGGTTTTGTTCAATGCCACAAAATTCTTTAAGGACAACAAACTAAGAATATTTTTTGTTTGGAATTCTTTGTTTGGAAGTTCAGTCTGTTGTTGACAGTGGAATGTTAAAATCCCTTATGATGATTGTATTGCTGTTGATCTTCTTAAAGTCCTCCAAGATTTTCATTATGTATTTAGGTGCTCCTCTGTTGGGTGCATATATGTTCACAATGGTTTTATACTTTTGTTCGATCTCTCCCTTAAGTGTTATGTAGTAACCTTCTTTGTCTCTTGTTATGGCCTTTGTTTTGAAGTTTATTTTGTCTAATGTAAGTATTGCTACCCCAGCTTTTTTTTTTCATGTCCATTTGTTTGGAATAGTTTTTTTTTTTTTTTTCTCAAAAATTTTTTTTTTCAATTACAGTTGACATTCAACATTATTTCAAGTGTACAGCATGGTGGTTAGACAATCATATACATTAAAAAGTGATCCCCCAATATTTCAAGTACACAGCATAGGGAATTTAATCAATAATATTGTAGTAACTACAGATAGTGCTAGGTTGGTACTTGGAATAGTTTTTTCATCCCTTCATTTTGAGTCTGTTGATCTTTTGTTCTGAGGTGGCTCTCTTGTAGACAACATATAATGCAAGGGTGTCAAACTCATTTTCACCAGGAGCCACATTAGCCTCGCAATTGCCTTCAAAGGGCCAAATGTAATTTTAGGACTGTATAAGTGTAACTACTCTTTAGCTAGGGGCAAGGAGCTTGGCACTGCTGCAGGGTAGAAACAAGGCACAGGGCCAGATAAAACAAGGTGGAAGGCTGGATTTGGCCCTTGGGCCTTGTTTTTGCCTCCTGTGATATAGTGGATTGTGTTTTCTTATCCACTCAGCTACCCTATGCTTTTTGATTGGAGCATTTAAACCATTTACATTTAATGTTATTATTGATAGATACTTGCTAATTGCCCTTTTTTCCCTTTGAACCTGTGTTTTTCTCTCTCTCTCTCTATTTCTTGTTCTTCTTAAAGCAGTTCCTTTTGCATTCTTACAGTTCTGGCTTGGAGAAGATGTCCTCTTTTAGCCTTTCTTTTGTCTGCAAAGCTCTTTATTTCACCTTCCATTTTAAATGAGAGCCTTGATGGATAGAGTAGTCTGGGTTTCAGGTCTTTTCTTTTCTTTTCTTTTCTTTTTTCTTTTTTTGTACCACAATATGTTTCACTTTTTTCTCTATGTTTAACACAAAATAATTTTTTCTTTTTTTATATTAAAGCCTAATTTTTTAAAAAATTTTTAAATTTATTTTAATTGCTCTTGTACAGTTATCTGTCTTATACTCCCAGCCCAGCCCACTGCCCCAGCCCTCCCCACCGCCCTCCCATTTCCACCCCCGTGGTTTTTGTCCATGTGTCTTTCATACTTGTTGCTCCAAACCCTTCCCCTTTTCGCCTAAAATTCCCTCCCCTCTCCCCTAAGGTGACTGTCAGCCTGTTCTCACTTTCAGTGTCTTCGGTTATATTTTGCTTGTTTGTTTGTTTTGTTGGTTAGGTTTCTATTAAAGGTGAGATCATATGGTATTTGTCTTTCACTTCCCGGCTTATTTCACTTACCATGATGCTTTCCAGTTCCATCCATGCTGTCGCAAAAAGGTAGGAGGAGATCCTTCTTTCTTTCTGCTGCATAGAAATCCATTGTGTAAATGTACCACAGTATCTTGATCCATTCATTTACTGATGGGCACCTAGGTTGCTTCCAACACTTGGCTATTGTAAATTGTGCTGCTATGAACATTGGGGTGCATAGGTTCTTTTGATTTGGTGTTTTGGTGTTTCAGGGTTCTTAGGATATAATCCTAGCAGTGGGATTGCTGACTCAAAAGGTAGATCCATTTTTAGCTTTCTTAGAAAATTATATACCGCTTTCCATGGTGGTTGTACCAGTCTGCAATCCCACCAACCGTGCACTAGGGTCCCCGGTTCTCCACAACCTCTCCAACACTTGTTTGTTGTTTTGTTTATGATGGCCATTCTGACTAGTGTGAAGTGGTATCTCGTTGTGGTTTTAATTTGCATCTCTCTGATAGCTAGCGATATTGAGCATCTTTTCATGTGTCTCTGGATCCTCTTTATGTCCTCCTTGGAGAAATGTCTGTTTAAGTCCTTTGCCCATTTTTTAATTGTGTTGTTTCTCTTCTTGGAGTGGAGTCATGTAAGTTCTTTATATATTTTGGAGATTAAACCCTTGTCTGAGGTATCATTGGAAAATATGTTTTCCCATACACTCGGTTCTGTTTTTATTTTAATACTGTTTTCTTTAGCCATGCAGAAGCTTTTAATTTTGATAAGATCCCATTTGTTTATTCTTTCCTGTATGTCCCTTGCTTTAGGGGACATATCAGTAAAAATGTTGCTGCATGAAATATCTGAGATTTTCCTGCCTATGTTCTCCTTTAGGACTTTAATGGTGTCACAGCTTATATTTAAATCTTTTATCCACCTTGAATTTATTTTTGCTCAAGTTGGTGCTTGAGTTTCATTTTTTTTGCACATAGCTGCCCAGTTCTTCCTACACCACTTATTGAAGAGGCTATTTTTACTCCATTTTATATTGCTGCCCGCTTTGTCGAATATTAATTGACTGCAGAAACTTGGTTTTATTTCTGGGCTTCCTGTTCTGTTCCACTGGTCCATGTGCCTGTTTTTATGCCAGTACCAGGCTGTTTTGATAACAGTGGCCTTGTAATACAGTTTGGTGACAGGTATTGTGATCCCTCCTACTTTGCTCTTCTTTCTCAAAATTGCTGCAGCTATTCGAGGTCGTTTATGGTTTCATATAAATTTTTGAAGTGTTTGTTCTATGTCTGTGAAATATGTCATTGGTATTTTAATAGGTATTGAATTGAATTTGTAAATTGCTTAGGGTAGTATATACATTTTGATGATGTTAATTCTTCTGATCCATGAACACGGTATATGTTTCCATTTGTTTGTGTCTTCCTTGATTTCTTTCTTCAGTGTTGTATAGTTTTCTGCATACAGGTCTTCTGCCTCCTTGGTTAGGTTTACTCCTAGTTATTTTATTTTTCTTTTTGCTATATCAAATGGGATTTTTTCCTTGATTTCTGCTTCTGCTGTTTCATTGTTGGTATACAGAAATACCTTTGATTTCTGGATATTGACTTTGTATCCTGCTGTTTGGCCAAATTCATTTATTAGGTTGAGCAGCTTTTTGGCTGAACCTATAAGATTTTATATGTGCACTATCATGTCATCTACAAACAATGATAGTTTTGTGTTCTCCTTTCCAGTTTGGATGCCTTTTATTTCCTTTTCTTGTCTAATTGCTGTGGCTAGGACTTCCAATACTATATTGAATAGAAGTGGTGAAAGTGGACATCCTTGTCTTGTTCCTGATCTTAGTGGAAAAGATTTTAGTTTTTACATCTTGATTATGATATTGGCAATAGGTCTCTCATATATGGCCTTTATTATGTTTAAGAATGCTCCCTCTATTCCCACTTTGCTGAGTGTTTTATCATAAATGGTTGCTGTATCTTATCAAATGCATTTTTCTGCATCTATTGATATGATCATGTGATTTTTGTCTTTGCTTTTGTTTATGTGATGTATTACATTTACTGATTTGCAAATGTTCAATCATCCTCACATCTCAGGGATGAATGCCACTTGGTCATGGTGTATGATCTTTTTAATGTATTGTTGGATGTGGTTTGCCAATATTTTGTTGAGGATTTTAGCATCTATGTTCATCAGCGATATGGGCCTGAAGTTTTCATTCTTTGTTGTGTCTTTATCTGGTTTTGGGATTAGGATAATGCTGGCTTCATAAAAAGAGTTTGGGAGTCTTCCTTCATTTTGGATTTTTTCAAATAGTCTGTGAAGGATACGGGTTAGCTCTTCCTTAAATGCTTTGTAGAATTCTCCTGTGAAACCATTGGGTCCAGGACTTTTGTGTGTCGGGAGTTATTTGATGACTGCTTCAATTTAATCTGCTGTTATTGGTCTGTTCAGGCTTTCTGGTTCTTCTTCATTGAGTTTTGGAAGATTATATTTTTCTAGAAACTTGTCCATTTCACCTAGGTTTTCAAATTTCTTGGCATACAGTTCTTCACAGTAATTTCTTATAATCCTTTGTATTTCTGTGGTGTCAGTTGTAATCTCTCCTCTTTCATTTCTGATTGTGTTTATTTGGGTCCTCTCTCTCTTTTTCTTGATGAGCCTGTTTAGAAGCTTATTGATTTTATTTATCTTTTCAAAGAACCATCCTGGATTCATTGATCCTTAGAATTGTGCTTTTAGTCTCTATGTCATTTAGTTCTGCTCTGATCTTTGTTATTCCCTTCCTTCTACTTGCCCTGGGCTCTCTTTGTTGTTGTTCCTCAAGCTCTTGTAGGCATAGGGTTAGGTTGTTTGTTTGAAATGTTTCTACCTTTTTTAGGTAGGCCTGTATCACTATGAACTTCCCTCTGAGGACTGCCTTCGCTGTGTCCCATAAGTTTTGGGTTATTGTGAATTCATTTTCATTTGTTTCCAGAAACTTTTTGATTTCTTCCCTAATTTCATTCTTGACCCATTCATTGTTTAATAGCATGTCAATCTCCATGACTTTGAGTGTTTTGGGTTTTTCTCCTTGGGGTTGGTTTCTAGTTTCAGTCCCATGTGGCTGGAGAAAATGCTTGGTATGATTTCAATTTTCTTGAATTTGTTGAGGCTTGTTTTGTGTCCTATCCTGTGGTCTATCTTTGAAAATGTTCCATGGGCATTTGAAAAGAATATGTATTTAGTTTCTTTGGGATGAAGGGCTCTATATACATCAGTTAAGTCCATTTCATCTAGAGTGTTGCTCAATGCCACAATATCTTTGTTGATATTTTGTTTAGAAGACCTGCCCATTTTTGACAGTGGGGTGTTCAAATCCCCTACAGTAATTGTGTTGCTGTCAGTATCTTTCTTGAAGTCCTCTAGGATTTTCTTTATGTATTTAGGTGCTCCTATGTTGGATGCATATATATTTATGATGTTTATGTCTCTTGGTGGATTCCTCCCTTGAGTTTTATGAAGTGACCTTCTGGGTCTCTCTTTATGGCTCTTGTTATTGAAGTCTATTTTGTCTGATATGAGTATTGCTACCCTGGCTTTTTTTTTTTTTCCTGTCCATTGGCTTGGAAAATTTGTTTCCAGCCCTTCACTTTGAGTCTGTGTAGGTCTTTTGTCCTGAGGTGTGTCTATTGTAGGCAGCATATGTGTGGGTCATGCTTTTTTATCCATTCAGCTATTCTATGTTTTGATTGGAGCATTTAATCCATTTACATTGAAGGTTATTATTGATAGGTACTGATTCATTGCCATTTTTGTACCTATGTTCCTCTCTCTCTCTCTCTCTTTTTCCTTCCTTTCCTTAAAGCAGGCCCTTTAGCATCTCTTGCAGAACTGGTTTGGTAGAGATGTATTCTTTAGATTCCTTTTGTCTGGGAAGCTCCTTATTTGATCTTCTATATTGATTGAAAACCTTGCTGGGTAAAGTAGTCTTGGTTGCAGGCCTTTGGTTCTCATTACTTGGAATATTTCTTGCCATTATCTCCTGGCTTGGAGCATTTCCATTGAGAAGTCAGATGCTAACCTAATTGGGGCTCCCTTGTATGTTACTTCCTTTGTCTCCCTTGCTGCCTTTAAGATTCTCTCTTTGTCTTGGAATTTTGCCATTTTCATTATGATGTGCCTTGAAGTGGGCCTCTTTGGGTTCCTCTTGATTGGGACTCTCTGTGTTTCCTGGATTTGTGTGATTTCTCTCTCATCAAATTAGGGAAGTTTTCCATCATTACTTTTTCAAATAGGTTTTCTCTCCCTTGCTCTTCTTCTTCTCCTTCTGGTATCCTATTATATGGATATTATCATGTTTCATATTGTCTTGCATTTCTCTTAATCCCTCTTCATTTTTTCTGAGCCTCTTTTCCTTTTCTTGCTCTTTCTGGGTGTTTTTTTCTACTTTGTCCTCCAACTTGCTGATCCTATCTTCTGCTTCATCAATTCTGCTTTTCATTCCTTCCACTGTGTTCTTCAGTTCAGAAATTGTGTTCTTCATTTCCTCTTGGCCCCTGTTGATAGTTTCTATTTCCCTTTTCATGTTGATATAGTTTGCCGTAAGTTCCTTGTAGCTTCCCTGTAGTTTCTGGTAGCTCTTTGAGAGCTCTTGGAGCTTCCTGACAATCATTGCTTTGAACTCAAAATCTGATAGTTGAGTGGCCTCCATTTCATTTAGCATTCTTTCTGGGCCTTCCTCCTTTTCTTTCATTGGAGATTGTTTCTTTGTCTTCCCATTGTTTGTGAGACTCTTCTTGTCAGCCTCAGCTTCTTAAATTGATCTTTTCTGGCTCCCTGGGTTTATGATGTGAACTTCTGTGGTAGAATACCTGTGAGATTCAGTGGTGCAGTCCCCTTCAGGTGTCCTGGTATTCACAGCTTCCACTGTTTCAGCTAGGATCACAGTGTGTGCTCTGGGTCTTCCACAAAGCCCCCTTCCCTGATCACAGGGTTGCTGGTTGCAGAGCCGCCTCTACTCCTAGTCCCACGGCTGCCTCCGGTTGCTTGCCGCCCCCGGTCGCAAGGTCTCCCCCATCACAGGGCCTCCTCCAGATGCAGTGTCTCCCCTGGTTGCAGAGCCACCCCCAGTTGCTGGGTCGACCCTGGTCCCCATCCCAGGGCCACCTCTGGTCGCAGGGCTGCTCCCGGTAGCAGGGTCTCCTCTGGACACAGGACCTGCTCCGGTCACGGGTCCTCCTCTGGTCACAGAGCCACCCCCCGGTCACAGGGCTGCTTCTGATCTCTTGGCTGCCTCCAGTCACAGGGTTATCTCCATTTGTGGGGCCTCCTTCGGTTGCTGGTCTGGGTGAATCACCATCGGACTCCTGCACAATTCAGGGTTGGGTTTTCTTTTTTTTTTTTTTTTGGTTCTTTAATTTTGTAGTCCCTAATCTTGGCTGTGAGAGGAGGCATAGCGTGTCCAGCTATGCCTCCATCTTGGCTGAAAGTCTGGTTTTCATTACTTGAAATATTTTATGCCAGTCTGTTCTGGCTTGTAGTGTTTCTCTTGTGAAATCAGCTGACAGCCTTATCAGAGCTCCATTGTATATTACTAGTTGTTTCCTTCTTACTACCTTTATGATTCCCTCTTCCTCTTTAAATTTTGTCCTTTTAATTATGATGCATCTTGGAGTGAACCTCTTTGGGTTCACCATGATTGGGACCTTCTGTGCTTCCTGAACTTGCATGGCTTTTTCCCCTCACCAAGTTAGGGACGTTTTCTGTCATTACTTTTTCAAACAGATTTTCTATACCTTGTTTTTTTTTCTTTTCCTCTGGTAATCCTATGATGAGGATGTTGTTACATATCATGTTATCCTGAAAATCCCTTAAACTATCCTTTTTCTTTTTGAATCTTTTTTCATTTTGTTGCTCTGATTGGGTGTTTTTTTCCACCTGGTCTTCCAGCTTGGTAATTGGTTTTCTGCTTCATCATCTAGCCTTCTTTTAATTCCTTCTAGTGTATTCTTCATGTCCTTCTAGTTCTTATTCATAGTTTCTATGTCCTTTTTCATGCTGTTGTAGTTTCCACCATGTCCTTTGTAGCTCCCACAAAGTTCCTTGTAATTCTCATTATGTTCCTTGAGCCTCCTTATAACCATTATTTTTAACTCATGTCTGATAGATTGCTTGCCTCAATTTCATCTAGCTCTTTGTCTGAGGATTCCTACTTTCCTTTTGATTGAGGTTTGTTTCTTTGTCCCTCCATTGTAGGTGACCCTTTTTGTCCTTGTCTTTATTGGGTGGTCTTCTGGAAGGAGTTCTGTGGGACTAAGTGTGCAGTCTCTTTGCTCTCATGAGCTCTATGCTCTAGGGATGCCCTTTACTTAGTTTATGTGGGCTTTCTTGTTGTACTGAGGCTTTGATTTTGATGGCTCATTCGTTGGTGGGTTCTCCCCTTTGGCTGGCTGACTGAGAGTTACAGCCCCCTCCATGTCCTGTATGCTGTTGTGCAGGTAGTGGCAGAACAAAGCAAAACTACCCAGAAAACCAAACCCATGCCTGCAAAAATACCCCACCACCATCACATCAGCAATAGCAATAGCAAATGAGTAAAGATTAATAAGGGTGGGAAGAGATTAAGAATATTATAAGATAGAAAAAAGAATATGAGAAGACTAAGGGAGATAAAAATGATTTTGAGACGGAAGAAGGAGAAGAAATAATAAGAGTGGAAAATAGAAACAAGGTGAATAAAGGGAGAAAATAAAATTTAAAACACAAATAAAAAGGGAAAGGGTAATGGCAAAATGAGCTAAGAAAGGGAAAAGTGTAATATGAGGTTTGAAATAAAATTTAAAAAATAGTGAACCAACACAATAACAAAATTGAAGAAAAGCTTTAACAGGGTCAATAACAACAACAGATGAGCAAAGATAAAGGTGAAAAGAGAATAAGAATGTTATAAGAAAGAAAATAAGATATCTACAGTAAAAAAATGATTTTGAGATGATATGGGAATAGAAATAATAATGTAAGGAACAGAATCTAGGCTAAGAAAAAAAAGAAAATAAAATTCCAAACTCAAATAAGCAAAGGGAAAGATGAAGACAAAATGTAGTAAGACATGGTGAGAGTAACCTATGACATCTGAAATTTTAAAAAGTGAACAAATAGAAATAAAATGGAAGAAAACAGCAACAACCACAATATCCACACCAAATAAGCATTGACTAACAAAGGTAGAAAGAAAATAAGAATAGTATAGGAAAGGGGAAAAATGTGAGCTGTCTAAAGGAAATAAAATGATTCTGAGAGCATAGAGGGAAGAGAAATGGTAAAAGTAAGGATTGGGAACAAAGCATAGAAAGGGGGAAAATAAATTTTAAAATGAAAATAAGAAAGGATAGGAAGAAGGCAAAATGGAGTAGGATAAGGGAAGGGTACCATGTGAGATTGGAAATAAGACTAAAAAAATAAAAATAAAAAATACAAGTTAAAAAAATAAAGGACAAAAAATAGTGAATTAGAATACAATTGAAGAAAATAGGAAATGTTAAAAGGTATGCAAGAGGAAAAAATAATGCAAATTGTGAAAAAGAACATGGTGGAATTCGTCTCAGCAGAGTTTGGTGTTTTCCTTCTGTCTTCTCCTTCTGGATCTGCCTCTGGCTTTATATCAGCTCAATGTCCAGGAATGGGTCATCCAACTTCTGGCAGCACTGCGTGTATCACCTTCATCTGCCTTTAGAGGGGGCTTTTATTGACATTGGGAGAGTGGGACGCCTGGGTCTCCCCTGGGAGGTCTTCTGGGAAAATTGTGGGGTGTCCCCTATGTTCCTGCACTGCCCATCTTTATCTGTCCCAGCTTATTTCCAATAATGTATAGTTTCTGATGAGCTAGCTGTTCATTTCAAGGGAGAGGCCAATCTGTGGAAGAGGGTCAGCTCTTTCCTGCTTGGTGCTAATGGCAGCTCTGTCTATGAGCCAAGGATGGGCAGGGCCCTGATTCCCCCTTACTGCACCAATTACAGATTGTAACTGCCTTGTCAGCCTCAGTGGAATAGGGCACAGGAACCAGTGTATTTTTCTCCCTGAGAGAAGTATAAAATGGACCCTTTTGGAGTTTGTCTTCCTGTCTTTCTTCTGAGCATATGCTCCCTGCAGGGAGTTCTTGAGCCTGTCCTGCCTGTTTTCCAGAGCTTCCCTATTGGATGAGGATGCAGTGTTTGCAATTCTGCAGGAGGAGGGGACTGGGCACATCCTTTTCTTCTCAGAGGTTTGAACTCTGCCAAAGAAGAGGGCTCTGCCTGTCTGTAAATAATCTCAGGTGCTCAACTCTTGCCTGTCCAGTTCCCAACACTCTGCCTTCGCAGCAGACACATTCCAAACTCTCTGCTCTGCACAGCCCCCAGCCTCCTACCTGCCCCAGGCTGGGGCCCCAAAACCCCTTACTGTGCAACTTTCTGATCTCTCTGCCCAGCTGTATTCAGTGGGAGCAAACCACACTTTCAAACTTGCCCCTTTGCTGGCAGGGCAGCTGTACATGGAGTCCCTGCCCAGAATGCTTCAACTAACCTGTTAATAAGTCTCATTGTGACACACCCACTGCAGTACCAAGTCACTGTCTGTGCACACTACCTCTCTAAAAAGCCAAAAGTCTCTCATGGTCACAGCTGTGGCCACCCTCCACCTGACCCAGGTGCAGCCCCTGATCCTTTTGGGAGATAGAGTCCCTCTCTCTCTGTCTGGAACTCTCCCAATTGGTGCTTGGCACCACAGCTATGGACATGCTGCTTGCTGTGTGTCTGGCCTGGTGGTTTAGATAACTTAGAGTCAGAGGTGGATTAGACAGCTTCAACCAAGAGGGAGACAGAGAGTGAGTGAATGAAGCTACATGTTAGTGAGAGTAATCAGCTTGACACACAGAAAAAGAGGTCTTAGTAAGGGGAACTCCAGTGAGGAACTATAGGTCTGGGGCTGGTAAACTGTAATCAATTACAGTGAAATTTATCTCAGAATCTGGTGGAGTTTGGATGCAGGTAACTTCACAGTAACCCTTGGTAGGACTAACCACACTGCTTTGGTGTTAAGATAAGCTGCATGTTTAGAACTCTTGTATATTGTTGGTGGGAGTGTAGAAATGATGCATTTGCTGTGGAAAAGTTTGGTGGTTTCTCAGAAAGGTAAACATATGATCCAGCAATTCCACTTCTAGGTATGGAAAAGCAAGAAAATGGAAAAGCGTTGAAAACAGGGGTTCAAACATGCTTGTACATTAATATTCGTGAAGACTATATTCACAATATGCAAAGGTGTAAACAACCCCACCGTCCATCAATAGATGAACGGATAAACCAAACATGGTACATACATACAATTGAATGTTATTCAGCCATAAAAAAAGAATGAATCTTGACATTATGCTAAGTAAAATAAGCCAGGAACAAATGGACAAATATTGTATGACCACACTTAAATAAAACATCTTGCCTACTTCTATAAAATATTTATTTGTTTTATTTATAAAACATAGGGTGGGGCAAAAGCAGGTTTACAGCTCTTTATATGGAAAATAATGCAATAATTAATAAATAATAATACAAGAATAAAGGCTGTGTTTTACATATAACTGTAGACTACTTTTGAACCACTCTGTGTATAAAATTCATAGCCAGAAAGTAGGTTACCGGGGCCTTGGAGTGAATGGGGAGTTACTGCTTAATGGTTACAGAGTTTTCATCTGGGATAATAAAAGACTTTTGGAAAAAGGTGGTGGTGATGTTTTCACAACATGAACATACTTAACGCTGTTGAATAGTACACTTAAAAATTATTAAAATAGTAAATTTTATGTTATTTATATTTCACCACAATTTAAAAAATATTTTTAAGAAAGAAAAGCTGCAAATACTGCTTCTAAGGTTAGGAGTAAGAGATAAAATGCAATTTGAGCCTATGAGTTCCGGAGAGCCCTCCCTCTCTCCTCAGGGATGCTGGGTCCCACAGCGGCTCCTATAGTCCTGAGAAGGTGGGCGGGGCCACTGCCCAACCACATCCACCGCAACTGGAACTGGCAGCCCGCATCCCAGCAGCCCCCAGTGGCTCCGAGTCAGTCTTGTGGGGTCTAAATAGCTTCATCAGCAACTGGGATGAGCTCCACTGGCAGTCCCTGCTGTTAGAATACACATGGGACCAGGGGAATATCAGGGGTTCTGCTTTCTGCAGCTTTTGGTTTGGTAGAATGCCAGAGAACACAGCTTTTGCTGTCGTAATTGTTCTAAACTTAAACACTCACTTATTTTTGTTTCAAATTGATTTGTGTGCGTGGACACAGCCTAGGTTTGTGGGCAGAGAGTATATTTTGCCAACATGGAGAGAATGAATCAGTTTTCTGTTACCTAAACCAGACCTTGTTTTCAGTCTTGATTTGATAAATGTTCTCCAGCCTTTGAGCCAAGGAAAGGTTGGAGTCCCACTACTTAATTGCATGTTTTCCAGTTCACAGTAGTTAACTTTTCTATGGCTTGTCTCTTTTATTTAGAGCAACATTCAAAGAATAATAAGCACTACACCTCACGTTAGTTCGGGCTTATTTCTAGACTGCTGTGTAGAATATTCATAACTAAGGCATTTATTGTCTTCCAAGAATTTTCAATAAGTTTGTGAAAAGGGAAAAATTGTCTCAAATTTTGTTAGTAATTTCCAGTGAAATTATTAAAGGGGTAATTTAATATTTTTTCAGTGAATGCAGCATTAATTTGCATATTAAATTGTGTTACATCTGCCTCCATTAGTGAAATTATTTTTAGATTTAGGCAATCAATATGGTCCTTTGCAATATTCTAATTCTAGTGTAGGGAATAGTGCTGGTTCAATTGTACATTGAGATACTTTCTAAAACATCTCAATTCTTCGATGTTCATTCTTCTCCCAAGTTTGGGCTCATAGTTCTGGAGATAGTTGCAAAGTTGTTTGTGTGTATGAGGATGACCGGGGAGAAGAGCGGCTGTTTTTGCTTAGTTTGCTTTTTCTTTTCATCCTATGCCGGAAAAAGAATGAAATTCTCCAATTTAAACACGTTTATTAAATGCCCTGTGTGTTAGGCTAAATGCATTTGTGGACAAGACAGGCACAGCGCCATGCACGAGGCTGCCAGAAGACAGCCGGGCATCTTGGGACAGCCAGAGTTGTGACTGCAATCACAAATCATTCCAGGGAAGAAGAAATGGAGAAAGTATGTACAGTAATCAGTTTGGCTGCCCAGGGAGCCTTCTGACAAGGTCAGATTTTAAAAAGGCAGACACAAGTCTTATTAAATTAGCCGATGACATGAGGCTCAGAGAGATAGGGGAGATATGTTGCCTGACAGTATTCAAAAGGGTCTCAGCAGGCCAGGATGATAGGCCAAATCTACAAGGAAGAAAGTTAAAAAGGATATTTTTAAGGTCTGGAACTTGGATACAAAAAGAACACTGCTACCTGAGCATAAAGGATGTATGGTTATCAAGTATGGAAAAATTTTAATTGAAATAAACTGAAGTTGTGAGTCACCAATATGGTGAAAGTTTTCCAAATGTGCATAAGCTTTCCAGAATGTGTATGGAACCCTAGATGGTATTAATAGACTATGGTATTTAATAAATTAAAAATGATATCATAAAGCACTTGCAGGCAATATATGCAGATAGATGTCAAGCAAATGTCCTCTGAGTTTAGATGACTGTTTTTCAGAACACACCTCCAGCTCATTAGGGTGTAGAATCTCTTTAGGAGTGATTCAGTATGAAAATATCAAAAGTACACTGCACTTCTTTAACTGGAATTATAAATGTTCATTTGCTCACTGATTTTTTGGTGAGAAGCCTTTTTCTCTGAGGGTGGAGCTGACCTTCAGTCAGAGCACACCAGTACGGCCTTATCTGTGGTGGTGACTGCCTCACTCTCATTGGCTAGGTGTGTGTTCTGGTCGGTCATAACGATATTTAAAATATTATATCCTCAGATTATGGGTCCCCTGACGGGGCTTTTTTATTTCCTATTTAAATAAACCCTATCTTTAATGAATCATCTAAGATTTCTAGCTTCTTTTTTTTTTTTTAATGGAGCAAGTGCATCAAGACATCTTCTAACCAATCCAAATCTTTCTAGAATTTTTAGTTTTTTTTTCTTTTACAATGTCCTTGCTCTTATTTATTTCAACAACAGTATTTTAAGACTTATCTGCAAAAAGCTTCTCCAACCATTCCATTTAATTTTCGTGTAAATAACGCCCTTTTCCACTCATTTCATCAACTTATGTAACATTTTATTAAATTATATAATAAAAATGGCCAATATAACTGGCAGAAACAGGATGGGGACAGACAGCTGTCTCACGCACAACTCAGAAGCCGGTGGGTTCTAGAGAAGAGCCCACTAGCAGTCAGCAGTCAGTATGCTGTGAAACAGGACTGTGACCAGAGTGCAGTGACCAGAATGGTTATGGGAACTGAAAGGTAACTGATGATTGAAGCCAGTACAGGCATTTAGTCGAAAAAGAGGTAGATTCAATTATACGAATGCCCTCAGCTAGAAGAAAGTTTATTATGTGGAGTATTCTGTAGGACTCTAGAGAGAGAGAGAGAGAGAGAGAGAGAGAGACAGACAGACAGACAGAGAGACAGAGAGACATAGAGAACATATACCATTGAATAACATTATAAGAAGACAAATTTCAGCTCATACCAGCATGAATTTTAATAAAGAACTTAAAGATGGCATAGGTTCTTTTGGCATTGATGATGCAGAACAAATTCAGGATATTGTGAAGACTTCAATTAGATAATAATAACTTCTATAATTATAAGGGAAATCAGTAATTAAGGAAAATCTACTAAGAAGGAAGAGGCAGAAGATATTCTTTGGGCTTTTCAACTGCCAAAATAAGGGCAGTCCTAAATGTCATTGCTTCATCCTAACTTGAAAAAATCCACTTTTTTCTTTAAAAGAATTATTATTGTCTCAAAATATCTGAAGTCTAACTAGAATATATATAATACATACATTATATATGTATTCTTATTCTTTTTCAGTATGAAAATGTCATATCTCAAGTCAAGGAGTAAAACAAAGAAACAAGTTTTACTAATATTATTAACAATAATGTTTTATGAAATAGGATTATTTTGCATCTCTACTACATGAAGGTTTATTGAATGAATTTGCTATGAATTTAAAAAGACAAATCTTAAAAGAAACATATAAGTTTGATAATGCTTAATAGTGCTTACTTTGAAAAATATGGTTCTGGGTCCCACCTACCCTGTTGAATAAAATCCAGTTGGTACAGTCATAACTCTCAGAGCCCAGAAATCTAATAGCATAGATATTCCTTTGTTTTCCTACACAATAGCTGCATTATATTGAGATAAGACACAATAGCTGCATTATAAGTAGTCTTTAACTTTAGATAGTTGTCACATTTTGAGGAATATAATTTGAGCCCCAGTACATCTTTGCTCCATTCTCTATAGTGTTTTACTTTACTTCATGGCCAGTGTGTACCTATGAATTTCCAATTTAGAATCCCTTTAAAGTGCATTAATATGGACAGGAAAATACCTTCCCTTCACATGTGGCTGCACCTATCCAAATTAACTCAGACTTCTTCACGAAGTGATTTATCACATCTGGACCCTCTAACATGAAAGGCTGATCTTCAGTGGGTACTGATACTTGTAGTACTATTTATAGTCTGCATCTGTTCTGATTGGTGGGTGTTAACTAGCTTCCATTCTGACTGGTTAGTACCTGTGCTGAATTAAATGTTAGATTTGTTTGCTATCGCCACATTAGAATCCCCTGAAGAGCATAATACCCAGAAAATGCTCAGGCTCCACATCTCCCTCGTTCTATTATATTTGGTCTGAGTTGCTACCAGCTTTCTATGTCAGTGTTTCTCAAACCATCTGTGTAAATGACCAGTCACTGTTGTCTGGATATTGCTGCAATCTCAGATTGCTATAAAAGTTTCTAAACACAGAAGCATTTATCTTGGACTAGTGACAGTTTGTGGATCATACTTTAAGAAGCTCTGAATCTGACACAAACACAGAGTAATGAACCACAGGCTTAGAGAGCCTGAGTTGTCTGTCAGTCATTGTCTGCCATGTAATTTCTTACATAGCTACTTGTATTTTACATTTGAATTGATGGAATACATTTTTTTTTTAGTCAGGACCATTTATTATAAAGAACTGGTCCACATGATTATGGATGCTGGCAAGGCCCAAGGTCTGCTGGGTGAGTCAGCAGGCTCAAGACCCAACATTTCAGTTCAAGTTTGAAGGCAGGAAAAAAGCTGATGTTTCAGTTCAAAGGGTGTAGGCAGGAAGAACTGTCTCTTGCTGAGGGGAAAGTCAGCCTTTTTGTTCCATTCAGACTTTCAACTGATTGGATGAGGCCCCCTCACATTAGGGAGTGCAATCTGCTTTACTTAATCTACAGATTTAAATGCTAGCCTTGTTCAACAACATACTCAGTCTACTGACAAATGCTAACCTCATCCAAAAACACTGTCACAGAAACACCCAGAGTAATGTTTGACCAAATATCTAAGCTTCCCTTGCCCAGTCACGTTGACCATAAAATGAACCGTACTATGACACATAGGAAAATGCCAGGCTTTTATCAAACCTGCTATATCATAGACATTATCTAAGGCTCTGAGGGACACAAGGTGACACAGATCCAGGTTTTGGCCTCAATAGCTTTACATCAGGTACGGGCAAGGGGAATGTAGGTAGGATGTGTTCAAACCATTACAATGCAATTTAATAAGTTGATGAAGCCATATCCAGGGTGGTGTTGGAGAAGTCTGTAGCCCCCAAGAGTTCCATAAGCTTGGAATAAAGCCCAATATATATATATAAAATATATATATTTATAAAATATTTTTATATTATTTAATATTTTATTATTAATAAATATATAAAAATTATAAATTAAAAATATTTTAATATTTTATTATAATATTATTTTATATTATTTAATATATTAAATATTTATTTATATATATATAAATATATATATAAAATAAAAGCCCCCCGACCCACCTTGATAAATGATAAATAGTAATAGACACATAATAGACTCCCAATTAGTACATGTTTCTCAATTAAGAGGTAGTTTGCCCTCCTTTTTTTTTAATAACTATCACCATGCTAAGTATCCTTTCCAATGAATATAAGCAATCACTGTCATTTGTGTTTCACTGTATTGGCCCAATTCACATTTAATCACATCATGTTCCAAACATCGTAACTGAAGTAAAATCCTTGAGACCCCAGTAAAGCAGAGGTGTGGTTAGAACCTAAGCTAGATTTTATATACCTACTGGGCTGCTAGGTAAAGACTCCCAGGACCCATCTTTCAGTTGACTCAAGTGGCTGGAAATAATTTACTGTGGCACCTCTACCTTTGAAAGGCACTGGGGACTTATTATTTTAATCCTTGTATAGCCTGATTTATCCCTTCAAACATCTGTCAGCTGTGCTTTGTCTTGAAATTGGTACCGATGCTACTGCTGATTTTTCAACAGCAGCTGGGCAACGTTCATTAGTTAGACTCTCAGAGGGTATGTATGGCTGTAATATTTTCTTTTACTAATGATCTCTGAAGCATTAAATATTATGCATCCCATATCTACAAGAAATCTTGAATTTTTATTTCCCTACTTCAAGGTTTGAAGCATTAGGTTTTACTCAATTAGCTAAACTATTAACAACCCAATCTCTGAGTCCTGGAGATATCAATGTGAAACAGACTTTAAGTTTCTGGTTTAAATAGTTGTCATTCAACACAGGGGAGAGAACACAGCCCATTCTCCAGCATATATAAAGAAGAGCTAGCATTTTTTCTTAAATGATTTCCAGATTAGTTTATCAATAGAACATCCTTTGGTTTAGCTTTCATTAAGTTTAATTGAGCTCACATCACTTTGCCTCCGTCTATATTCAGAACAAAAGCAAGTTTCTTTCGCCCTCCTCAACTTCCCTGTCTTCCCTTTGGTTGGCTATTGTTAAAGCTCTTATTTGTCTGCTTAAAGACTTAAAGATCTTTCACTTGTTTTGTTCCTAATACCTGGAATCTTACTTTTCACATGCAGACAAAGGCAAGAGCATTTTACTCTGTATTTGAAGCATTTAATATTCTCAGTCAAGGAAGTCGTATGCTCCTCCAGCCTCATTGTTACTAAGCTTTCTTTAGGTTATTTGAGAGTGGAGAGGGGTGGAGTGGGAAGGTAACTCAAGAAAAATTTTAAATCTTCTGTAATTCACCAGGTGCTATGGGTGAGAGCAATGAGGTAATATAACATCATAGGCCAACTTTGTAATTTTACTCAAGTCAGGACCTGAGTCTGGACTATATTAAAAGATAAACAGTCTCTAACAAATGTTAACATAGCATCAATGTTGGAGAGGATTCTCCCAACATTCCTCCACATTAGCCTTAAACCATGGTTTACCCTAAACCACAGTAACAACCATGCCCCTCCACCTCTCCTGTCTTCTCCTGGGCAGCCTGCAGGGCCTGCTCCCTACAAAAGCTAGCTGTGCATGCCTGTGTACAGCACTCACATAGAAGTGGAATGTTATCTGGTGAATCTCCCCAAATGCCCTCAGACAGATTCTATAATTGGGCCTGAGCCCCCAGTTGAAGGAGAGTTTCCATAGCATATGGATGACACTGCTGTACAATGCATACTATAGACCATGAGCTCTTTGAAGTGTGGATTCATGTCAGTCATCTGCGTATCTCTCTGAAATATTGAAAAGCAGCATCACATAATGGGAAAGACATAGAATTTAAAGTTAGACAACCAGGATCTCAAATCTGTATTCTGATCTGTCCAAGCCTTGATTTCCTCATCTGTACTATGCAGATAATACCCCTCCACCTAACCCTAAGACCCTAGTCATCAAACACACAATAAACCATCAATGAGTGATCTTCCTTAAACCTCCCTCCTTTAGTGACTTGCATAGTTAGTTGGAGCTGAAAAAATACTGTGGCTCCTCTCCAGGACCTGTTTTTATTTCCTCTTGCTGTCTTCCTCTATCCTATCCATATTTTTACTCCTATCCCCCTTTTAAAAACTCTTTCTACTTCCCTTCGTTTGCCGGTAGCTTTTCCCTTCGTCATACATTTACACCTTATATCTGAGAGTGGTAGTCAGTTCTGCCCCTGCCAGGCATTCCCTAGGCTGGTTGATACTCTTCCAGACTAAGGATATCATTGACCTTTATTCTAAAACAAGGAATAGCCCACCCACCCATTTCCCACCCACTTGGGTCAGCAGATTGCGAATTCTCCAGAATTAGATTAGCTATTGTCCCATTCAATTCCTCTCAACTGCCATACTTCCTATTTGATTGCTCTTGCTCCCCTGAAGGTTTTATGGTGAATAGTTTTACAACTGAGCCTATTTACCATATTTACAATTCTTCTGCCTGACTTTGTTGCCCTTCCTAAAACACAGTTCTCTACATCTCTCTCAGATTACCTCCTTTCCAGGGCAAGGTAACTCTTGTTTGAGGCTCCAGGGAATGAGAACAGATGTGAAATTCTCCTGCAGTTAGAAGATATCAGCGCCACTGTGGTTCATTCGTCGATATGAACCAACAGATAATTACAGTTTAAAATTAGTATTTTAATGAACCAGCTTTAGCAAATGTAAATGAAATCTCCCAGGTATTCAAGAAGCGAGCAGGAGGGAAGACATTAACTGAGATGTCCAACAGACGGATGGTCAGCAGGTGCTGGTCTGATAGAGTTGAATGTTCCAGTTTTTATGTGCTGCACAAGGCAGGGAAAAGTCCGTATTTAAAGGTGAACAGAAATGCCAGAATAGTGTTAAAAAAAAAATTCCACTGAGTAAATTTGAAGATCTAATTGGCTTTATTTAATGATTCATGAACTGAGCAGCATACCTTCTTAGCAAATAGAAAGGAGCTCCGAGGAGCTCTACAAAATGGAAGGCTTTTATAGACAGAAGGGTGCAGAATAAAGAAGTTTACAGCAAAGAGTGCATTTTTTCAGGCAAGGTCACCTTCTTTTGGGGAAGGCTGAGGGTCTGTGGGGCAGATTGGTTCACTAGTGCTAACCAGGTAATTCCACATTGACTGGATAAAGGTCAAAATCCTGGGAGAGGCTGAAACTGAAATTAAGCCTTGGTTTGCTGATGTAGGGCTTAGAATAAGTGACTATTTTGGGCTCATTGTTTCTTTTTTAACATGAGCAATGTCAAATTTTAATCAATCATAAAGCTGAGGCTTCAGTCCAAGAACCTCAAGTGAAATATCAGTGCAAGCCCTGGCCAGGTAGTTCAGTTGGTTAGAGCATCTCCCAGATACACTAATGTCCAGTTTCCATCCCCAGTGAGGGCACATACAAGAATCAACCAATGAATGTATAAGTAAGTGGGACAACAAATTTCTTTCTTCCCCTCTCTCTCTGTCCCTCTGTCTCTGCCCTCCCCACTTCCTTGCGCTCTCTCTAAAATCAACTTAAAAAATTTTAAGTGTTAAGTATCAGTGCAAAATATAGGAAAATAAATTCCTCATCCATTTAAACCTAATATCAAGATTCTCTTTTTCCCTTTCAGAAATGAATGGCATCATTAACTATTTATATGACCTGATACCTAGCAGTAATTGTTAGCAATATCATAAACTGCTTCAGCAAAACAGAAATGTTAGAAACCAGATGCTAGTAGGTAAAATTGTTAAGGTTTATTTTTAAAATGTTTATAGTGCTAAATATGTATTTTGCTAAGGGCTTGGTTGTTATACAAACTACTCAATTAAAAGAAAGCCATAGATAATGTTAAAAATGGTTTGATACTGGATTAAAATGGACTATTAGGAGGATCCCTGTAGGGGCAATAAAAGAAGCTAGGCCCTGTTTATTTTCCAAGGCTCACTTGCTTGGGAAACTTGGATTAGTTACTTTAACTGTCTGTGCCCTGATCACTCATCCTCCAAATGAGGTTATTACCATTTGCTTTACATGGCTTACTGGGAAATAGAGAAAACAGAATTTGGAGATGTTCTGAAACTGCACAGGCTAGCACAAGGACATATCCAGCATGTAAATGAAACAGGGTTGCATTATCACATAGAATATGCATTGAGGAGACCTACCATATATTAGCATACTAGCCTCAATTTATATCTCAATATATTTTCGATTAAAAGTTGCTATTAACAAAACATAAACAAACATATTTACAAGGCTGGTGTCTTGCACTCCAGCAAGAGGCTGGCTGGGATCTGGTAGGACACTTGCTCACTCAAAGTTCTGACTCAGTCTGTTCCCTGAAGAAAATGTCCCCTCCAGCTAGCATCTCTGCTTCTCAAAAACTGGGCACAATAAGATCTATTGTCACTTTCACCCCATCTGAGATCCTAGGCCACCTTTCATCCCAGGAGCTTGATGCTGCTCTAAAAAAGAGGGGGCTGTCTTGTCCTCTCCATTGATGATGATTCTTTTTCATGGGCTATTCACAAGGTATCAACTGGTAATGCAGGCTGTATTGCTTCATCACTTTCTCTGTTTCGAAGCTCCACCCTGGGCCATGATTGGATAAGGAAAGCACCCTCCACTCCTCTTTTCTCCAAGGGCTATACAAGGGCAGCCCTTGCATTTAAGAAGACACTCTTGTCCACAAAAGATTAAATGTGTACTTTATTAACAACTGCAAAATGGGTTCTCATCCATTTTAATTTTCTCTACTTATACATGAAATTTTGTTACTAACTGTTGATTAATTTGGGAAATTTCTTTGTATCATATATGTTTATATAAGTACCCATCACATATATTTCCAATATTTTTTTCATTTCTGTTCATTGTACTGCATAGTCATTAGCTATCATCACCCAGATGTTATGCTAGGCATCATATAAAAATGTGTTAATTACCTTAGTGTGTACTGACCAGGAATTGAATTAGTTTGATTCCTAAAATTCTTTACCCTTTTCAATTTCACCAGATACTAGAAGATTAAGTGATTCTACTTTGATAGTAAGTTGCCTGAATGCATTAACAGTGGTACAGTCATAATTCATTTCAAGAATTTTATCTGGGAGTAGTTATTCCATTACACCTGCTTACTGTTAACTATTTTTGAAATATAGAAGTGAATTAAAAATAGGAGATAAATTATCAGTGAACTTTCTGCTGTTAGTTCATGAGTTATTTAGGATATTTTTCTTTTTTAAAATTCATTTTTAACATAGCACATTTGAAATAATACCTTATATATAATTTCATAGCTATTTTAACCCAATATTACAAAACTAAGCATTCTCCATGTTATTAAAACCCACATCATTACTAAATCTTAGTTAATAAGCTTTTAAGTAAATGTATCAAAATCATTTAACAACTTTCTTAAATGTTTAGGGATTTTAGTTGTTTGCAGTTTATTATGGTACAAATAATACTGTAATGAACATCATTGTACATACATCACTGTTGGATTTTGAAAACTTTTTAAGGTCTAGTACTTCAGAATTGAAATTATTATTTCAAAGGAAATCAAGAATTTATAAAATGCTTTTTGTGCATATTATAAATTGCATTCCAGAAAGGCTATAATAATTTATATTACTATAACAAAGTAGAGGAAATGTCCTTTTCTGAAGTAGATACTCTCTTTATGAAAACAAATTATTTTTATGCATTTTATGTTTCCTAATATGTCAGCCACAAAAGTATAGATTCTTTTTTTTATTTTAATTGTTGTTCTTGTACAGTTTTCTGTCTTTTACTCCCATCCCAGCCTACTGCCCCAACCCTCCCCACCTCCTTCCCATATCCACCCTCCCTAGTTTTTGTCCATGTGTCTTTCATACTTGTTGCTCCAAATCCTTCCCCCTTTCCCCTGAAATTCCCTCCCCTCTACCCTCAGGTGACTGTCATCCTGTTCTCAATTTCAGCGTCTTTCGTTATGTTATGCTTGTTTGTTTGTTTTGTTGATTAGGTTCCTGTTAAAGGTGAGATCATATGATATTTGTCTTTCACCACCTGGCTTATTTCATTTAGCATGATGCTCTCCAGTTCCATCCATGCTGTTGAGAAGGGTAGGAGCTCCTTCTTTCTTTCTGCTGCATAGAATTCCATTGTGTAAATGTACCACAGTATCTTGATCCATTCATTTAGTGATGGGCACCTAGGTTGCTTCCAACACTTGGCTATTGTAAATTGTGCTGCTATGAACATTGGGGTGCATAGGTTCTTTTGGATTGGTGTTTCAGGGTTCTTAGGATATAATCCTAGCAGTGGAATTGCTGGGTCAAAAGGTAGATCCATTTTTAGTTTTCTGAGAAAATTCCATACTGTTTTCCATAGTGGTTGTACCAGTCTGCAATCCCACCAACAGTGCACTAGGGTCCCCTTTCCTCCACAACCTCTCCAATACTTGTTGTTTGTTGCTTTGTTTATGATGGCCATTCTGACTGGTGTGAAGTAGTATCTCATTGTGGTTTTAATTTGCATCTCTCTGATGGCTAGCAATATTGAGCATCTTTTCATGGGTCTCTGGATCATTTGCATGTCCTCCTTGGAGAAGTGTCTGTCAAGTCTTTTGCCCATTTTTTAATTGGGTTGCTTGTCTTCTTAGAGTGGAGTCGTGTAAGTTCTTCGTATATTTTGGAGATTAAACCCTTGTCTGAGGTATCATTGGAAAATATGTTTTCCAATACAGTCAGTCTCTTTTTATTTTAATACTGTTTTCTTTAGCCATGCAGAAGCTTTTTATTTTGATGAGATCCCATTTGTTTATTCTTTCCTTTATGTCCCTTGCTTTAGGGGACATGTCAGTAAAAATGTTGCTGTGTGAATATCTGAGATTTTCCTGCCTATGTTCTTCTCTAGGAAGAACATAGTGTCTTTAATGGTGTCATTTAATGGTGTCATGGCTTATATTTAAATCTTTTATCCACCTTGAATTTTATTTTGTTTATGGTGTAAGTTGGTGCTCGACTTTCATTTTTTTGCATGTAGCTGCCCAGTTCTCCCAGCACCACTTGTTGAAGAGGCTATTTTTACTCCATTTTATGTTGCTGTCCCCTTTGTTGAATATTAATTGACCATAGAGACTTGGGTTTATTTCTGGGCTCTCTGTTCTGTTCCACTGGTCCACGTGCCTGTTTTTATGCCATTACCAGGCTGTTTTGATAACAGTGGCCTTGTAATACAGTTTGGTGACAGGTATTGTGATCCCTCCTACTTTGCTCTTCTTTCTCAAAATTGCTGCAGTTATTTGGGGTTGTTTCTGGTTCCATATAAATTTTTGAAGTGTTTGTTCTATGTCTGTGAACTATGCCATTGGCAATTTAATAGGTATTGCATTGAATTTGTAAATCACTTTGGGTAGTATGGACATTTTGATGATGTTGATTCTTCCAATCCATGAACACGGTATATGTTTCCATTTGTTTGTGTCTTCCTTGATTTCTTACTTCAGTGTTATGTAGTTTTCTACATAAGTTCTTTTACCTCCTTGGCTAGGTTTACTCCTACATATTTTATTTTTCTTTTTGCTATATCGAATGGGATTTTTTTCTTAGTTTCTGCTTCTGCTGTTTCATTGTTGGTATACAAAAATGCTTTGATTTCTGGATATTGACTTTGTATCCTGCTGTTTGGCCAAATTCATTTATTAGGTCGAGCAGCTTTTTGGCCAAGTCTATAGAATTTTCTATGTACACTAACATGTCATCTGCAAACAATGATAGTTTTGTTTCCTTCTTTCCAGTTTGGATGCCTTTTATTTCCTTTTCTTGTCTAATCACTGCAGCTAAGACTTCTAATACTATATTGAATAGAAGTGTTGAAAGTGGACATCCTTGTCTTATTCCTGACCTTAGTGGAAAAGATTTTATTTTTTGCCCATTGAGTACGATGTTGGCTGTAGGTTTCTCATATATGGCCTTTATTATGTTGAGGAATGCTCCCTCTATTCCCACTTTGCTGAGTGTTTTTATCATAAATGGGTGCTGTACCTTATTAAATGCTTTTTCCGCATCTATTGATATGATCATGTGATTTTTGTCTTTGCTTTTGTTTATGTGATGTATTACATTTACTGATTTGCAAATGTTGAATCATCCTTCCATCCCAGGGATGAATCCCACTTGGTCACGGTGCATGATCTTTCCAATGTATTGTTGGATGTGGTTTGCTAATATTTTGTTGAGGATTTTAGTGTCTATGTTCATCAGCAGTATTGGCCTGAAGTTTTCATTCTTTGTTGTGTCTTTATCTGGTTTTGGGATTAGAATAATACTGGCTTCATAAAAAGAGTTTGGAAGTCTTCCTTCATTTTGGATTTTCTCACAAAGTCTGTGAAGGATAGGGGTTAGCTCTTCCTTAAATGCTTTGTAGAATTCTCCTGTGAAACCATCCGGTCCAGGGCTTTTGCATGTTGGGAGTTTTTTGATGACTGCTTCAATTTATTCTGCTGTTATTGGTCTGTTCAGACTTTCTGTTTCTTCTTCACTGAGTTTTGGAAGATTATATTTTTCTGGAAACTTGTCAATTTCACCTAGGTTTTCAAATTTCTTGGCATACAGTACTTCATAGTAATTTCTTACAATCCTTTGTAGTTCTGTGGTGTCAGTTGTAATCTCTCCTCTTTCATTTCTGATTGTGTTTATTTGGGTCCTCTCTCTTTTTCTCTTGATGAGTCTGCTTAAAAGCTTGTTGATTTTGTTTATCTTTTCAAAGAACCAGCTCCTGTATTCATTGATGATTAGAATTGTGCTTTCAGTCTCTATGTCATTTAATTGTGCTCTGATCTTGGTTATTTCCTTCCTTCTACTTGCCCTGGTCTGTCTTTATTGTTGTTCCTCAAGCTCTTGTAGGCATAGGGTTAGGTTGTTTGTTTGAAATGTTTCTATCTTTTTTAGGTAGGCCTGTATCACTATGAACTTCCCTCTGAGGACTGCCTTCGCTGTGTCCCATAAGTTTTGGGTCATTGTGAGTTCATTTTCATTTGTTTCCAGAAACTTTTCGAATTCCTCCTTAATGTCATTCTTGACCCATTCATTGTTTAATAGCATACTATTCAATCTCCATGACTTTGAGTGTTTTGGGTTTTTCCCCTTGGGGTTGATTTCTAGATTCAGTCCCTTGTGGTCTGAGAAAATGCTTGGTATGATTTCAATTTTCTTGAATTTGTTGAGGCTTGTTTTGTGTCCTATCATGTGGTCTATCTTTGAAAATGTTCCTTGGGCATTTGAAAAGAATGTGTATTTAGTTTCTTTGGGATGAAGGGCTCTATATATATCAGTTAAGTCCATTTCATCTAGAGTGTTGTGCAATGCCACAATATCTTTGTTGATATTTTGTTTAGAAGATCTGTCCATTTTTGACAGTGGGGTGTTCAAATCCCCTACTGTAATTGTGTTGCTGTCAATGTCTTTCTTGAAGTCCTCTAAGATTGTCTTGATGTATTTAGGTGTTCCTATGTTGGGTGCATATATATTTACAATGTTTATGTCTTCTTGATGGATTCTTCCCTTGAGTATTATAAAGTGACTTTCTGGGTATCTCTTTATGGCTCTTCTTTTGAGGTCTATTTTGTCTGATATGAGTATTGCTACCCCAGCTTTTTTTTCCTGTCCATTGGCTTGGAAAATTTGTTTCCAGCCCTTCACTTTGAGTCTGTGTAGGTCTTTTGTCCTGAGGTGGGTCTCTTGTAGGCAGCATATGTGTGGGTCATGCTTTCTTATCCATTCAGCTATTCTATGTCTTTTGATTGGAGCATTTAATCCATTTACATTGAAGGTTATTATTGATAGGTTCTTATTCATTGCAATTTTCATGCCTGTGTTCCCCCCGCCCTGTCTCTCTCTCTCTTTTCCTTCCTTTCCTTAAAGCAGTCCCTTTAGCATCTCTTGCAGAACTGGTTTGGTAGAGATGTATTCTTTTAGATATCTTTTGTCTGGGAAGCTCCTTATTTGGCCTTCTATATTGATTGAAAGCCTTGCTGGGTAAAATAGTCTTGATTGCAGGCCTTTGGTTCTCCTTACTTGGAATATTTCTTGCCATTGTCTTCTGGCTTGGAGCGTTTCCATTGAGAAGTCAGCTGCTAACCTTATCGGGGCTCCCTTGTATGTTACTTCCTTTTTCTCTCTTGCTGCTTGTAAGATTCTCTCTTTGTCTTGGAATTTTGCCATTTTAATTATGATGTGTCTTAAACTGGGCCTCTTTGGGTTCCTCTTGATTGGGACTCTCTGTGTTTCCTGGATTTGCATGACTTTTTCTCTCATCAAATTAGGGAAGTTTTCCATCATTACTTTTTCAAATAGGTTTTCTATCCTTTGCTTTTCTTCTTCTCCTTCTGGTATCCCTATTATACCGATATTATTACGTTTCATATTGTCTTGCATTTCTCTTAATCTCTCTTCATTCTTTCTGAGCTTCTTTTCTTGCTCTTTCTGGGTGTATTTTTTTTACTTTGTCCTCCAACTGGCTGATCTGATCTTCTGCTTCATCGATTCTGCTTTTGATTCCTTCTACTGCGTTCTTCAGTTCAGAAATTGTATTCTTCATTTCTTCTTGGCCCTTGTTGATAGTTTCTATTTCCTTTTTCATGTTGATATAGTTTGCAGTGAGTTCCTCATAGCTTCCCTGTAGTTTCTGGTAGCTCTTTGAGAGCTCTTGGAGCTTCCTGGCAATCATTGCTTTGAACTCAAAATCTGATAGTTGAGTTGCCTCCATTTCACTTAGCATTCTTTCTGGTGCTTCCTCCTTTCCTTTCATTTGGGGATTGTTTCTTTGTCTTTCCACTGTTTGTGAGACTCTTCTTGTCAGCCTCAGCTTCTTAAATTGATCTGTTCTGGCTCCCTGGGTTTATGGTGTGAACTTCTGTGGTAGAATACCTGTGAGATTCAGTGGTGCAGTCTCCTTCAGGTATCCTGGTGATCACAGCTTCCACTGTCTCAGCTGTTGGAATGCCCCCTCTTTGGGACCAACTCTGGGTTTTCACTGTTCCAGTTTTTTTTGTTTGTTTTTGTCTTGTTCGTGGGTATTTACAAAGAGAAAAGAAGAAGAAAAGAATGAAAAAGGAGGAAAAAAGGATGGAAGAAGAGATAAAATTGGAAAGAAAGAAAGAAAGAAGGAATAAAACAAGAAAGAGGTAAAGAGAAACAAAAGGAGTTGAGGGGTAAAAAAGATAAAAATGATGAAAAAATAATAAAAAATTATTTTAAAAAAGAAAAATGAACAAACACACACACACACACACACACACACACACAAACTCTTAGTGTTTTCACACTTGCCTAGCTGGATTTTCTGGTCTTGCTGGCTGCCAAAAGCCAAGGGGTGATGGTATTGCTTTTCTCCCTGTTCAGCACTCAGTTATCTTTGGGCTAGTCCTCCCAGGGCTAGCCCCATGCCTCTCTGCACAAGACCTCAGGTGTATGTTCTTAGCCTCCTGGGGAGCACACACTTTCCTGAGTTCATGGGTGTGAGCTCATGTCTCCTATACCATGCATTCACCCCAATTTCATGGGAGTTAGCCCCAGGTTTCCCATGGATCATGTGCACTCCCTGGGTTCACATGCTTGGGCTCTGATTCTTCCATGGATCGCTCACACTCCCTTGGTTCCTGGCATGGGCCACAGGTCTCCGGTCACACAGTTGTCCCCTTCGTGCATGGGCGCCTTCAGCCACAGGCCTCTGGTCACACAGCCATCTGCTGTCATGCGCAGACCCGGCTCTTCCCTAGAGCCCCGTAGGAGGCCTGGCAAGTGCCCACCCAGGGCTTCAGCAGCCCTGGTGTCTGCACTGATCTCTGGTCTCTTATTGTTCTGAAATACTCTCCATACCATCCAGTTTTTCAATGTCGGCTACATCCTTCAATCTCCTACTTTCAAATATACTGTGTTTCCACTGGTTGACCTCTCTGTTTCTCCACCAAACCAGATTGGCCAGGTTCTTCTCCCATGTGCAAGTAGAAATAGAATCTGCTTTCTCCTACCGTGCCACCATCTTCCTTCCTCTAAAGTATAGGTTCTTTAATTTGTACTTGTTTGGTTAGTAATAAGGTTGGACTTTTCATTGTGTGAAGTATTCCATTCATATTTTCTCTAAAGAGAATTTATCAGTTTATTATTTTTACTTTTCTTCAACATATGCATTTTTAAATTATGAAAGTAATGTAGGCTTAATGTATAAAATGAAATAGAGGTAAGTGCAAAGAAGAAACTATTCAATACTAAGAACCCATTACCTTGAGACAACCAGTTAATGTTGTGCTATATGCCCTGCCAATAATTTTTAACATGTATATGAACTATTTTTTTACAAGTGAGTCACTTTTCCTCACTTAACATGTTACTAAATGTCTTTTATTTACATTATTTTAATGAATCCCCATATAAGATACATTTTAATGCTTTCTAAATGGATATACTGTATTTTTTGGTTATTGTGAATGCTATAATTAATATGCTAAAACCTAAATTATGTGCATCATATCTTTTAAAATTTTAATCAACTTTTAGGAGATATAATTTCCATGTAATAGAATTAAATTATTTGAAGAATACAGTCCCAAGAGTTTCGACCAGTGTATGTATGTATAACCACCACCACAATCAAGGTATAGAACTTTTCCATCACACTTTCCAAGGTATAGAAGTTTTCCATTGTAAATTTATCTGAAGTCCTTTTGTTTACAAAAAAAGAACCCTTGGTCAAAGGAAACCATTGATCTGCCTATAGATTAGTTTTGTGTGTTCTAAAATTTCATATCAGTAGACTCATACAATATATATTTACTCTTATTTTCTGAGTCAGTAGTTTGTTCCTTTTCATGCTAAGTAGTATTCCATCGTATGAAATTATTTATTTAAATGGCTCTTTAGAGAACTGCATCATTACCTAATAGTTTTATTGTTTTTATTTTCCATTTGGTTGTCCATTATTTAATTATCCATATTTGATTTTCCATTACTTGAACATTCATCTTGTTTTCAGTTTGGGGCTATTATTAATAAGGCTACTATAAATATTTGTGTAAGAGTCTTTGGACATATATACTTATTTCTCATAGATAAATACTGAGGAGTAAAATTGCTGGGTTTTAGTGCAGGTCTATCTATAACTTAATATGAAACTGACAAACTGGTTTCCAAAATGGCCCTTTACTTTTTACTTTCCCACCAGTAATGTACAAAAGTTTTAGTTAATCCACATCTCTGCCTCCCTTTGGAACATCGTTCTTTTTCATTTTAAGCACTGTAGTGAGTATATAGTGCTACCTCAGGCAGATTTCATTTTAATGTTCAGGATACGACTAATGTGATGGAACATTTTATAATGAGTCAATTGGCCATTTGCATACCTTTTGTGAAATATATCTTCTTTTCCTTAACTCTTTTTTCTCATTTTCAAAAATTGGATTGTATGTCTTGTTATTGAGTTGAATGATTGCTTTACTATGTTCTGGATACAAGCCCTTTGTAAGATAAATGTATTGTGAATATGTTTTCACAATGTGTGACTTGCCTTACATTTTCTTAACAGAATCTTTCAAAGACTGGACATTGTTAATTCTGATGACATACAATTTTATTAATTCTTTTGTGGTTTCCATTTCTGATATCCAATTGAAGAAACTTTTGTATACCAAGGTCTCAAAGATTATTTACTTTTTTTCTAGAAGTCTTATAGTTTTAACTTGTACACTTAGGTCTAAGATCCATCAGATCCAATTATCGTGTATAGTGTAAGAGTTCCATTTTTTTCTACCTGTACATCCAGATATTTCAGCACTACTTGTTGAAAAGGCTACTAAATATGTAACATCACTTTATATGATAAGGATACGGAGCTTTCTATTTTTACCATATTTATTCCAAATAGTTTATCAGTGTGTGATAGCATTTTAATTTCATTAGTCAGATTTCAAATATCAAGAGGTTTAGTATTTATTATTTCACTTCCAACTGGATTTTAAAGTGATTTTTTTTGTTCTCCAAAAAAAATCCCATTCGGATTTTTAGATCAAGTTACATGAAATATATACATTTATTTGGACAGAAATGATATCTTCACACTATCCATTTTTCTAAGTCAAGCACATGGTATGTCTCCATTTAGTGTAGATTTCCTATGTTTCTCTTGGTAGACATCAGTAAATTCATTCACAGAAGTCCTAGACATTTGTTGTTAAGGCCAATTATACAGATGTTAAACTTTATGTTGCTAACATGAACAGCATCATTTTCCACATCGCATTATAAGATGGTTAATTTTTATTTGGGAGGGAGACTTCTGGCCAAGATTGAGGCATAGAGAGATATGCTTTGCCTCCTTGCACAACCAAAAGAAGGACAGCAAATTTGAAAACAAAACAAACAAAAAAAAAAAACAGCCAGAACTGACAAAATCAAACTGCATGGAAGTCTGCAACCAAGGAGTTAAAGAGGAAACATTCATCCAGACTGCTAGGAGGGGTAGGGACATGCAGCCAAGGTGGAGAGAACTCATGGCAAGGCAGTGGCTGGTGGAGCAGGTGGTCCCATATTTGCATGCAGATAAGCTAGGAGGAACAACTAGGGAGCAAGACAGACCATACAACTCAGGGTTACAGCATGGGGGAATAAAGCCTCAAAACCTTTGGCAATAAAAACTTGTGGGGGTTGCAGAGGTGTGGGGAACTCCCAGGCTCACAATAGAGTGTGTTGGAGAGACCCACAGGGTCCTAGAATGTACACAAACTCACTCACCCAGGAATCAGCACCAGAAGGGGCCAATTTGCTTGTGGGTAGCAGAGGAAAGGACTGAAAGCTGGCAGAGAGCTGAGCAAGTGACATGGCGTTGTTCCCTCCTGGACCACTCCCCCACATACAGTGCCACAATGCAGATACTGGGTTGCCCACCCTGGTGAATACCTAAGGCTCTACCCCTTACTACATGACAGGCAAGCCAAGACAAAAAATAGGGCCCAAATGAAAGAACAGATCAAATCTCCAGACAAAATAACTGAGCAATGAAGAGATAGCCAACCTGTCATATATGCACAGTTCAAAACACTGGTAATCAGGATGCTCACAGAAATGGTTGAGTATGACTCAAAATAGGCATAAAGTGAAGGATATGAAAAGTGAAATAAAGGAAAATGTACAGGGAACCAATAGTGATGGGAAGGAAACTGGGACTCAAATCAATGGTTTGGAGCAGAAATAAGTATTCAACCAGCAAAGAATGAAGAAATAAGAATTCAAAAAAAAATGGGGAGAAACTTAGGAACCTCTGGGACAACTTTAAACATTCCAACATCTGAATCATAGGGGTGCCAGAAGGAGAAGAAGAAGAGCAACAAATCGAAAATTTATTTGAAAACATAATGAAGGAGAATTTCCCCAATCTGGCTAAGGAAATAGACTTCCAGGAATTCCAGAGAGTCCCAAAAATGTTGGACCCAAGGAAGCACACACCATGGCACATCATAATTACATTATCCAAGATTAATGATAAGGAGGGAATCTTAAAAGCAGCAAGAGAAAAGGAAACAGTTATCTACAAAGGATTTCCCATAAGGCTCTCAGCTGATTTCTCAAAAGTGACCTTGCAGGGAAGAAGGGGTTGGGAGAAGTACTCAAAGTCATGAAAGGCAATGATGTACATCCAAGATTATTCTATCCAGCAAAGTTTTTATTTAGAATGTAAGGGCAGATAAAATGCTTCCCAAATAAGGTCAAGTTAAAGGAGTTCATCATTACCAAGCCCTTATTATGTGAAACGTTAAAGGAATTTATCTAAGAAAAAGAAGATTAAAACTATTAACAATAAAATGACAACAAACTCACAACTATAATCAACTGACCCTAAAAAAACAAAAACAGAAACAAAAATGAACTAAGCAAATAAGTCAAACAGGAAGAGATTCACAAATATGAACATCACATGGAGGGTTATCAGAGGGGAGGGGAAGAGTGAAGAATTGGAGAAAAGGTACAGGGAATAAGAAGCATAAATGGTAGGTAAAAAATAGACAGGGGGAACTATTCTTCTATTAAGAATAGTATGAGAAATGGAGAAGCCAAAGAACTTACATGTATGACCCATGGATGTGAATTAAGGTGGGGGAATACTGGCCAGAGGGGGGTACAGGGCAGAGGGAATAAAGAGGAGAAGAAAATGGGACAACTGTAATAACATAATCAATAAAATATATTAAAAAACATTTCCATATGGGTTACAAGTGTGAAACCAAGGTGTTGGCAAGAGGGTGCTCCCTGAGAAACCTCTAAGGGAGGATGTTTCCTTGCCTCTCTTGGCTTCTGGTAATCCCAAGTGTTCTTTGGCTGGTGGCAGCATAATTCCAGTTCAGAGATTGTGTCACTGTGTCTCTGTCTTCACATGGTTTTATCTGTGTGCTTTTTTCTCTTCTTGTGAAGACCCTAGTCATATTCAATTAGGGCCCACCCTGATGACCTTTATTAAGTTGGTTACATCTGCAAAGATTCTGTTCCAAATAAGGTCACATTCACAGGCCCCGGTAGGGGGCAGGGGTTGCTTAGGATTTCAACATATTTTTTGTGGGGTGACACAGTTCAACCCGTAGCACTATCATAGGAACAGGCTATTCTATTGATGGGCAGTCATTATGGTTCGAAATCCCTTCCTTTTACCAACTCATATTGTCTCCACATTTAGACCTAGGGAAATAGCACTACAAATCAGCTGACTTTTGTTGGACAGCCCTTTAGATATATCAGAATAGTTTGCATATTCACTGTTTAGAGAAAATCAATTTTTTTATTAAGAAGACATAAAGAATTACCACAATTAAGAGTCAATAAATTTGTATGGCAACCACATGCTATCACCAGGCAAAGGGGTCCTTGCTGCCCCCCCCCAAGTAGAAATCAAGAGAGGAGGCTAAACAGATTCAAAAGAAGAGGTTTACTGAAAACAGGCAGAGGGAAGGAAGAAAGTGAGGGAGACTGATGCACCAAGGGAGCATGCACTGAAGACAGTATGCTCCCCAAACTGCTCCCAGGGTCTGGCTTATACAGAGCTGGGTTCTTCACCTAGGTGCAGAGCAGATTTTTTTTGTTTTGTTTTCTAGGCTCCTGCTATGGGCGGCTATCAACTGACACAGGCACAGGGCAGACTTCTTTGGTGCTCCTAAAGAGAAACTTTCAATTTGTCTAGGAGAGGCTTAAACATAACTGAAGAGCATTCCATCCACTTAAGAGGATCTTAGCCTGTCTCAACACCATCCATTCATAGAAGATCCTTCAGAGGTACACATACTAAAGCTAGGTGGTGGGACTTGTGAGTTTTGAATATCCTGTTTCTGATTCTCATCAATTGTCTCAGAAACTAATTCCTAATTCCTAATGATGATTTAGATGGTACCAGAGCATCTGAGTTGGTCTTTACCTAACATATTCACAGGCATAGTCCTTACGTTTTTAACCTGATCAAAGGCTACTAATAGAGAAACTCCCATACATATATAACACTGAATTCTCTTCTACAGGTACATAGTTAGTGAGAAAGTGGTGATCAGCATCTCTGTTTTTAGCCATCTTTTAATTGGCTATGGTGGCCAGAACAGATGGCTGCTCCCAAGTGTTTTAGCTGTGTTGAGAGGCAAAGCATGAGAAGCATAAAGACATTCATGAGGCAAACCACAAAAGCAAATCAAACAAAGACATTAACAGAGGAGATAATTTGGAAAAGAGTCAGGCAAGGTATTAAATGATACTAATCATTAATTCCTGGTTTGAAACTTATTTCAAAAAAAGAATATCCAGTTACATGTACTTTATAACCGGAAAAAAAAGTTTATTTGAAAAAGGCTCTCTTGAGGTTTTGACAACTAACTTAAGAAACCAGGCCTCTTCTGAGTGTTTTCTCCTCTATTATCCTCTGATACCAATGAATTTCTTTATAAATATTACAAATCTCCAAGTATTCTGAGGCACCCACTTTTTAATAGGTCATTTCAAGATAAGTGAGATATATCTAATTATCAAATAAACTAGATATAAAAATGATATATATTGTATTTTAAATAAAAAAACAACAATTAAGAATTTCACCTGTTTTCTGTTGACCTAGCATAACAGTGCCTGCTCTATTATTTTCTTCTCCTGGGTTCATTCAGAATTAACCTTTAGGAATTCCCTTCAGGAAAAAATGGTGCCCTATTAAGACTGAAGATATTTGGAGTTTCTTAGGTGAAACAAAACAGAGAGATGATAATGTTGCACTGGAGGGTATTTATTATAGCTTCTCTTACAAATATCTAGAATATCATTTAAATATATTAAGTTGACCAAAGCTCTCCAGTGGCTGATGAGGAGCTAGCATTGGCTCTTTGGTGTCATGAGCACAACCTTAGAATCTCGTGGAAGTTAGAGCAGCAGTTTGGACTCAGATTATTGTGTTCAGGGGAATCCCAGGGATTAGGTCAGGACTTCTCAAGGACCTGCCTTGCTTTTCCAAATATGGCACTGAAAGTGAAAAAGGAAGCACCTTCCACTTCCAAAGCTGAAGCCAAAGCAAAGGCTTTGAAGGCAAAGAAAATGGTACTGAAAGGCGTCCACAGCTACAGAAAAGATCTGTATGTCACCTACCTTCTGTCAGCCAAAGACACTGTGGCTGCAAATGCAGCCTAAGTATCCTTGGAAGAGCATCCCCAGGAGAAATAAGCTTGACCACTATGCCATCATCAAGTTCCCCCAACTACTGAGTTAGCCATGAAAAGAAAAAAAAAGACACTTGTGTTCATTGTGGATATCAAGGCCAACAAGCACCATGTCAAAAAGGCTGTGCCAAGGAGCTCTATGACATTGATGTGTCCAAGGTCAACACCCTGATCAGAGGTGTTGGAGAGAAGGCCTATAATTGACTGACTCCTGACTATGATACTTTGGATGTTGCCAACAAAACTGGGTCATCTAAACTGAGTCCAGCTGGCTAATTCTGAATATAAAAATAAAAATTTTACAGTGTACTTCTGGCCAAAATGGAGGTGTAGGTAGACACATTATGCCTCCCCGCACAACCAAAAGAAAGACAACAACAATTTAGAAATAAAAAAAAAAAAAACCAGAACTGACAGAAAATCGAATTGTATGGAAGTCTGACAATCAAGGAGTTCAAGAAGACACATTCCCCCAGACCAGTAAGAGGGGCAGAGAGGACTCGTGCATGGCAAAGCAGCAGCAGGCGGACCAGGTAAGTGAGGTGGTGGATTGTGAAACAGGGCACAGCCCACAAGGCGACAGCTGGCCAACAAAGCAGCAGCTGGCGGACCAGGAGGTCCCACATTTGCACACAGATAAACCAGGCAAAACTGGGGAGCAGGACCGACTGCACAAACCAGGGTCCCAGCACAGCAAAATAAAGCCTCAAATCACTGATTGAAAACACCTGTGGGGGTTGAGGCAGCAATGGGAGAAACTCCTGGCCTCACAGGAGAGTTCGTTGGAGAGACCCACAGGCTCCTAGAAGGTGCACAAACCCACCCACGTGGGAATCAGCACCAGAAGGGCCCAATTTGCTTGTGGGAAGTGGGGGAAGTGACTGAAATCCAGCAGAGAGCAGAGCAAGTGCCATTGTTCTCTCTTGGACCCCTACCCCACAAACAGCATCACAACACAGCAATGTGGGTTGCCCTGCCCTGGTGAACGCCTAAGGCTCCTCCCCTCATATGTAACAGGTGCATCAGGACAAAAAAATGATCCAAGTGAAACAACGGATCAAAGCTCCAGAAAAAATGCAACTAACCAACCTATCAGATGCACAGTTCAAAACACTGGTAATCAGGATGCTCACAGAATTGGTTGGATTTGGTCATAAATTAGATGAAAAAATGAAGGCTATGCTACATGAAATAAAGGAAAATGTACAGGGAACCAATAGTGATGGGAAGGAAACTGGGACTCAAATCAACAGCGTGGACCAAAAGGAAGAAAGAAACATTCAACCACAAAAGAATGAAGAAACAAGAATTCAAAAAAAAAAAATGAGGAGAGGCTTAGGAACTTTCTGGACATCTTTAAACATTCCAAAATCTGAATCATAGGGGTACCAGAAGCAGAAGAGGAAGAGCAACAAACTGAAAATTTATCTGAACAAACAATGAAGGAGAACTTCCCCAATCTGGCAAAGGAAATAGACTTCCAGTAAGTCCAGGAAGCTCAGAGAGTCCCAAAGATATTGGGACCAAGGAGGAACACACCAAGGCACATCATAATTACATTAGCCAAGATTAAAATGAAGGAAAGAATCCTAGAATCAGCCAGAGAAAAGGAGGCAGTTACCTACAAAGGAATTCCTGTAACACTGTCAGCTGATTTCTCAAAAGAGACCTTATAGGCAAGAAGGGGCTGGAAAGAAGTATTCCAAGTCATGAAAGGCAAGGACCTACATCCAAGATTGCTCTATCCTGCAAAGCTTTCATTTAGAATGGAAGGACAGATAAAATACTTCCCAGATAAGGTCAAGTTAAAGGAGTTCATCATCACCCACCCAGCCCTTATTATATGAAATGTTAAAGGGATTTATCTAAGAAAAAAAGATAAATATATGTACAGTGAAATGACAGCAAACTCATAATTATTAACAACCACACCTAAAACAAAAACTAACTAAGCAAACAACTAGAATAGGAAAAGAAACACAGAAAAGTAGATCACATATAGGGTTATCAATAGGGGAGTGGGAGAGGGAGAGAGGGGGATAAGGTACAGAGAATAAGTAGCATAGATGGTAGGTAGAAAATAGGGGGAGTATAAGAATAGTATGGGAAATGTAGAACCCAAAGAACTTATATGTATGACACATGGACATGAACTAAAGGAGGGGAATGTGGGTGGAAGGGGGGGTGCAGGGTGGAGGGGCGTAAGGGGGGAAAATGGGACAATTGTAATAGTATAATCAATAAAATATATTTAAAAATTTAAAAAAAATACAGTGTAGAAAAAGAAGAAAATGCCTCAACAAGAACTGTGAAATCCTAGAGACAATTTAGGCAGACACTGGGGTTTTGCATGGGATCCATAAATCAGAATGACTTAGGGCTGAACAGTCCAGGCTAAGACTGTAGGTTAGGCTAGACACAGATAATCTCATCTACAGGACAGTGTTGTGATTATCTCTTTATCACCAGCACGTTGTGGCTACTACTCTATTGACTCACAGAATTACACATGCTCTCCCTGTTTCAAGTATTGACTACATGAAAAAACTACCCTCAAGACTGAATAAGAAGTATTGGTGAAACTGTGAACTTGAGGCCATGAGAACTAAGTGTCAGGGCCATGTAAAAACTTGTGTTGGCCCTAATCTTATGTTTGGAGGCTCCATCCTAAAGTATACTAAGTGTATTATCTTTGGTCACTTCCCATAATAATGTTCTATCATAAGTTTTAAATAATTTTTAATTAAGTTAATGGCCATATTATCCAAATCAATATATACACTTAATGCAATTTCCATCAAAATCCCAATAACATTTTTTAGAGAAATAGAATGAAAAGTCATATTTGTGCAGAACCACAAAATATCCTAGAATGAAAAGTCATCATTTTTGTGTAGAACCACAGTAATCTTGAGGAAAAAGAACAAAGGTGGAGGTATCACACTCCCTGACTTCAAATTATACTATACAGTGACAGTTATCAAAACAGCATGGTATTGGCAGAAAAACAGAACAATGAAACAGAATTGAGAGCCCAGAAATAAACCCACATGTATATGGACAGATAATTTTTGACAAAAGCCAAAATATACAGTGGAAAAAAGAAATCCTCTTCAATAAATGGTGCTTAGAAAATTGGAAAGCCACATGTACAGAATGAAACTATACTGCTATTTATCACCATACACAAAATTTAACTCAAAATTGATTAATAATTTTATCACTTTCACTTTAAGAATTATCATAAGGAGTTGACAGAATGTAATATTGTTGAAGCTGCATGTTAGATACATGGAAATTCATTACATTATTCTTTCTTTTTTGTGCTTATATTAAAATTTCTATAATAAAAAGTTAAAATTTAAAAAAACTTAAGTCCATCGGTATAATAAGGTTAAGCATCCAACAGTAAGGAAATGTTTGAATAAAAGAATCATCCATAAAATGGAGTTTTATGCAAACATTTGTGGAATTGTAAGTCTCTGAGTGGTGGAATTACACATGATTTTGATGATTTTCTTATCTAAATAAGTCATAACATGTTTTACCCTTGTAATAAGTAGAAACCCAAGAAAAGTTATTTTTGCTATATCTACAAAGAATGTCACAAATCATGGAGGAATACTTATTTAATATCCAGCAAAAGGAATAAGTAAGGAAATTGTTCCTAAATATATTCTCTACTTCATATTTTTAAATAATAATAATAAAGGAAAAATATCTCTTGAAAACCTTCTAAATGAAAGGTATTTTATTGCATCTCATGATGTAGATCCAAAATTTGGCCAGCGCTTAGTTGAGTGATTCTCCTGCTCCAAGTGGTATGTGCTGGGATCACTTTCAGGTACTCACCTGGCAGCTCAAATGGTCTGAAAGGGCCAAGATGGCTTCATTCACACACCAGGAGCCTTGAAAAGTCCAGAACTTTGGACTCACCTGGGTTCCTTCTCCATTCCTTGTAATTTCAGAGCCTCTATACATGGTATCTCTAGTAGAGTAATTCAACTTCCTACCAAGTTGCTTAAGTTCCAAGGGTGAATGTATTAGATATAACTGTCACATTAGGGAAGAAAAGCTTCCCTGGTGTCAAAAGCATGGGGGGGGTAATTAGACCAAAAGGAGTCTAGGGAAGAGGGAGCATCTAGGTGAGGGCACTATTTGCTTTTAGAATAAAGATAAAGTCAGGAAAATTATCCATAGCTGTCACATATTCTGATAAAAGACTGTCAATTAATACATGACAATTATATTCAATCTGTGCATGACAGAAACTGGCACTGTCACCTTCTGACGCTGAGTGATCACATTTCAACTCTGCTTCCATGTTTTCATTTGTGATTAACAGACTGTAGAGATACTAGAAAAAGCATTCACCTGGGAATGTGGAGATCTCAGTTCTAGATATTTGTTTTTTAATTTTCAGGGCCTCAATTGCTTAACTTGTATAGTTCTGCAGTTGGTATAATTCATCTTATGAAAACATAAGAAATATTTATCGAACACTTGCTTCAAGTGAGATGGTCATCTTAATGCCCACACACTCCTACCCCTTTCTACTTCTCCAGTGTCACCTTGTGCCCTTTCCCTCCCCTCTAACTGCCTTCACATAATTCTTGGAATTCATTGAGCTCTATCTGTCCCTGGGGACTTTCATACCTGCCCCTCTGCCTGCACCACTCCCGCACCATCCCTGCAGTGAGCTCTAGCTAATTCTCTGCACATGAGCTTAAATGCCAGCTCCTTATGCCAAACAGTCTAAAGTGAGCCACCCTATTGTCTGGTGCATCTCCTATTGGTTTTCCTCTCTGCACTCCCCACAGATTGTATTTATTTTGTAAATGAGTTTGTTTACAAATTGTATACGTCCACTCCACTCCACATTATACTCCATAAAGTGGGAGCTATGACTGTCTTATTCACCACTGCACCCTATTGCCCAACCCAGTGCTGGAACACAGAGTTGTGCCCAAAATATGTGTGGAATAGGCATTATGGAAGATTCAAAGTAACTTGCAGTCTAGTGGGAGGAGGTAAAATGAGGCAGAGTACTACTGTGTCTTATAAGAACCATGAGCACCCTGACAGAGTGGTTCAGCTGGTTGGAGCATTGTCTTGTGCACCAAAAGCTTGCAGGTTTGATCCCCATTCAGGGCAAATATGCAGGGTTCTATCCCCAGTCAGGACAGGTGCAGGAGGCAACCAATCAATGTTTCTCTCTCATATCCATGTCCCAAAAATCAAAAGGTTACAGATTTGATTCCTGGTCAGGGCACATGCCTGGGTTGTGGGCTCAGTCCCTGGTTTGGGCATGTACAAGGCAACCAATCGATGTTTCTCTCCCTCTCACTCTTCCTTCCTTCCCCTCTCTCTAAAATCAATAGGCATATACTGAGGATAAATAAATAAACAAATAAATAAATAAAGTCATAGAAGGTACTGCATAGGAGTAAGTAGAATGCACATTGGAAAGGCAGAGGAGCCACAGCCAGAAGGACCTTGGTCACCACTTGAGGAGTCTGAATTTGATTCTCAGTGCAAGGGAAAGCACTGACAAGCTGGAGCAGGGGAGGGACGTGCTTGGTTCTATAATGGCCACTCTGGATGCTGTGTGGAGAGCAACTGAAAAACCAAGGTTAGACACAAGAGGTTCTGAAGGTGTCTAGGAGAGATTGCATTGTTGACGAGGGACACAATGGAGGTGAAGACATGTATTTAAAATAGATTTGGGGATAGAATATAGGAATTAGTGATGAATTAGATTTGGGAGGGTGGAAACAAGGTGCGGGGCTCAAGACATTACTCAAGGTTCCAGGCTGAGTTACTGGTGGATGGAGACACTGGAGAGGAAAGATTAGGTGATAAAGGGAGGAGAATATGTTTCTAGGAGGCAAATCAAAAAGGAAATAAGCACTAATGACCCTATTATTTTGTGAGGGATGGACATTGTTGAGGATAAGTCTATATTTCAAGTTTCTCAGTCTCTGAATGACTTTGCTTTCTGACCACTTACTCCCTCTGCCACCACTTAAAGCACCATCCATTCCCTGCAAGTTCTGAATGAGGGACTGTTGCTCAATAAGCACCAAAGTAAACCCGTTAATTAACAGGTTGATTCACTCTTAACACTTATTTGCATAAAGACCTAGTGAATCACTGATTGCTCCTTTTCCCCAGTAACACACTGGGAAGGTTTCCATTGGTTACTGTGTATTGTGGCTTATTTAATAGATTGTTTAACATGTCTACAAAAGCCAAGTTCGGTTCAGTATGAAATGGTAAATGCTTTTACCTGTGATTTAGAAGTCCACAACACTTTCAATCTGAAAAACTCAGCTCTCCCACAACACTGTAACTTACTGAATAACTCCTTTCTCAGTCCTTCACTTTGACATGGACACTCTGGGGAAAGCGTATTCTCTTTTTGGTAATTCAATGGATACTGTGATAATTCTTCCCTAGACACCTGAGAATACTCTTCACAGTAATCTTTCTCTCCCATTCCCTTTTTAAATAAGATAAGCCACAGCATCCCTTCTCCAGGTTCTTCCTGGATCTAATCTCAACTAAGCCCCCAAGCCCTTCTCTTCTGGACCTCAGAGGCTGGGAGTGTGCTCAAGTCCCCAAGGTGAGGCTGGTGCAGACCCCATCAGGAATCGATTATTCCTTTCTAAGCATGACTTTTTCTCCAGGTTCCCTACAAAAACTAGTCAGTCAAACCTCATGAATTTGATCCCCAATGATTTAAAAAATATTTTATAATGATTTGGGTATAGGCCAGGGATGATTTTCCAATACTTAAAATCTCAGGAGAAACAGGTTGCCCAGTTAATATTGAAATGATATTAGCACTTTATGGGGAGGGCCACACTTTTCAGCAATGTATGTTTACTAAACATGTCTACTTAATTTTAAACATTGTGCTGGGCTGAAAAACATAGCAGAGAATAAGAAAATATCCCTATCTTCATGGAATTCTGGCTCATGAAGGGAGACCAACCAGGCCAGTGCTATAATAGAAGTATAATGATCGGAGCCCAAAAGGTGGGGAGTGGCCAAGTTCATCAGATTGTCAAAAAGGAGATGCTTCCTCTTTGGAAGCATCTTTTTGCTTTATGGAGGAGATGCTTCCATGAGCTATTTGGAGGCTGATATGACTGCAACAATAATTTATTACCTCTAATTTGAAGTTTCATGTTTAAGATCCTTATTGCTCTCATTCATATAGGTTATAAGCACTGTTACACATTTGAACTCATATGTAATTGCTCATTAATAAATGACATCGGGATCTCTTTTAGAGATAGATATTGAGATTCTACAGAAGCTTATTTTAAGGAGAAAACGGTTCTGTTGCTCCATGTGAAAACACTGCTCTAGGTAACAGGAAGTGATTTGAAGGCTCACAACCAGGTCTTAGAAAATTCACTGGGCCAAATGCCTAATGTGTGTGGCTTGATAATGCTTGTAAGACAGAGCCTGGCCACTCACTGCCTGTGGTTCTGAATCATCTCCTAATCGCAGGACAGTCCTGTTTGACCTTTCCCAGGACTTCTGTACCAGGTGTGAAGAGAAGTATGTGGGTGGGGAGAGCACAGAGGGAATGCTACTAGGAGATTGCTGGAGAGACAGAAGAGACTGATTTTGAACTTGTTTGCAAATGATTTCAGACACCAAGAGGGAAGCCAGAGCCCACATTAGCCAAGAATCAGATGACTGAAAGAGAGATCCCAGTGTGTACACTAGTGGTGACAGTTGTCAGCAAGTTCATGGGGCTGTACAAACAAGTGCAGTGCAGATTGTATGAGGAAGTGTTTCAGTCAGTTAACTTAGAACAAACAGCCTTCCTTCTCAGCCACCCAATTTTTAAAAATTTCTGTTCTCATTTTTAACTGCTACTTATACTACCACAGAGGAATCATATTATGTTTTACAAAGTGCAAAACTGGTGTTGTGTACTTTCGTGGTTCAATTCAAGTGAAACTGTCTGTTAGAAAGCTGGATGTATAGACCTTGAACTCCAGATAAAGTCCAGGGTAAAGGTGCAGAGTGGTGAGTTAATATCAGCTTACACATAGTAGATGAAGTCATGGGAATGATTACTCCTTGAGAGAAATAAAATTCAATCATGTTTGTAACACTTTGTAAATTAATTCTCTTAATAATTATACCATCTTTTTCATATTATTTTTATATATTTTCATTGAGGTTTTATTATTCTCCTATCAAATTGTTAGTACTTATTATTATTCAGTTCCATTCTCCTAAAGTGTAACTTCTCATTCCCCATCTCCACTATTTTTCCCTCTTGCTTCTTTATCAGCAACATTTTATTTAAGATGTAAAACATTTCCCAAAGTGGTCTAAGAGTAAAGCCTAAGGAAATAAAAAGTTGTGAAAGGTCTAGGATGTGACACAGTGCCAGTCAGATTAATGTGTGCAGTTTCTGTTGGGCACTGATTGTGAATCAAGCACAGTGACAAGTGCTGGAGACATACAGGGGAGCAAGACACAGTAGCTGCCACCAAAGAGTTTACAAAAGGAAGACTCCAGTAAAAAAAGAAATAATAAATAATGTGACAATCTAAATCTGAACCTGTGATTAAGTCATTATCAGGTATCCCTATTCTAGGTTCTGTGGACAATCTAAGAAAGCAAGAGGCATAATTGAGTCATGAAAATAAAATATTCCCACTTGAACATAATTATTAAATCAAAAGGAGTGTTATCAGAGTTCTCAAGAGATACAGACCCAAGCTATAGCTAGGTGGGTAGGTAAGTAGGTAGTTGATAGGTAGGTAGGTAGGTAGGTAGGTAGATAGACAGATAAAGAGCTGTGCTTCGAGAAATCATCTCTTACAAATGTGGGGGCTGGCGAGGGTGACATCCACATGCCGACTCAGGAAACTCTCCAGCAGGAGTCGATGCTGTAGTCTTGAGGCAGAATTTCTTCTATAGGGAAACTTCAACTTTGCTTTTAAAACCTTTTAACTGAATGGACAAGGCTCACCCACAAGTTTAAAAGTAATCTCCTTTACTTAGAGTCAAACTGCTTCTCTGGAGGAAAACCACCAAAGGATTGACCAGACAACTTTTTCTAAAGACATCCAGGTGTATGACACATGGATCCAATCAACTATCTAGCATAAGCCAAGAACAGAGATGCCATTATCTAGAAAAGTTGTGTGGAGGGCATTCTTGTTGATGGCCTGGACCCTGGTAAATTACACAGGATATTGACAAGGTTTAGAATTTATACCAGAAATGTTGCTAGCCTGGAAGGGACAGGAAAGCACAGAGAGACAAAATAAATAATGACTCTGAATACAGAGCTGTAGAAGCAAAGACCAGGGCTGACCAGACCTCCTTGGACTACAAGGGTGGGGCTGCTTCCCCAGCCCATCCAGAGCACAGGGGTCTTGCTACTGCCAGGAGGGATCCGAGATCCTTCTGACTTGGACTTTGGTGATAAGTGATGAAATAGTTGAGTGTCCTTTCAAGATTTAGGGAGGAGTTTTATAGGAAACTGACCCTGATTTGAATCTAGATTTTACTCTTAGTAATAGCAAAATTTTTTATAGATTATTTAAGCTATTATGCAACTGAATATTATATATTTTCTTTATAAATAATTAAAGACAACATGTAAAATATTTTGTTTATACTACATAGGAAGAAAATAGAATAAATATTAAAATATTAAAAGTTGTTATCCCTTGAATTTTCCTCAGTTTGCTTAGATTCATTTTCTAGAATAAGCTTTTCACTTTGGAATGAGAAAAATTTATTTATAAGGCAAATGTGTTATATTATTTATATTGTATTGATTGAGGATTTTCTTTTTGATATCATGTCCATTAGAGTGTTAGTGTGGAAAGAGCAGGGACTTGATACAAAAGGCCTGGCTTCTAGATTTACTGCTGCTTCTCAAAATTTGGACCCTGGACAAGTCTCTTAAGCTATCTAAGGCTATTTCCTGCCCTACCCAGCTCTCAAAGTAGGTGTAAGGATCAACTGAAATTATTTATGAAGATGCTGTAATTCCCAGTAAACATGTCAGGAATGATTATTACAAAAATAATTTTAGCACAATCATCAGTTTCATATACACAAACAGTATGCATTTGTGCTTTCTCTTATATAAGTATTTTATAGTATGGAAACCATCACTGTTGTTACAAAACATTTATGCTGGATCATAATAAAGCAGCACATCTATATAGGATCCTGTAAAAAACCCTAGTGGACTATAACTGTTTACATTTAAGTGAAATATAGTAGGTATCCAAAACAGTTTGAAAAATTATTTTAAATTAATAAATGTCATGCTTGTTTAAGAATGTAACCAATAGATGCTTACATTTTGAACAAAAAATTCAACTGATTGTAGATGTTAACCACATCTACAATATCTCTTTTCAGCAACACCTATTCGTAAAACAGAGCCAAGTTGATACCTAAAAATAACCACCACAGGCAGTATATATGCTAATTGCCAGATTAGTAGTACCTGAAGATTGAGCTATCAAATGGATTTGATGGTAAAATACAAAGCTATACACATGTGCACTTCTTCTAAACCATGTCCCCTACCCCCCTGCCCTGGAGCCTCCCCCACACTATGCTTCCTCATGCTGCACTGAGACTCTGCCTAAACTCAAATAGAAATACAATATCTGGCATCTGCACTCCTCATTTGACTCCTTTTCCCTCTGGTGCAACTTTTCTTTTTTAAATGCCAACTTTTAGATACCAAGATACAGGCACGCATTGTCTCTCCCAGGCCATTATATTTCAGAAGTATTGATGTGTTCTATCATGTGAAACTCTTCTTACTCATTGAAAAGTTGAGTGATGTTCTTAAAGACACATGGGTGAAATAGTGCCACTTATAAAAAAGGGACTATTTCTATCTATTTCATTATCAAAAGAATATTTTATTTGGCTTTCAAAACTTGCGTTAAGTGAGACTGCAGTCTGACCCTGTTTTACTTGGAAAGAATCATAACATTTCTGATATTGTGATAGTATAGCAGCCCCCTACTACAAGGCACCTTTAATGTTTGTGTCTAGCCTATTTATAATTTGTCAAAGAGCCACTTTTATTCAGTTCACTAACACAAAATAAAATTTGAGGTTTCTTTCACACCATTCCCCTTAAATCTTTACAGAAATGATGGTATGCACATGCACATGTGTTTATACACATGATATTTCTGTGTGGCAGGATGTGTGTGTGCATGCGCATGTACTATTTTTTGCAGAGGTTGTGTCATTGATTCTCCAGATTACTGTCATCAAGATAAAATAAGAATTGCCACATTTAACCTTAGCAATAAAACTACTGCCAAGCACTGCAATCTAGCTTTTTGGCTCTCACTGCTAAGACTTCTGTCTTCACATTTATGTTTCCTGTATCAATTTAGAATATTGTAAAGAGTGGCTATTAAAAGATATCTGGAAGGTAAATAAGTTTGCTACTCTCAGCAGAAAGGATGTCCGCTGTTTAGCTTTATTTTCCTAAGCAATCATTTGGTTTTCAACTTGCAAAATGAGTTTTGAAACAATGCCACATTGTGCCACAAAATATTAATAGGTACAATTAATACATTGATGTATGTTTGAGTCTGTCATCCTTTAACACCATTCTTCTTTTCATCTGCTGTGACAGTTCTGTAATGGAGCCCCAGAAATATGAGTCTAGGGCAAGCCATACCACTAATCATCAATACAATGCTGTATGTTGTCCAGTAGATATATATTCCTGTTTTGTCAGCATGGATGATATTCTGTAAAATTTCTACCCAGAGAAAGTGACTCCAAGATTTGTTTACAAGCAAACAATTTAACGGGATACTGAGTTTGATCATGGCAGTGTTTTGTGTTTTGTTTTGTTTTGTTTTCCTGCTGAGCAGGTTGTCATTTGAGTTTTAACTACAGGGTACAAGACAAAATTGTTAAACCAATCCAATTATATAAGCTATATATGTGCCAAAAAATTAGGCTTTAGATCACCTTTCATTATTGGTTCTTTAATTCTTCAGCTATAATGAGATCTGCAAGCCACCTCTAGATTGTATAGCAGAGATCACTTTAGGGGTTCTTGGCTTAAACTAATACTCCCGGTGAAATAATTAATGGCTAGTTATATAGATTCCATGACTAACAACATTGTAAACAGATCTGTTAAACAAATCAGTTATTCTTCCAAACTGGCACCTAGCAATGATTCCCACTCTGAAAGAACATTAATGAATACTTCCAAGATATCCTAGAGGGGCAAGCCAGCTGCCTTTAAAAAAATATTTGTACAGATCGGTATCAATTGATCTCTTCTAGCATACGCCGGTCCTGCTGTCAAGGAAAAGCCCCCTCTCCCAGCCTGGTACAAACCTGCAAGTTTGGAGCATTTGGTCCCTTTAGTCTGACACTGGAAAGTCATATTTTTCTTTGATGAATAGAGGACAATATATTTTGCTATACTGTAAAATAATTAAGGGCATTGCTTTTGATTTTAATGATAGGTGCTCTATTCAATCTATGCATTCTTTATAGTATATATTATGACAAGTATTTCATGATGAACCTGTATAGGCTGTAAATATGTTATAATCACTGTAAATACTGAAAACATCCTCTTGAGTATAGCTGCCTCTTCGATGCTATGATTACAGAAAAATGTTATGTTGTTTTGTTTTACCTTTTATTTACAACATTCATCAGTTCTTACAAAAATACCATCATTACCAGTTGTTGTCTATTAGCATATTTTAACATACCTATAAACATAAAGACAAATCTACATTACTTCATATTTTTTAAAGATTTTGTTTACTTTTAAAGAGAGAAGAAGTGAGAGAGAAAGAGAAAGAACCACTGATGTGAGAGAGAAACATCAATCAGTTGCTTCTGCCCCACAACTGGGGACTGAACCTGCAATGCAGGCACATGCCCTGACAGGGAATTGAACTGGTGACATTTAGCTTTGCAAGAGGATGCCAACCAACTCAGTCACACTGGTCAGGGCCGGAATATTGTTATTTATTCAGAGCATACTTAGTTTACTATCTAGAGCATTAATCTATATTGCATTAATTATATAGAATTAAAGCTTATACTGTAATTATAACAAAAGTCTAGCTGTCCCAGAAACCAAGATTAGATATCTTAAATTTTCAACAGCTCTTAGGAAATTTAAGGGTGACAGACAATGCCTGCTAAGGTGGCCACCTCTGAGCACTAAACCCCCAAGTCAGGATTAAGTTCTAACTGAACTTTGTAGCCAATTCATAGTTAAGAGAAGTGGGCGTGTGCTTTTAGTTATAAGAGAAATAAGTGCTGAGGATTTACTGTATAGCATGGTGAGTGTAGTTGATAACAGTTTATGTAATTGAAATTTGTTAAAAACTCTTCCTAAATGGTTCTCAAAAAGAAAAAGAAAAAGAACTATGTGAGGTGATAGATGTGTTAATTAACTTGATGGCACCAAGCCTTTCACAATGTGAATGTATATCAGATCAACATTGTACACTGCAAATACAGGGTGTGGCAAAAGTGGGTTTACAGTTCATATGGAAAATAATATAGTAATTAATAAATCATAATACAAGAATATACTCTGTGTTTTGTGTATCTGCAACTGTACACTTGCTTTTGCCCCACCCTGTATATTACAATTTTATTTGTCCATTAATCTCAATAAAGCTCAAAAAAGGAAAAGGAAAAAGTAGCCTTTCTCTAGGAAAAATATAACTATTGTCTTATAATGTTCCACACTCTCATTAGTAATTATAAACAAACTGATAAACAACATGGAAGAAGAAAAAATGCATATAAACACCAAGATTGATTCATTTTCTTGTAATGAAGTCATTTATTATCAACTAGTAAATATTGGATTTTATTTCTCTTATCATAATAGAGATATTAATTATTCAATTGTATTCACTCCCTGCACTGTTGCTTCTGCTGTTTAGGACTAAGGCTCCGTGCTCACTGTTATACTGAAAAAAAGTTTTCTGTATATGAAGGTCTGTCTGGAAAAAGTCCAGCCATTGTTAATATAACAAGAATGGTTTGCATGACATCGATGTAACATGGCAGCCAAGGAGAATGTTCCCACATATGTGAACAATGATGACTTCACTCTATTAGTCAGTGGGGGTGGTAGACACAACTGAGTGAGCATGTGTACTGTGAGGCCATAGCATTCAAAATGATTGAGCAAGGAGATCCAAGATGGCAGAGGAGTAAATGGAAGCAATACTAACCACCTAGGACCAATCTGGAATTACAGCTAAATTGTAGAGAAATCATCTTGAATAACCAACTGAACACTAACTGGAGAGAAGCCTTAAAACCACAGATAGACAGAGGACACGACTTCACTACAACATGACTGGTAGGAAGTGCAGAGATGCAAGAGGGCTGGCTAGGTTCTCCCAAGTGACAGCTGAAGATCCAGAAGGACATTTCAGTGGCCAAGGGGTTCCCCCTGAGAAATGTAAATCTAAACCCCAAACTGGGTTCCCAAGCCTACAGCAGCAGAGCCAGAAAGGAACCCAGATAACATCCAGCTGTGAAATGTCTGTCAGGGTTTCTGTCTGTCAGGGAGAGACAGCTGGAGACTCAGAGAGACTTTTAAAGGGACAATGAACAAAAGTTTGTTTGCAACCACTTACCATGGACTTTGGCAGAGGAAGGACAGAATGGACTAGAGACTCTTAAGGAGAGTCTGGAGTTTGTGGCTCTAGGCAGAAAACTGAAGGAACAGCTGTCAGGATCCCTGAGTTGAGTCATTCCCCATACTGCAGAGGCCATCTTTCTCAGGCAAAGCACTTCCCTTCAGGTGACATCAGCCTGAGAGGGGAAGCAAGAGCCCTATGCACAGATATTACTCTCACACACCCTGTGGAACTCGAGCTGGGCTGCTGATTATAGCTTGATTAGTTTAACACTCGATCAGTTTAATGACTGATTAGTTTAGCAACTAAGGCAGAAAATACAAAGCATCCAAAGTGGGAAGATAAAAACATGATACCAAATGAAAGAAAAACAGAATTCTCCAGAAGAACAACTGGATGAAATAGAGGCAAGCAATTTATCAGATAGAAAGTTTAAAGTAATGATTGTGAGGATACTCAACAGCATGAAAAAAAGATGCAGAAACCATAAAAAAGGACCAGTCAGAAATAAAGAATGTAATATCTGAAATCAATAATACACTGGAAGGAATGAACAGTACAACAGATGAAGCAGAGGATTGCATCCGTGATTTTGAAGACAGGGTAGAAAAAAACACCCAGGCAGAGCAGCAAAAAAAAAAAAAATACAAAAAATGAGAACTTAAGAAACATTTTGGACAACATATAGCATAGCAACATCTGCATCACAGGGATACCAAAAGGAGAAGAGCAAGCAAGGGATTGAGAACCTATTTGAAGATATAATGACCAAAAACTTCCCCAATCTGGTGAAGGAAAAAGACATACAAGTCCAGGAAGCTCAGAGTTTCCCAAACAAATTGGAACCAAAGGGGCCTACACCAAGGCACATCATAATTAAAATGACAATGCTTAAAGACAAGGAGAGAATCCTAAAAGCCACAAGACAAAACCAGGTAGTTACCCACAAGGGAGCACAAAATAGACTGTCATCTGATTACTCATCAGAAACATTTCAGACCAGAAGATTGTGGCATGAAATGTTCAAGGGGATGAAAAGCAAGAACCTACAATCAAGGCTACTTAACCCAGTAAGGCAATCATTTAACATCAAAAGAAAAATAAGGAGCTTTCCAGACAAGAAAAAGCTAAAAGAGTTTACTAACACCAAACCAGTACTGCAACAAATGTCAAAGGTCTAACTTTAAGGAGGAGGAGGAGGAGGAGGAGGAGGAGGAGGAGGAGGAGGAGAAGAAGAACAAGAAGAAGAGAAAGAAAAAAAATAACAGAGGAAAAAAGTCTAACACTAAAATGGCACTGCATACATGTCTATCAATAATCATCATAAGTGTAAATGGCTTAAATGCACCAACAAAAAGGCATAAGGTAGCCGAATGGGTAAGAAAATAAGACCCATTATATGCTGTCTCCAAGAGACCCATCTCAGATAGAAATATACACACAGTAAAAGCAAAGGGATGGAAAAAGATATTTCATATGAATGTAAAAGAAAAAAAAGCTGGGGTAGCTATACTTATATCCAACAAAATACACTTTAAAACAATGGCTATAGTGAGACTAAAAGGACACTACATCGTGATAAAGGGAACAATCCAACAAGAGGATATAAACCTAGTAAACATTTACACACTCAACACAGAAGCACCTGAATATGTAAAACAAATCTTGATAGACATAAAGGGAGAGATCTATAGAAATACAGTCACAGTCAGGGATTTTAACACATCATTGACCTCAGTGGATAGATCTTCTAGGCAGAAAATCAACAAGGAGACAGCAACCTTAAATAACACTCTAGACCAGATTAATTGGTATCTTCACAGCATCTTACCACAAAACAGCAGAATATACATACTTTTCAAGTGCACATAGAACATTTTCTAGGATAGACTATATGTGAGGATATAAAACAAGTCTCAATAAATTTAAGAAGTTTGAAATCATATAAGCATCTTTTCTGATGATAATGCTATGAAACTAGAAATCAAGCACAAGAAGAGCACTGAAAAACATGCAAACACATGGAAGCTAAATAACATGTTATTAAACAATAAATGGGTCAATGGTGAGATCAAGGAAGAAATCAAAACATACCTTGAAACAAATTAAAATGAAGACACAACAATCCAAAATCTGTAGGACACTGAGAAAGCAATACTAAGAGGGAAATTCATAGTATTACAGTCCTATCAATAAAGAAAAGAAAAGAAAAAGCTCAAATAAACAATCTAACTTCACATTTAAATGACCTTTTAAAAGAACAACAAACAAACCCCAAGCAGAAGAAAGGAAATAATAAAGATCAGACCAGAAATAAACAAAGTCTAAAACAAAAAAATACAAAAGATCAATACATCTAAGAGCTTTCTTTGAAAAGATAAACAACATTGACAAACCTTTAACCAGACTCATCAAGAAAAAAGAGAAAGGACCAAATAAATAAAATCAGAAATGAAACAGGAGAATAACAAT
>PVKU01003250.1:82239-186713 GCA_004027475.1 Anoura caudifer
AAAAAAAAAAAAAAAAAAAAAAAAAAAAAAAAAAAAAAAAAAAACCCTCCCAACAAGCAAACACCCTGGACCAGATGGCTTCACAGGGGAATTTTACCAAATATTCCAAGAAGAACTAATACCTCTGCTTCTCAAGCTATTTCATAAAATTCAAGACAAAGGAAGGCTCCCAAACTCACTTTATGAGACCATTATCCTAATTTCAAAACCAGATAAAGACACTACAAAGAAATAAAAGTATAGGCCAATATCCCTGAAGAACAGAGATCTTAAAACCCTCAACAAAATATTCCCATACAAAATGCAGCAATGCCTCAAAAGATCATACAGCATGATCAAGTGGGATTTACTCCAGGAATGCAAGGTTGGTACAACAATTTGCAAATAAGTAAATGTGATACATCATATAAAAAAAGAAGGATAAAAACCACATGATCATATAAATAAATGCAGAAAAAGCATTTAATGAAATCCAGCACCCATTTATGATCAAAACTCTTAGCAAAGAGGGACTAGAGGGAACATACCACAACATAATAAAGGTCATGTATGACAAATCCAAGGCCAGCATCATATTCAATGGTCAAAAACTATAAGTTTTCCCTTTAAGATTGGAAACAAGAAAGGGATGTCTGCTTTCACTTCTCTTACTCAATATAGTACTGAATGTCCTAGCCATAGCAATCAGACAAGAAGGAGAAATAAAAGGCATCCAAATTGGACAGGAAGTAGTAAAACTGTCTTCATTCACAGATGACATGATTCTGTATATAGAGAACCCCAAGATTCAACTAAGAAACTACTAGAACAGATAAATAAATTCAGCAAAGTAGCAGGGTACAAAATTAATATCCAGATATCAGTTGCATTTTTATATGCCAATAGTGAGCTAACAGAAAGGGAAATCAAGAATACAATCCCATACATGATTGCTCCAAAAAAAATACAATACCTAGAGATAAATCTAACTAAGGATGTATAAGACCTGTAGTTGGAAATTCATAAGACACTGAAGAAATAAATTGAAGAAGATCCAAATAAGTGGAAGCACATACTGTGTTCATGGATAGGAAGAATTAACATCATTAAAATATCCATATCACCCAAAGCAATCTGTAGATTCAATGCAAATTGTATCAAGATTCCAATGATGTGTTTAACAGAATTAGAACAAATATTTCAAAAATGTATAGGGAACCACAAAAGGCCCCACATAGTAACAGCAATCCAGAGAAGGTAGAACAAATTTGGAGGAATCATGCTACCTAATATCAAACTATACTATAAGGCCATAGTAATCAAAACAGCATGGTAGTGGCATAAAAAAACAGATGTATAGATCAATTGAACAGAATAGAGAGTCCAGAAATAAACTCACACCTTTACAGCCAATATTCAAGAGAGGAAACAAACACATATAATGGACTAAAGACAGTTTATTCAATAAATGGTGTTAGGAAAATTGGACAGATATGCTAAGAAAAAATAAAATAGACCACTTTTTTACACCACATACAGAAATAAATTCAAAATGGATCAAAGACTTAAATTTTAGACCCAAAATTATAAAAATCCTAGAAGAAAACATAGACAGCAAAATCTTGGACATTGCTCATAGCAATTTTTTTATATATATCTCACCTGGTAAGGGCAACAAAAGAAAAAATAAACCAAAATTATTTTGCACAGCAAAGGAAATTATCAACAAAATAAAAAAAGAGAACCCACAGAATGGGAGTCATATTGGCCAATACATCTAACAAGTGATTAATATTCAAAATTTACAAACTATTTACAAAACTCAACACCAAACAACAAACAACCCAATTAAAAAATGGGCAAAGGACTTAAATAGACGCTTCTCCAAAGAGGACATACAGATGGCCAATAGACATGAAAAGAAGTTCAACATCCTAATCATCAGAGAAATACAAATTAAACCCACAATGGGATGCCATCTCACATCTGTCAGAATGGCTATCATCAGTAAATCAACAAACAAGTGCTTTCAAGGATGTGGAGAAAGGGGAACCCTTTTGCACTGTTGGTGGGACTGAAGACTGGTATACCCACTGTGGAAAATAGTATGGAGATATCTCAAAAAATTAAAAATATATCTGCCTTTTGACCCAGTGTTTCCACTTCTGAGAACACATCTGAAGTAACCCAAAACACTTAACACTTATTGGAAGGAACAAACACTCCTACGCTCATTATAGTGTTATTTACAAACACCAAGATATGGATGCAGCCCAAGTATCCGTCAATAGGTAAGTGAATAAAACAACTGTGGAACATTTACACATTGAAATTCTACTTGGCCATAAAAAAAGAAGAAAATTTTACCCTTTGCAGCAGTACAGATGGACCTGGAGAGCATTATGCTAAGTGAGATAAGCCAGTCAGACAAAGAAATTTTCCATATGATTTCACTCATCTGTAGAATCTAATGAGCAATCTGAGGAAGGAAAATGGGGACAGACTCATAGATGGAGAGCAGGATGAAAGCTGGGATAGGGAGGTAAGGGGGTGGGGGGTTTGAGCAAAAAGGAAAAAGGACTCATTGACATGGACACAATGTGTCAATTGCTGGGGGAGGTGAGTATAAGGGAACTAAAAGGTAATGTAAAAAAATAATAAAATGTGATTCCTTAGAAAAAAGTGTAAATAAATAACTAAAATGAATGAGTAGAGCAATGAATCTGCATCGGTTTTTGTGTTAAGCTTGAACATTCTTGCACCTTTTATTTTCCACTATTTTACTGTTGAGAAAACTAGGCACAGAGAGGGTACGTCACTTGTGCAGAATGATGGGACCATGACAGTGTCAGATTTCCATTCCAGTATTCCTGCCAGTAAATCAATTCCCTACTCTTTTCACCCTTTGTTCTCTCCTGCTTCTGTTTTCACCTGTTCTGAGTTCATTGCCCTTGTTTCTTTCATTCATTCCTTTATTTTTGGCACAGTTTCTCCAATTGGGTAAATTCAGCCACTGGAGGATGTGCCAACAGGTTCTTTTCTAGAATACAGATTTCTACTTTTTCTCCCAGTTGAACAATTTGCAAGTGTGATTATGAGAGTACAGTGATATTCATATGATTGCAGATATAGGCTAAAGTCAGTGAAGCAATAAACTTACTTTTGTAAATTAAAATCACATTTTTGTGGAACTGTTTTAGAGCTCCTACTTTCTTCTTTTTTTTAATCCTCACCCGAGGACATGCTTACTGATTTACAGAGAGGGGAAGGGAGGGAGGGAGAGAGAGGGAAAGATATATCAATGTGAGAGAGAACCATCAATCAGTTACCTTTCATGCATTTCCCAACTGGGACCGAACTGCAACCTAGGCATGTACCCTCACTGAGAATTGAACCCAAAACCTTTTGGTTCACAGGATGATGCCACAACCAATTGATCCACACCAGCCAGGGCCAAGTCTCCCACTTCATTAAATGAGGTCTGTTAAAATCAGGAAAGCTGTAATTAGTGGCAGTGAGCTTAAAGTTCAGAGCTGACTGAGGAAGCTGAAGCCTCTCCTACTCCCCAGATGCCATGGGAGTAAAGAGTCAATAAGTGTTAAATAAACATGTCACTTAGAATTGTTAAACATTAGTCTTGTTCCTAATTGTAGTGGGAAAGCTTTTAGTTTTTTTACACTGAGTATAATATTGGCTGTAAGTTTCTCATATATGGCCTTTATCAATTTGAGGATTGCTCCCTCTACTCCCACCTTGCTGAGTGTTTTTATCATAACTGAGTGCTATACCTTATCAAAAGCTTTTTCCACATCGCTTGATACGATCATGTAATTTGTGTCTTCCCTTTTGTTTATTGCACTATGTTTATTCATTTGCAAATATTGTGCCATCCTTGCATCCCTTGGATGAATCCCACTTGATCATGATGTATGATCTTTTTAATGTATTGCTGGATTCGATTTCCCAGTATTTTGTTGAGGATTTTAACATCTATGTTCATCAGTGATAACTGGCCTATAGTTTTCTTTCTTTGTTGTGCCTTTATCTGGTTTGGGGATTAGGATGATTATGGCTTCATAAAAGAGTTTGGGAGTATCCTCTCTTAGTGTATCCTCTATCACCACTTCTATTCAACGTAGTATTGGCAGTTCTAGCCATAGTGATCAGACAAGAAAAAGAAATGAAAGACATCTAAATTCAAAAGGAGGGAGTAAAACTGTTTCATCAGTTTGCAGATGACATGGTAATATACATAGAAAACCCTATAGACTCCACCACAAAACTACTCAACCTAATGAGGGAATTTGGCAAAACAGTGGGATACAAAGTCAATATTCAGAAATCAAAGACATTTTTGTACACCAACAATGAAATATCAGAAACAGAAATCCAGAAAAAAATCCCATTTGTTATAGCAGAAAGAAAATAAAGTACCTAGGAATAAACCTAATCAAGGAGGTAAAAGATCTGTACTCAGAAAATTACACAACACTGAAAGAAGAATTTAAGGAAGACACAAGTAAATGGAAGTGTATACCATGTTCATGAATCAGAAGAATTAACATCATGAAAACGTCCATACTACCCAAAGCAATTTATAGATTTAATTCAATCCCTATTAAAATAACAATTACATATGTCACAGATATAGAACAAACATTTCAAAAATTTATATGGAACCATAAACCATTCCAAATTATCCATAGAAATTTTGAGAAAGAAGAACAAAGTAGGAGGGATCACAATACCTGATATCAAACTATATTACAAGGCCATTGTAATCAAAACAGTCTGGTACTGGCATAAGAACAGACACATTGATCAATGGAACAGGATAGAGAGCCCAGAAATAACCCATGACTCCATGGACAATTCATATTTAACAAAGGGGGCAGGAGCATAAAAGTAGCCTCTTCAACAAATGGTATTGGGAGATCTGGACAGCTACATGCAAAAAAAAAAAAAAAAAAAAAAAAAAAAAAAAAAAAAAAAAAAAAAAAAAAAAAAAAAAAAAAAAGAAACTCGACTACCAACTTACAGCATACACAAAAATAAACTCAAAATGGATAAAAGACTTAAATATGAGTCATGGCACCATGAAAGTCCTAGAGGAGAACATGGGCAGCAATATTTTCACTAATATATCCCCTAGAGCAAGGGACATAAAGGAAATAAACAAATGGGACTTTATCAAAATGCAAAGCTTCTGCACAGCTAAAGAAAACATCAGCAAAATGAAAAGGGAACCAACTGTATGGGAAAATATATTTGCATATGATTCCTTGGACAAGAGTTTGATCTCCAAAATATATCAAGAACTCATGTGATTCCACACCAGGAAGACAAACAACCCAATTAAAAAAATGAGCAAAGGACCTAAACAGACACTTCTCCAAGGAGGACATGCAGAGAGCCCAGAGACATATGAAAGGATGTTCAGCATTATTAGCAGTCAGAGAGATGCAAATTAAAACCACAGTAAGACATCACTTCACACTGGTCAGAATGGCCATCATAAACAAATCAACAAACAACAAGTGCTGGTGAGGTTGTGAAGAAAAGGGAACCCTAGTACGCTGTTGGTGGGAATGCAGACTGGTACAGCCACTGTGGAAAACAGTGTGAAATTTCCTCAAAAAACTAAAAATGGAGCTGCCTTTTAACCAGGCATTTCCACTGCTGGGATTATACCCTAAGAATTCTGAAACACTAATTCAGAAGAACCTATGCACCCCAATGTTCATAGCAGTGCAATTTACAATAGTCAAGTGCTGGAAACAGCCTAAGTGCCCATCAGTAAATGAGTGGATAAAAAAAGCATCATAAATTTACACAATGGACTAATACACAGCAGAAAGAACAGAACTCCTACCCTTCTCTATAGCATGGACCAAACTGAAGAGCATTATGCTAAGTGAAATAAGCCAGGAGGTAAAAGACAAATACTGTATGATCTCACCTATAAGTGGAATCTAATCAACAAAACAAACAAGTGAACAAAAAAGACCAGAGACATGGGAAAAACAAAACAAAACAAAACACAAAACCAGCCCTGCCTGGTGTAGCTCAGTGGATTAAGTGTGGGCTGTGAACCAAAGGGTTCCAGTTCGACTCCCATTCAGGGCACATGCCTAGGTTGTGGGCCAGGTCCCCAGTAGGAGACACATGAGAGGTGACCATACACTGATTTTTTTCTCCCTCTCTTTCTCCTTCACTTCCTCTCTCTCTAAAAATAAATAAATAAAATCTTTAAAGAAAAAAAGAACAAACTGAGAGTAACAAGAGGGGAGGGAGTAGGGTGATAGCAGAGGAAAGAAGGTGAAGTGTCGTCAAGGACCATGTATAAAGGACCTATGGACAAAGCCAAAGGGGTTAGAGGGAGGAATAAAAGTGGGAGGTGGGAGGTGGAGGTGAAGGTGGGTAGGGCAGGAGAGAGTGGGGGGGAATGTTCAACTATAATTGAACAATAAAAAAAAAGCATTGTTAAACACTAGAGTGGACAGGAAGGCTAGTGATGATATCTGTTCCACTGGGATTTGTTCAAGTAAGAAAAATGCCACCTGTTAGGACTGGCATAGGAAGGAGCTACCTGGACTGGCAATGGTATTGTTTGTACTGAATGAAATTTGTACCTCAGAAGCTCAAAGCTTTAAGTGCTGTTATCTTCTTTTCTATTAACCACTGGCTGTAAAGAAAGCTCCCTCTTTCCCATCTCCCCTACCTTCTCCCCCACAGTTTAGAACCCAGCCCCCATACAACCACAGGGAAGAAACAAAGCTACCACAAAAACGAATGTATAGCAAAGGGCTTTATCATAATTATGTCAAAGTTCTCACTATCCCAGATTCCAAGAGAAACCAAGTAGCATTCATGGTCCTGCAGTACCCAGCGTGTTATGACTGTAGAACACTCACTTGTGAGATTTTCTTTCATTAGCTCCATTCCCCTTGGCAAATAGGTTGGCCTTCAAAGAAAGGCCTATCTAAGGTTAATATCAACTCACTGGATATGCAGAATTAAGTACAATGGACTGGCTCTGAAACTGAGAAAAGGGACATTTGGATCTGATACAGTCAGAAAACAGTAGGGAATTGATTTACTGGAAGGAACACTGGAATGGAAATCTGACACTGCCATGGCCCCATCATCCTGCATAAGACACATGCCCTCTCTGTGCCTGGTTTTCTCAACAGTAAAATAGTTGAAAGAAAAGGAGGAATGTTCAAGCTGAACACAAAATTAGATGCAGATTCATTGTTCTTACTCACTTTATTTATTTATTACTTTTTATATTAATATTAAAAATGAAATAACAGTAATAGTAATATTGATGGTGACACATTCATCACATGTAATATTGCCAGAAAAATTTATAAGTAGTGTATGATTTCCTCAATAACAAATAAAAAGAAGTTATTTGGGATCATTCAGTGATGTGGTAGAGTTATAAACTGAAATCATTGAGGGTTCCTGACATTTAATAACTAATACTAAAATAAATGCCACTGAATGAAATGTACATTAAACTAAGCTTATGATAACAAAAAAGTACAGCCTAGTAGTATATCTTAAAACAAAACTTTTAAAAAAGAATCTTCTCTACCTAAACCAGAAGTTTTAACATGAATATCAACAGTGATGTCATGTTGCTAGCATTCCATTGAGAAGAAGTGACAAAAGTGATACCTTTGTGTTCTTCCTCCCAAAACCCATAACTCCATTCAAATCAAGAGAAAAATATCAGACCAACTCAAATTGAACGGCATGCTACAAGTACAGGATCTACAACTAGCACTTCTTAACACTTTCAAGGTCATCAAAAAGGAGGGACTAAGAAACTATAGCAGCCAAGACAAGCCTTAGGATTCATGAGGACCACATGTAAAGTGAGATCCTAGATGGGATCCAGGAGCAGGTAAAGGACAGTAAGGAAAATTTAAACAAATTTAACTAAAGAATGGACTTCTGTTAACAGTAGTATATCAAGGAAACTGGATTCAGGGTATACAGTAACACTTTGTACTACATAGCTCTTCTGTAAGCTAAAACTATTCTAAAACAAAAGGTTTACTGGAAAAGATGATTTCCAGTTAAGATAGTGACATAGGTAAACACAGCTCAACTCCTCCTGTAGTTGTAGCACAACTACATCAAAATTACAACTAAACTATAGAACAGCCATCATTGAGAAACATCAGAAATTGAGCTGAATGGAAGTCATACAACTGCAAAATTAAAGAAGAAACTACATCATGACTGGTAGGAGGAATGGAGGTACAGAATGGGCTGGCCAAAACACATATGTTGCAGTTAAAAATTAGGAAAGGTATCTCAGGAGTGAAGGGACCCAACCCCTCACAAGGCCCCCCTAAGCTCAGGGTTCCAGTTCAAGGAAGGGATGTCTCCATAACTTCGGCTGTAAAAACCAACAGGGATTGAGGCTGTGGAGGACAAAAACTTCTGGAATCCCAGACAGTTCCTCTTAAAGGGCCTATGCGTGGACTTACTTGGACTCATTCCCTCTGAGCTCTAGCTCTGGGGCAGCAGGTGGAAAAGCATCAAAGGGGAACTTCCAGCCAAGATGGAGGCATAGGTAGACACCCTGTGCCTTCTTGCACAACCAAAAGAAGGGCAACAACAAATTTAAAAGCAAAAAACAATCAGAACTGACAGAAAAATCAAACTGTATGGAAGTCTGACAACCAAGGACTTAAAGAAGAAACATTCATTCATCCAGACCTTTAAAAGAGGCAGACACTGGCAGTTGGGTGGAGAGGACTCACAGCAAGGTGGCAGCTGGTAGACTGGGGTGAGGTGGCTGGCTGGCAGACAGGGTGGTTCCACATTTGCAAGCAGATACACCAAGAGGAACAATTGGGAGCGAGACAGACCACACAACCCAGGGGTCCAGCACAGGGAAATAAAGCCTCAAAGCCTCTGACTGAAAATACCTGTGGGGGTTGAGGCAGCAGTGGGAGAAACTCCCAGCCTCACAGGAGAGTTCATTGGAGAGACCCATAGGGTCCTAGAATGTACCCAAACACACCCACCCAGGAATAGACACCAGAAGAGCCCAATTTGCTTGTGGGTAGCGGGGGAAGTTACTGAAGTCCACCAGAGAGCAGAGCAAGCGAGATTGTTCCCTCTCAGACCCCTCCCCCACATAGAGCATCATGTGGGTTGCCCTGACCTGGTGAAAGTCTAAGGCTCCACCCCTTACTATGTAACAGGCACTCTGAGACCAAAAAAAAAAAAAAAAATCCCAAATGAAAGAACAGATCAAAGCTCCAGAAAAAATACAACTAAACAACAAAGAGATAGCCAACCTATCAGATGCACAGTTCAAAACACTGGTAATCAGGATGCTCACAGAATTAGTTGAGTATGAACACAAAATAGAGGAAAAAATGAAGGCTATGCTAAGTGAAATAAGGGAAAATGTACAAGGAATCAACAGTGACAAGAAGGAAACCAGGACTCCAATCAATGGTGTGGACCAGAAGGAAGAAAGAAGCAGTCAACCAGAACAGAATGAAGGAACAAGATTAAAAAAAATGAGGAGAGGCTTAGGAAACTCCAGGACACCTTTAAACGTTCCAACATCTAAATCATAGGGGTGCCAGAAGGAGAAGAGGTAGAGCAAGAAATTGATAACTTATTTGAACAAATAATGAAGGAGAACTTCCCCATCTGGCCAAGGAAATAGACTTCCAGGAATTCCAGGAAGCTCAGAGAGTCCCAGAAATATTGGACCCAAGGAAGCACACACCAAGGCACATCATAATTACATTACCCAAGATTAAAGAGAAGGAGAGAATCTTAAAAGCAGCAACAGAAAAGGAGACAGTTACCTACAAAGGAGTTCCCATAAAACTATCAGCTGATTTCTCAAAAGAAACCCTGCAGGCAAGAAGGGGCTGGAAAGAAGTATTCAAAGCCATGAAAGGCAAGGACTGGACCTATGTCCAAGATTACTCTATCCAGCAAAGCTGTCATTTAGAATGTAAGGGCAGATAAAATGCTTCCCAGATAAGGTCAAGTTAAAGGAGTTCATCATTAACAAGCCCTTATTATATGAAATGTTAAAGGGACTTATCTAAGAAAAAGAAGATAAAAATATGAATAGTAAAATGATAACAAACTCACAGTTATTAACAACTGAACCTAAAACAAAAAGAAACTAAGCAAACATCTAGAACAGGAACAGAATCACAGAAATGGAGGTCACATAGAAGGCATAGAAGAATAGTATAGGAAATGTAAAAGCCAAAGAACTTATATGTATGACCCATGGACATGAACTAAAGGCGGTGAATGTGGAAATGGGGTGTGCAGGGTGAAGGGGGAATAAAGGGGGGAATGGAACAACTGTAATAGCATAATCAATAAAATATATTTTTTAAAAAAAGGCATCAAAGACATACAGGGAGGAACTAAATTATTCAGCATCAGGATGAGAGCAGGGGGGTCAGTTTTCTTTCAGAGAGAAGTGCTAGCAAAGGCCACCTTTCCTTTTCTGAGCATTTCCCCCACAGAGCTACAGAGCTGGCACACAGGCACCTTATTTGAGTATCCATCCATGTGGCTCACACTGTCTCACCCTGGCCTTCCCTGGGCCCTGCCACCTGAGGCCTTGTTCCATACAACTTTCAGGCCCACCCAAGCTGTTTTCAATGGCTTTTCCATATGAATGATTTGTCTTGGCCCATGCATCTGATTTTCTTACATCCTCTCAGATAAGCAGCATCTGGCTTCTGTGAGCCCTGTATCTCTTGCTAAGTTGCCCCAGGCCTGGAGCTAGCAGCAGCTGGCCTTGGTTCATAGCTGGGCATCACCTGGGCACCTCCACGCCCAGCACAAGTAGTAGCCATCTGCAGATTGCTTTGTAGCTTATGCTGTGTGACTCCAGACAGAACACAGGTGGTGACTGACCTTGGATGTGCCAACAGCAATAAAGGCTCAACACTGCAAGAGGGTGTATACATCCCACAAAATGGACACACATTGAATACCCAGCTTGGGTAATAGGGGAAGCTGTGACACTGGACCCTACAGGACACCTAGTACATTAGGCCACTCGACAAAGCCTGTGAAACATATCAGCTCTACCTAATACATAGAAACAAACACAGGAAGTTTGCCAAAACGTAGAAGCAAAGAAACATGGTCCAAATGAAAGAATGGAACAAAACTCCAGAAAAAGAACTAAAGAAAATGGAGACTAGCAATCTACTAAATGCAAAGTTCAAAACACTGGTTATAACTTTGCTCAAGGAACTTAGTGAGAATCTCTGAAGCACAAGAAAAGATCCTATCAGTAAAAAAAAAAAAAAAAAATCACTAATTGAAATAAAAAACAATTTACAGGGAATTATCAGCACAGCAGATAAAACCAAGAATCAAATCAGTGATTTGGAATATAAGGAAGTAAAAAACAGCCAATCACAACAGCAAGAAGAAAAAAGAATCCAAAAAACTGGGGATAGTGTAAGGAGCCTCTGGCTCCTTACAACTTCAAGCATACCAACATTAAGCATAGCAACAGTCACATCTTGGGGGTGCCAGAGGAGAATAGTGAGAGCAAGAAATTGGAAACTTTATTTGAAAAAAATAATGACAGAAAACTTCCCTAACTCGGTGAAGGAAATAGACATACAAGTCTAGGAAGTGCAGAAAGTCCCAAAGAAAATGAATTCATAGAGACCCACACCAAGACACATCATAATTAAAATGCCAAAGGTTAAAGACAAAGAGAGAATCTTAAAAGCCACAAGAGAAAAACAGTTAGTTACCTACAAGGGAGCTCCCATAAGACTGTCAGCTGGCTGCACAAAAGAAACTTTGCAGGTTAGAAGGGATTGGCACAAAATATTTAGAGTAATGAAAGGAAGGATCTATATCGAAGATTCCTTGACCTAGCAAAGCTATCATTTAGAATCAAAAGACAGTTAAAGAGCTTCCTAGACAAGAAAAAGCTAAAGGAGTTCATCACCACCAAACCAGTATTATATGGAATGTTAAAGGGTCTTCTTTAACCCTGCAGATTTTGCAGCTGATCTGAGTGATACAAACTCTTTTCTTAAATATTGTTACATATATTGGGTGCATACATCCAAGGTCATGACTAGCTCTGCATTTATAAGTGACTAATGTTAAACCATAACATTTAAGCCATCAGTTTGGTTATAACATGTTTCTAAAGGGTGTGTGATATTCAACAATAAATTGCATCTGAAAGATACTTCAAACTCCAAAATCAGTATTTGTGTAGTCTTTTTTCCCCGTGAACTTTGAAGTAAGTGTTGTGTTTTTTTTTTCATTTGCCATTGAAAATGCCTGGAAAAATATATTAATTCAATAATCCAAGAGATGTTGAAGAACTTCAGTGAATGCTCCTTGAGTTATTTATCAAAATATTTTTGCAAGTTTTGTGAAAAGTATTGCCTTGAGCATTAGCAATATTGTTTGTGATGATGGTTACAAATGTTTGCAAAGCCAGAAGATTTAATTAATCAGAATGAAGATTCTGATTAATTAAAGTTAAAACATTTTGGTTGTATTTTTAGCAATATACATGTCCATTATATGAAAAGAAAAAAATTTATTATGTTTTCATATTTATTTGTTTAATAAGTTTAGCTTGTAACTAAAAATAAAAAACATGTATTTTATTATATATATAATAAATGCAAATTGGAAATGTTTAAAATTTTTTTCTCATTTCAGCACATACTAGTAATGAATGTATCACTTAGATATGCATGACCTAAGCTGTAATTCTTTTTTGACCATGACCTCCACATGGTGAAGAAGAAGAAGAAGAAAACTATAAACAATAAAATGGCAATAAATGTGTATCTACCAACAGATGAATCTAAAAAACAAAATAAGTAATCAGAACAGAAACAAAATCATAGATACAGAGAACATTTTGATGGTTGCCAAATTGGGAGAGGGTTAGGGCATCAGTGAAAAAGGTGAAGGGATTAAGAAGTCAAAATCATAGTCACAGATCAGTCATGGAGATATAAAGTACAGTATAGGAAATTGAGTAGCCAAAGAACATATATTCATGATCCATGGACATGGAAAATGGTGTGTGGATTGCCTGAGGGAGTGGGAGGCTGGGTAGAGGGAGATAAAGGGACAAAATTTGGGACAACTGTGATAGCATAATCAATAAAATATTTCTACAAAAGAAAAGAAAAATATATAACAGATATGGTTGAAAAGGACATTCAAATATATTATTCGCAGAGGAACATGCATTTTAGTTTATAAATTATTATCATAATTCATGACCATTCTCACATATGCCACTATAGAATTTATTGCAGCTTCTCGGCCTCTTAGGGAAAACATGCATTTAATTATCAGTGAAATTCAACTCTAGCTTGTTATGATGAATGATTTGAACCTGTCATCTTTTCTCCCTGTAAAACAAAAGAACTGAAGTGAAATACAGTCTTCTTCTACTCCCTTTCTCCCACCTTCTTCATTTAATTGATGAAGAGCTGAGCTTTTATTAATCTTTTTGAGCTCCTCTGTAGATGCAGAAAAAGCTAATATGATATCATTGTATCTAGCTAATGTGTATGCTTTGTAAAATTGATATAACCTGCCAAGACATAAATTACTTAAGCTTTGATAAATGTGTTGAAATCAGGGAATGTCCAAACAGATAAAGCACAGCAATTCCTCTTTTTTCTCCCTTTTTAAAACTCCATTTTGTACTTGTGGTTAAATATTTTTTGCATTATTTTTGTAATATGATGGGACAAAGATGTCAGTGATACTGATATTAGCATAGACAGCTTTAGCAGGTACACAAGTAACCAGTGGGATACAGGTTTGTGTTTCGTAGAAAACATATCACAGAATGTTACCACCTATAGCCCTCTCCCAGGACATCAGGTTATAGCATATAAATTGTCTGATAAAGAATAAGGGCGCCTGCCAGACATGGAATACTTTCAGCTTCCTTTGCTGACTAATTTGGTAGGTTGGAATGAAAAATCCACAAACACTTTTTGTTGGCCAAGAGAGCTTTCCTGTGCCTGAGATCTGGATACAAGTCAGATGCCAATGAGACTGGAAACATGAGGAAACATTTTGTGGGTGTTCTGGGGTTGAGAAGGTTGATTTCTACTCAGTCATTAATGTATCATGTGGCACTGAATCAATTTTTTGATTAACTATGATCAGTTTCCTGGAGGCCTGAGGATTCATAAAACTTTTTTCCCTTTTTTATTTAATCTTTATCTATTTCTTCCATTACCATTCAGTCCCATTATACTCCCCTCCCCACAGCAATCACCACACTGTTTTCCATGTCCATGAGTCTTTTTTCCTTTTTGATCAATCCCTCTATCCCCTAACTTCCCCATCACCCAGCTGTCATCCTGCTGCCCATCTGTGAGTCTCCGTTTTCCCTGTTAGTTCAGTCTGTATATTAGATTCCACATATGATTGAAATCACATGGTATTTATCTTTCTCTGACTGGCTTATTTCACTTAGCATGATGTTCTCCAGGTCCATCCATACTGTTGGCAAAGGGTAAAATTTTCTTTTTATGGCTGAGCCATATCCCATTGTGTAAATGTCCCTTAGTTGTTTTACCCACTCATTTACTGATGGACACATGGGCTGCTTCCATATCTTGGTGATTGTAAATTACACTGCAATAAACATAGGGGTGCTGATGTTCTTTCAAATTAGTGTTTTGGTTTGCTTCAGATATACTCTCAGAAGTGGGATCTCTGGATCAAAAGGCAGATCCACTTTTAACTTTTTAAAATATTACCATACTGCTTTTCACAGTGGCTGCACCAGTCTGCATTCCCAACAACAGTATAAAAGGGTTCACCTTTCTCCACATCCTCACCAGTATTTGTTGTTTGTTGATTTATTGATGATAGCCATTCTGACAGGTGTGAGGTGATATCTCCTTGTGGTTTTAATTTGCATTTCTCCGATGATTAGTGACATTGATCATTTTTTTATATGTCTATTGACTATCTGTATGTCCTCTTTGGAGAAGTGTCTATTCAAGTCCTTTGCCCATTTTTTAATTGGGTGGTTTGCTTTTTTGGTGTTGAGTTTTGTAAGTTCTTTATAAATTTTGGATATTAACTTCTTATCAGATGTGTTGACAAATATGATATTCCATTCTGTGGGTTGAATTTTTATTTTGTTGATTTCCTTTCTTGGAGAAAAAAACTCATCTGTTCATTTTTCCTTTTGTTTCCCTTGCCAGGGGAGATCTATGCAATAAAAAATTACTACAACAAGGTCCCAGATTTCACTGCCTATGTTTTCTTCTAGGATGTTTACACTTTTGGGTCTAACATTTATGTCTTTGATCTATTTTGAATTTATTCTTGTGTGCAATGTAAGAAGGTGGTCTAGTTTCATTTTTCTTCCCATATCTGTCCAATTTTCCCAACACTATTTCTTGAATAAACTATCTTTAGCCCATTGTATGTGTTTCCTCTGTCAAATATTAATTGCTATAAAGATGTGAGTTTATTTCTGGGCTCTCTATTCTGTTCAATTGATCTATGTGTGTGTGTTTATGCCACTACCATGCTGTTTTGATTACTATGGCTTTGTAGTATAGTTTGATATTAGGTAGTGTGAGTCCTGCGGCTATGTTCTTCTTTCTCGGATGGCTGTTGCTATATGAGATCCTTTGTTATTCCACATACATTTTTGAAATATTTGTTAGAGTTCTGTGAAATACATCATTGGAATCTTGATAGGAATTGCATTGAATCTGTAGATTGCTTTGGGTAGAGGGAAGGCTTCCAAACTTGTTTTATGAGGCCAGCATTTTCCCAATTCCAAAAACAAATAAAGACACTATAAAGAAAAAATTATAGGCCAAAATCCTTGATGAACATAGATGCTAAAATCCTCAATAAAATATTAGCACACCAAATACGGCAATGCATCAAAAAGATCATAAAACATGGTCAAGTAGGATTTATTCTGGGAATGCAAGGTTGGTACATTTGCAAATCAATAACTGTGACTCACCATATAAACAAATTGAAAAATAAAAAACATATAATCATATCAATAGATGCCGAGAATGTGTTTGATAAAATCCAACATCTATTTGTGATAAAAAAAACTCTCAGCAAAATGGGATTACAGGGAACATACGCCATCATAATAAAGGCCATATATGACAAACCCACTGCCAGCATCATAGTCAATGAGCAAAAACTACAGATGTTCCCCTTATGATTGGGTACAATGATGTCTGCTTTCACCTCTCTTATTCAGCATAGTACTGGAAATCCTAGCCATAACAATCAGACTAGAAGAAGTAATAAAAGGAATATAAATTGGAAAGGAAGAATAAAACCATCATTATTTGCAGATAGAATCTCAAAGATTCCACCAAATAACTGCTAGAACTGATAAATGAATTCAGCAAAATAGCAGGATACAATATTAATATCCTAGAATCAGTGGCATTTTTGTATGCCAATAATGAACTAACAGAAAAGGAAATTCAGAAAACAATCCCATCTAAAATTGCTACAAAAAGATAAAATACCTAGGAATAAGCCTAACCAAGGATGTACAAAACCTATACTTGAAAAATTATAGGACATTAAAGAAAGAAATTGAAAAAGATACAAATAAGTGGAAACTCATGGATAATTTTAAGACCCTGAAGAAAGAAATTGAAAAAGACACAATTTTTAAATAGGAGACATGGGACTATCCATTGGACCATGCACGGACCATCAGTCATTGAATGCCTTTTGCCAGAGGTTGGGTTTAGTATTTCCACCCATTCTTTTGGTTAGTACTTACAATCAATCAGCAAATTACATATTAGTGAAAAATACTGGGGTTCATGTCAAACACTTAAGTGAGAGGTGATGAGTTCTCAAGCACTTAAGTCCTATGCTTTTTCTACTATGCTACTTCCATTTTGGTAGTGTGTGGGTGTGCAGGGGGCTGGACTGTAACTCATCCAACCCCAGTAAGCATGAGCCTTTGGGTCTTAGCACATACAACCATAGCAGAGGGTACCCTCTCAATAGTGATGCACACATTTTGAGAAAATATTCCGGGGGGAAGGCTGAACAAGTTATACCAATGACAGAAGAAGTTGGTAGAGTAGGAGCAATAGTCAGCTTTTTAAGACAACTAGGAATATATTTACACTTTTTATTATACATCATTATCTGATGGTTTTCTCAGATTTGGTTCCAGATATAGAAATCAACATTTGTGAGAACTGTCCATGTATTTTAAAATTATGAATAGGAAGTTATATACAGTGTTTTCTCAATTTATTTAATGTTTATTGTTGAAGCAAGTGAGAAATGTCTAGGGCCAATAAAAAGATATATAAATATACTTCTCATCTAAGAAATTGTCAGTGAGTGTTTTCACTGAACAGAACACAATTTATAGATGTGTGCTATCAATTAAATTTAATTATTTTTATTTGGCAAATCTTAAAATCAAGGGCTTTTTCAGCATGTTTGAACCTGAAAAGTATTGTGTTAGAATTTATTTTTTAGAGATCAGATTTCACTTTAAATTCTCATATGGGGAATCTTCTGAAGAGTTAAGAAGATCTTCTAAAAGGAAATAATCAAATGTAATTTAGCTGTTTGATAAATTTAGATTTTTTTACACTCATATTTCTTTGAATGAGTAACATGTTTGGGTCAAGTTGTTACAACACAAATTAGTACAAAGAAAATCATCAAATTTTTTTAAAAAAGTTTCAGTGAGTGGCTGTTTTTTGTTATTATTATCAAATAATCTCAGAACCACCACAGAAGTCCCAGAGATAAGAGTAGAACCACATAATGCCTGTCTCTTAATGAGATCTGTCATGTATTCCAAAATGCACCAATACCAATTAACTTCATGATTGGAAATTGACTTGTTCTTGAATTATGGATTCAATGTTTATAGATTTTTCAATAACAGAAAAGTAAGGAGAAAATCAGGCAATGCACTAAATAAATAAAAAAATAATAAAAAACCAAAAATGATCCAGGCAGAAAAAAATGCAGGAAAATGTGCAATGTAAAACAAACATTTTAAGGAAAAAAAAAAAGCATGTTGCTGCCTGTAGCAAAAATTGTTGTTCTACTTGTGAGTGAAAAAATATTTAATTAGCAGAATCTGTGTAAAGGTAAAACATGAGTGTGTTGTTGTCATTGTTGTTATTGTTGTTATATTTTTTTAAACAAGCTAAAAGGAGAAAATGGCAAAAAGCACCCTGGCCAGTGTGGCTCAATTAGTTGGAGTGCCATCCCATGCACCTAAAGGTCACACGTTCGATTCCCAGCCTGGGCACATACTTATGTTAAGAGTTTGATCCCCAGTCAGGTCACATATGGGAGGCAATGTTTCTCTCTCACATTGCTATTTTTCTCTTTCTCTCTCTCCCTATCTCTTTCTCTCTCTCTCCCTCCATTTCTTCTCTCTCTAAAATCAATGGAAGTATCCATGAGTGAGGATTTTTTTTAATGTCAGAAAGGATTTACCCTATGAAAAAGAAATTCAGGCAGAAGTGAGGGAAGAGGTTAGGAAGTTGTGCCAAATAAGGTTGTAGAGACCAGGAAGTCAAGGAAAAGGTCTTGTATACAAATAATTCTCAGCAAGTGGGAGGTTTCTCTGTTACCATTGAGCAAGCAAGGCAGAGCTCGTGGAATACTGGAAACAGGTGAAAAATAGATAATAGACTCTGTGCAACAAGAATCATAACCACAGAGAAGAGAAAGTGGACCTTGATTATCAAGGGGTTTCTTATATGCCTGTGTGTCCTTGGATCTCTCACTGGAGAGGGGCCAGGACACATCATTTGGACCAGGCTGCATCAGTTCTCAGGAGACACAAGGCATAACTGGAGCCAGCACTAACTGCACAGGCTGTTACCAATTGATTTGAATGAGGTTTGTGCATGTCATAACAAACACCATTCAAAATCAGAAGGCTGGTTACAGTTATCAAAAATACCCAAATGTTTTGAGACAGATTCCTCATTTCCTAATGAATATGCTAGCCTTTCAACACCTGGAGAGAGAAAAAAAGTATCAACTCAGGATGTGTAAGTCCCTAAGAAGAGGTAGTATGGATTTAAGTTCTCAAAATAGTAAGAATGTACATCATATCAATTTACCCTTCTGCCTAACCTCAGTAATTTAAGTAAAGAGAACAGGATCATAAAAAATATTGTATGTGAGGAAGAAAAGTCTTCAGGAAATTAACCAAACGGGCCAAACTCCTCCTCCCAAATCAAATTATAAGAAAACCCACATATACATTTAAGTCCTCAAATTCCTACTCTTAAGGATCTTGGGGACAAGGTATAAGTGAACACACTTTTTTTTCAAAGCCCTATTAGAATTTGAACTACTAAGCTTTTATAAACATAAAAAAGATAGCCTTGTGTTATCAAACTCTACCATGCAGTTGAGTACAGTATATGTAATTCAGGCTATGTCTTATTTTTTTCAAAATTGGATTGAAAGCAATAATTTTTGTAATAATCTGACACTGGTTTCACCAGGTGCTTTGCCAAGTTTGAAGGAGCTGCAGAAATGGTACATAAACACAGCTTCACTTCTTCCTCATCCTTTCCATCATGCTGACAGTTTTCCCAAGAATCATTACCAGCGTGGTTTGTTCCATTAAAGATAAGAGGCTATCTATGTTTCCACTAGAAACTTCTATTTTCCAGACTTTATAACTCATTTATAAATATTCACTCCAGGCAATAGTTCCATATAGTACAATTCTGTGTCTCAGAATCCATATTGACTTAACTAAATGATTTTTAGAAATCATGAGGACTTTTACACTATTACAAAAAAATAAAAAGAAAAATCAAATGCACATAAAGTGCTATGTTTTAATGGGTATGATTTAAACCAAATATTGTGGAATCTATAAACCACATGCATATAACTCTTTCCTAGCAATTCTATCTTTCAAAGTAGAATTCATTTGTAATGAAATTCATTGCATCATATACAGGCTATTAATTCAAATTATGCATTTCTAATCTATTTGTTTCTATAAAGGTAACTAAATTTGAAATTATGTTATTTCAACTAAAATTTCTGTAGAACTTTCTATCATCAGTCATGCTCTTTTTTGTTACAGAGTTTGAAATGGAATTATGCCATAAGCTGTGAAATTATATAACATAAGCACTTGAATATAATAATACCTTAATATTTCTAAATCTATTTAAGACATTAATATTTTATATTCAGATGGTTTGTAGATCCTTGAAACAGACTTTCAGCACTATGGATTTGTCTCCTACCTAAAAGAGAGAATATCACAAATTTAATGTTTTTATTAAATAAGAAGCCAAAATATACTTCTTACCCCATCTGGAAAGATAGAATTATAAAGATTAGGAAACAAAGACTAAAATTACATCAACCCATTAAAATGAAACACTTTCTTCTTAAGCTCATCATTTTAAATTTTGTGCCCACAGATTCACACTGCTTGAATTAAATGCTCTTCTCATTACACTGCCGAGTCAGCTGTGTAAAATGCTACTTAGCAAGAATCAAAATTTTATTGCAAGAATTTCCTTTGTGTTTTGGCTTTATAGTATGTGCATGCTCAAAGCCTAACCTAAAATTTGTTTCTTTTTTCTTTTCACACAGTTATTTTGTGACAGTAAAAAGGTGGCGCATGCCACAGAGGGGCTGGATTGGGAAGACAAAGATGCTCCAGGGACACTGGTCGGGAACGTGGTTCACTCAAGGATCATCAATCCTCTGCGCCTGTTTGTTAAACAGTCTCCAGTCCCAAAGCCCGGACACGTGGCCTATGCAGAGAGCATGGAAGACTTCTGGGACTGGCTGGCCAACATCACGGAGGTTCAGGAGCCATTGGCAAGAACTAAGCGGAGGCCCATAGTCAAAACGGGAAAATTTAAGAAAATGTTTGGATGGGGTGACTTTCATTCCAACATTAAAACTGTTAAACTCAACCTCCTGATCACAGGGAAAATTGTCGACCACGGAAATGGAACCTTTAGTGTTTATTTCCGACATAATTCCACAGGCCTGGGCAATGTTTCAGTAAGTTTGGTACCCCCCTCCAAAGTAGTGGAATTTGAAGTTTCCCCACAGTCTTCCTTGGAGACCAAGGAATCCAAATCTTTCAATTGTCGCATTGAGTATGAAAAAACAGATCGGGCGAAGAAGACTGCCCTGTGCAACTTTGACCCATCGAAGATCTGCTACCAGGAGCAGACTCAAAGCCACGTGTCTTGGTTGTGCTCCAAGCCCTTCAAAGTCATTTGCATTTACATTGCCTTTTACAGTGTTGATTATAAACTTGTGCAAAAGGTCTGTCCTGACTACAACTACCATAGTGAGACTCCTTACTTATCTTCTGGCTGAATCTTTCCACTGTGATAGAAATGAGAGACCGGTGTATATTTAAATAGAATGAGTAAGAATGAAGCTCAGATGTTCATGGTAAAGGATCCCTTTTGTTTCTGGTGGTGAACCTTAGTTCCCTGATAGGTTTATGAATTTAAAAAAAAAAAAGGAAAGGAAAAGAAACCTCTTTAAATGTGAAGTGTGTTTGTTTTGATCATAAGTACCTTAATGTAAAGAGTCAAACTGTTTATGAAGCCACCGCTTTCATGTAGAATGGCTAAGTTCTCGGAATATTGTTTCTCTAAAAGAAGCATCAGTGGAAGCAACATGTTACAAGGAAGAATTGAATTATGCATGTGATAAACATTGCTCTTGAAATGAGCTGCCTTGAAATATGTTTTGGAAGGTTACCCTAAAAATAGCCGATTCAGTAAAGTAACTGAAAACATTCTCTTTGGTAGATGAATTGCATTTTGGACATCAAGGGTTTTTTTTGTTTGTTTGTTTGGTTTTCTTTTCTTTCTTTCTTTTTTTTTTTTTTTTTTGCTGCTGTTCCCCCCGCATTTGTGCTGTTATTGATATGAGAGATGAAGGAATAAAATTTGTTTCAAAATTCATGTGTGAAGTTTCAGTGCCACAGTAGAATTAAATACATCATTATCTGAGCTAGAGTTGAGCGAATGTGATTTAAACACTAAGCCCTATGTTGGTCACTGCCCTTATAAGTCTCATCTGAGGAGTAATATTGGTGTATTGGGAAAGCAAATCTGGATATAAATAAATTCAACTAATGAAGAGCATGATGTTTTTAGATTCTTTTGCCAACTACAGTGCTGTGAGGAACTGTCAAAATGTCACAAATCTATATTCTTCCTATAACCTATACCCTCATTCTATTCATTTGGGAGTATGATTTTTATATACATGTGTGGAACAACTCTGAAATGGAGAGAAATGATTGTTTCCTAGGCTAAAATGGGAGAAAAATTTGAAGTGGAGGGAAGAAATTCCAGAATTATTGATTCATTATTTCTAGCCTTCCAGATTAAGTTCTCCTGCATTGTTGATTATTTGAGTAAAGAGTCTAATACGATGTGGAAATAAAGAATATATTTAAGCATTAACAATTATCATTAAGTTCAAATAACCAAGATACCGGACTCACCAGGCTTTTGAAATTATTTACAAATTAATGTTTCTTCCCAGTCGTGTCTTCCCATGTTCCCTGAGCGGGTGGATGGTCATCCTGATTTGTAGGACTGGGTGATCTTGCAGCAAGCACAGAATGAGAGTCTGAGTGACCAGTAAAAGGATTTCTAGAACTTGTTAAGACTCATGGAATGGTAACATTTTTTACATGTTAACTTTTATATGTTAACATTTGCCCCTTTCTCATCTGTAAAATATCAGTTAAAGTAAAACATGAAATCAAGGACTAAAGGAAAACCAGTCTCAACCAACAAAAATGCCATGTCACTGAAAAAGCCAACAGCTCTGTTCTCTATTTTGCATCTCCATCCCTTTCCTTTTCCTGCTATCTGCTCAGTGTTTGATTTTCGTCTTTTGTAAAAATTGTACTAGGCTTAGTGTGTGGTAGTACACGCTTGAAATTTTTGCTCTGAGTTCCTCAGAGGCTTTTGCAATTTTGTGGTTGGTGTGAAATATTTTGAGACTTTTTTATTTTCATCTAGAAACAATATTAAAATACTGTTTGTTGGAAATTATGTGGGAACCATATATGTATATATACTTAGAGTTTTCTGTGTACAGAGAAAGTATGTGTACACATTTCTATGTAAATAAAAAGAATTTGCTAAATCTGTCACATGACTTCAGGGTACTTTTTAAAATACTGTTTTTTTTTCTCACAAGTGTTTATTGTGTGTATGTGTGCGTGTGTGCAATACCAACTGAGCATTAAGATTCTCCATATGTATTTATTAAACAGAGCAGCTCAGCTATGGAGATTATAAAGTAGAGTAAAAGGATAATTCACATAAAGTACTTGGCACACAGCCTGGCATGTAGTAAGAACTCCATAGTGTGAGTTGCCTTTACAATGATTATTATTACAACATGAAATGAGATGTAAAGCTATCTGATGTTCAAAAGTTGAGTGATAAAATCATTATATCCATGCAAAGAAAAAACACTAAATCAGTTTACATGAGTCTTAGATTTTAGCAAGGCTTTAAAAAAGAGGAAAGTTTCCCTAGGCATACTTTTAAATGGGAGTAGAACATATGCCACATATATTTTTTGTCACAACTTCATTTCAAAGCCTACATAATTGTCAGTAATGGTGCTTGGCACAATATAAATCAGATTCCATTTAAACATGCAAATGCACACATTTCTGCAAAACCATTTTTGCCTTTGAGTACTGCCATGGAGGCAAAGGATATTCATGTAAGGCAATCTTATACCAAATCACCAATTGTTCAAATTAAAAAGTATAGACCCTTTAAAATGAAAATTAAATTAATGTATTATATACCTGATATGAATATAATGTCATATGTCAATATACCTCAATAAAATCTTTTTGAAACTTAACAGAAATAACAGTAGCAGAAATGTAATCCTCAGGGAGATGTCAGGCATCTTTTCAGGGTCCCTCAAGGCCTGCTGTTTACTAGACAGCAAACCCGTTTGAGGACCTTTTCACCCCTCAGCAGAAACAATCTTTTTACCAATCACCACACAAAATGAGAAAAGAGACCATATTTCTATGACTAAGTACAATGTGATCACACCAGCCACAGACACTGTCAAATCTAGAGAAGAGAAATAAGAGAAAGATCCTGTAGACAGCATGCAGCAAAGCAGTAATCAGTAAAGAAGGAACAATTTTCCTCTTACTTCATTGTACTTGGAATGTCAACACCTTCTCATGTTCTAGAATAACAACGGCAATGAGTGTGGTTCTCTGATGCAGACATTCCTAAGAGCACCTGACATACATTACATTATAGTCTTTACTTTATAACACTTTTCTTTACTTCATATGACCCAAATGCCTACATGCTACATTTTAGGCATGAATGCTCCATTTTAAACATGCCACATTGGGCTAAATCTGTCCCCATTCAAGAGATGGTTCTGCTGGGTTGGGGCTGCCATTCAAAATGTGATAAATCCAAGTCTCTGCAGTCAATTAATATTCAACAAAGGGGGCAGCAACGTAAAATGGAGTAAAAATAGCCTCTTCAACAAGTGGTGTTGGGAGAACTGGGCAGCTATGTACAAAAAAATGAAACTTGAGCACCAACTTACACCATAAACAAAAATAAATTCAAGGTGAATAAAAGATTTAAATACAGGCTGTGACACCATTAAAGCCCTAGAGGCAAACATAGGCAGGAAAATCTCAGATATTTCATGCAGCAACATTTTTATTGATATGTCCCCTAAAGCAGGGACATAAAGGAAAGAATAAACAAATGGGATCTCATCAAAATAAAAAGCTTCTGCATAGCTAAAGAAAAGAGTATTAAAATAAAAACAGAACCGACTGTATGGGAAAACATATTTTCCAATGATACCTCAGACAAGGCTTTAATCTCCAAAATATATAAAGAACTTACATGACTCCACTCTAAGAAGACAAGCAACCCAATTAAAAAATGGGCAAAAGACTTGAACAGACACTTCTCCAAGGAGGACATGCAAACAATCCAGAGACCCATGAAAAGATGCTCGATATCACTAGCTATCAGAGAGATGCAAATTAAAACCACAATGAGATACTACTTCACACCAGTCAGAATGGCCATCATAAACAAAACAACAAACAGCAAGTGCTGGAGAAGTTGTGGAGAAAAGGAGACACCCTAGTGCACTGTTGGTGGGATTGCAGACTGGTACAACCATTATGGAAAGCAGTATGGAATTTTCTAAGAAAACTAAAAATGGATTTACCTTTTGACTCAGCAATCCCACTGCTAGGATTATATCCTAAGAACCCTGAAACACCAATCCAAAAGAACCTATGCACCCCAATGTTCATAGCAGCACAATTTACAATAGCCAAGTTCTGGAAGCAACCTAGGTGCCCATCAGTAAATGAATGGATCAAGAAACTATGGTACATTTACACAATGGAATTCTATGCAGCAGAAAGAAGGAAGGAGCTCCTACCCTTTGCAACAGCATGGATGGAACTGGAAAGCATTATGCTAAGTGAAATAAGCCAGGTGGTGAAAGACAAATACCATATGATCTCTCCTTTAACAGGAACTTAATCAACAAAACAAACAAACAAGCATAATATAACCAAAGACACTGAAATTGAGAACAGGCTGACAATCACCAGAGGGGAGAGGGGAGGGAATTTCAGGGGAAAGGGGGAAGGGTTTAGAGCAACAAGTATAAAGGACACATGGACAAAAACTAGGTGGGGGTGGAAATGGGAGGGAGCTGGGGAGGGCTGGGGTGGTGGGCTAGGATGGGAGCAAAAGACAGAAAACTGTACAAGAACAACAATTAAAATTTTTTAAAAATGTGGTCTGCAAATCACCAATATGACCTATAATGTAAACTTATTAGAAATGTAGAATCTCAAGTCCTACCCCAGAACACACTGAATTGGAATTTGCATTTTAATAAAATCCCTGTGTGACTTGTATAAACATTAAAAACTGAGAAGCACTTCCCTAGAAAGTCTGATTTAGTGAAAATGTTGTAGAAATTAAGAATCTACATCATACAAACCACACTAGGTTATGTGGACTTCTGACAATACTTTAAAATAAAAGTTAAAGGAATGGACCCTTTTAAAAACAAAATTAAACTAAAAGATTGTGAACCACGTAAAGAAAAGTGATCAACCCATATGGAAGGGTAATATTGCAAAGAGAGTGCAGCCTGCACTGTCTTTTAGTTCAACCCCCTCCTTTGACAGACAAATAAAAACGAGGCCCCATCAGAATAAAGGATATGCCCAGCAATAAGTGACACACCCAGATGAAATGCAGGTCTTCCGACTCCTGGTCCCAAGTATTATGTCACATAAGATAGCTAAATTAAAGCAGATGTTCAAGACAAAACAAAAGTAACTGCAGTGAGTTGATATCAAGACATAGTCCAGAAGCCAAAACTAAGCATGGAAGTGGCTGGAAATGCTCTCTTTCCAAAATCTTCAGGATTGCAATTTCTCTAAAAACACAAAATTCTTAAAATCTAAAACTAAAAAATAAAGTCAGGATAGAGCCATTATATTCAAGATAAGAGTCCTGGGTATTAGAGATACGACTACCTGAAAATTAACAGTTAAATCCTACATTTGGCAGAATGTTCAAGTGATTAAAACACCTAATAATGTATTTACATAGAAATAGGTAAATTGTGTGAAATGTCTTAATTCCCTAAAGGTCTGATTCTACTTCATAAAGAATCTTAAATTAATTAATTGGTCTATAAAATTGAAGACAGAGTTACACATTATTACTTGCAGTAAAACTGTAGTTAACACCAAGTTAATTAATCAGAACCTTCAATGAATAGAAATTTAATATCTTCAATTGTAAAAGACAAATAACAGAGAAACAAACTCATGTTAAGAGGTATTTTCTTTGCAAAAATTGTATAGATGATATTCAAGAGTAATTTCAAGGGGACAGTGGGGGAAAGGGTTTTCAGGAACTACTTACTATAAAGGACACATGGACAAAACTAAGGGGGAGGGTGGAAGCAAGGGAGGGGAGGTGGGATTGGCTGGGGTGGGGGGAGTGATGGGGGAAATGCAGACAACTGCAATTGAATAACAATAAAGTAATTAAAAAACAAAGAAAATTTAAAAAAAGAATAATTTCATTTTCACCTGCATCTCCTACCCAATTCTGTGAAGTCTCTAGCCATGGAAACACATCCCATTCTTCTCATTTCCAGTCTTCTCTCTTCTTCATCCAACTCAGCTTCCCTGTAGGCAGTGCATAATCTATTCTCCAAAAAAATAGGTTAACTTCTTTGTGCCCTCCACAGTACCTGACAAACTGTCTGCTATGTAGGAGGTACTTTTTCAATATCTGTCACTTGATTTCTAAAAAATCTCCAGTGCAATACAGTGACTATTCAAGACCCCACTCTACCCACACAATGGGTTACCTTGCACCATTTCAGCACAAACAGATTGCCCCAGCTGAATCTAATGCCAATTGAGTGTGAGCTCACAGAACCACAGAACCTTAAATACTGGGAAAAAATTTAGAAATTATCTAGAATAAATTTTGTTTATCAGATAAAAGAGGCGTGATGAGATTTAACGGCTTGGTGATTCTTACTGTTCTTCCTGCTGGGTCAAGCCATTCTTTCCCTTCTTTGTTCTTCCAAATCACTGATGTTCCATATTTGTGATAGAGACTGTCAGCTGTCCACCAGAATGGATCTTCCTTCTTCCACTGCAATGGAAAGGTCAATTATGTGGCCATCTAACTAGGTTGCATGCCCCTGTCTCATGTGGTGAGATGTGGCCTTGTTGCTGAGCTGCAGTAATTAAACGGGAAGAGAGAGGATACGTAAGCTATCAGAACTCATATGTAGAGACCCATATTTACACATTCCTATAAAAAGGCCCTCATGCACTCTGTGCTCTTCCCCTTTTGTGGTCTCAAAGTGATGTCCTGAGGGACCTGAGATGCTGCACAGTGAAGGAGGCAAAGCCCATTCGAGTGTCTTTCTGACCATGGAAGAGCCACTCTGCTAAGCAAAGCCCACTCTGGACTGCTATATGAGAAATAAACATATTCTTTCAGTCACTGAATTACTAGGATGGATTTGTGTCTGCACCTCAGTATGACCTAACTAACACAAACATTACATCGTCTTCCCTCTCTGTGCTTGCTCATCTATTTGAATTATTTCTTTCAGTCAGTTCTGGCCATTGCAGTAATAATTTCATATGCACAACTTTTAGCCTGACTCACTTTTTACACTTTTTCATGTGTTCTATCATCAAACAAAGTAAGTTCACCAAAGCTAGAGATCACGTTTTACACTTTTTTGAGTGTCCCACAATGCCCAGATAAAGCTTTTGCCATTAAAGAATATGTACATGATGGTAAGTTGCATTAGAAGGAATCATAGAGAGTCATTTACTTAAAAACATTTGTTTTACAACTAAACCACATAAAATAGAGGTGAAGAATTCTTAAAAGACAATAAAACAGCAAATTTAAGAATCATATTAACTCTACTTCACTTACAAACACAGGTAAGAAACATACATGTTTCCTTTTCTATATTTTTTGTTAGTAATGCACTTAAATGGAATCATAATTCCAAAGGTACCAATGTGGTAGCCCTCCCTCCCACCACTATTCTATAGCCACTCTGCTTCCCTTTCCAGAGAAAAACTAGAGTAAAACCTTCCTTTGAATCCTGGTACAGATAAATTAATATATTTTGAAGTGTTTTAAATGATTAAAAACTTTTTCCTTAGTTGTTCAGGATGCTTACATTCACATGTATTCTGTTTAGTTAAACATTATGATGCATTAGTTGATTATTGTTTCCTTTTTAAATTAAATAAATCACTTTATAATGTCAAAAAATTGAAAATACTACCCATAACAACATCACTAATGAATTAAACATATTTATTCTTATATTTTTCTTTCCATCTTTATCCACATATATGAATGTGTGTATACATTCATAAATACATGTATACACACACACATTTCACACAGTTGCAATTATGCACAGTATGGTAACATAGTAAATACACCTTTATATCTTATATATTAAAAAAGTCTGAATGGAATTAAAAGACAGAACATTTTCTAAGCAAATCATGTGAGAAACAGTATGGGGCTCAAGAGGAACTCAAAAACTCAATACCCACAGGATTACCTGAGCAATGGCTCACCTTCTGCCTTCTCTCCTTTTGTCATTTACTCTATGGCAAATAGAGGTTCAGTAGAATTATTCTAACCCCTTAAATGAAAATAATTTTGCAGAATTTGGTGGGCCAAAGCAGAAATTATATATCTTAATTGAAAGGATCTGGCTCAGAATCTGCTCTCCTTCGAGTTTGGGCAGCTAGCTCACTCTCACCCTCAGAACCCCTGTGGCATCTAGTGCACCAAATGGAAACTATCATTGTCATAATCCCACTCCACTTACATAGTGGAAGAATGATTCAAATCATGATATTATAGAGGTAAGAAAGTCTTCATGGGGAAAGGAAGCTAATGTTAATTGATGTCTACTATGGATCTGATACCATCCTGGACACTTTACAAATTAGCAAAATCTATACTTTGGAGTTAGTCCAACCTAGATTTATGTCTTGAATCTATCATTTAATATCTGTCTGACCATGATTTTATGTTTTCTCATCTGCAAAATAGAATTATAACACCTGGTTCATAGTGGTGTTGAGGTGAAAAATAAATATTACATTGATTCTAAGTAGTAAGGGATCATGAGAACTTTAAAATACAATACTCTTTTTATTACTTTTTGCTAACAATAATTTTAGACAGTGTAGACATATGAAAGCCATTGTACATGATTGCAATTCATAGTTTTTCTTTAAAATTTCTCCCTCCAAAATTACCTGGTATCAGTGAAAATGTCCTTATTACTAGGCTCAAAGTCATATATGCCACTAGAAAGGATGTTGGGCTTCTCAGGTGTCTTGAGAGAGATGTCTACATATAAGATGCAATCTTTCTTTCTATATTTGGGAGAAGAGAAAAATTCAGAGTTACTATCTTGCATTAAAAAAATATAAGACTTACAAAAATACAAAAGATAACTTTGTATTATAAAGCCTGCATTTCTTTCAAGTAGAGAATATATATTTCACTAAACAAAGTAATTTTATTTAGTTAATAAATGCCATTTAACAAAATATGATCACATAGAAAAACCAATGACAAAAAATGACATCTAGATGTAATGAAGACCTAGCACATGGTCTTGCCAACCCTTTGTTCTCCTGGTAATTTTACTTTGGCATAGTCAATGCCATGACTTTGCTGGATCTCAGCGGCTGTTTTGTAGAATATGACCTTGCCCATCGGATTCTCTCAATAGCACTGGGAATGAGCATCTCTTGCATGCTAGGCCAGTTTTTAGCTTTCTCGGAGAATTTAGAGTTGGCTCAAAAGACAGTTCATCATGGAATACCACACTTAGGGACTGTTGGCCACAATGTTTACTGACATGTAGGTAAAAAGAAGAAAATGAAGCTGTCTCCATAAAGAGAAACAGGCACACAAACGGAAAGGAGTATAGGCAAAGATGATAAAAGTGGAGACAATTGTAATAGTGTAAACAATAAAAAAAAATTTAAAAAAAAGAAAGTCCTGAAAATACTCAAGTCTCTCTTTCTGGTTCATTCTGGAGCCTGGCTGTAATCCCTGCCTTAGGGTTCAGCGAAACTGCTCTATCTATCATCATAATAAATGTTTTGTTTTGTTTTGTTTTGTTTTGTTTTCTATAGGTAACAGTATCAGTCCAAGGTCTAGCAGAATTAACAGTCACCCAGAAAGTCTGAGAATCCTTTGGGAGAAGTACATGCCCTCAGTTCTTTGACTTAAGGCTTGGCCATGTCACACACTTTGGCCACTTGGAGGTGAAAAGACTTGACCTTTGCCTTATCTAAGCAGATGATTTACATGTAGTTGTGGGATTTGGGTTGGACTCTCTTGAGTTTCTGCATTCTGTCATGAAAACATCATATTCTTTCAGCCTGGAATCAGGAATGAGAAGACACTTGGGATTTGAGCTACAGCTAACCCCTAGCCCTTGCATAACAAGTGCAAAAAAAAAAAAAAAAAATGTCTGTTGTTTTAGGCTACTGAAACATTGGAGTTTTGTGTTGCCACAATAAAAGCTGACAAACACCATGAGGCACCCAGAGATGAGCAACAGTGGAAGCCACTACTACCTGTGGCTTAAGGAATAAAGGAAGGAATAGTATATGGAGAGCCAGTAAGAGCTGGAGCAGTGCAGAAAGGGCTGCTGAGCCTATGGGAGCTGTGGACAAGGGAGTGTAGCTGCTGTTCAGAAAAGAGCAGAGGAAAGAAATGAATACCCAGACTTCTCTTCCCTTGCCCTCGTTTACATCTGACAGCACCTCCCATTGCCAAACCCAAGCACAAGTTAATCAGTAAGATGATCCAAGAGAATGAGTCCACAGAGCTCAGCCTCCCAGAGCACAGAGAGCAACATAGTGGCAGACACCAGCCACTAGCCAAAATGGCAGTGAATGGTTGTAGAGTGGGAAGGGCAGATGTAGAATGGCCCCAAAAATTACTCAAATCGATTTATGTTACATGTAACCAAGAGGCCTCCTAAGATGAATATAAATTTGACTTATGCAAAAATTAGTGAGAAAAACATAATGATTTGAGATAAATTTCTCAATAGAAAAGAACAGAGACCATATGTTGCTTGTAGGCAATAAGCTACTTTATTGAAGGGAAAATACTTGATAGGAAGAAAAATCACATTTTATTATACAGATTCCATGGTACCTAGCATTGTTCCACATAATTCATAGGTTGCCTAAATACTCAATCAAGACAATGGCAATGATGATAGATGTGCTTTTCTTCTAGAATCAATTTAGATAGTTGTATTTCTATTTTCCAGATTGTACAATGTAGAAAAAAATTGTACTATAGTACTCAAAGATTTTAGGTAAAGAAAAACAGAGTCTGTTATTTTGCAAAAGACAACCCTGAGTTGTGGGATGCTACAATGATTTATTCTGCTACGTCATGGGAAAATAAATGCCCTTTTCAACTGACTGAGACTCTTTTCATTCGTCAACTATTGATCCCCTCCCACAACCTTTCTTCTTAGCTCCATGATTCTTCTAGAGATTAAACCAATGAAGCCCAGTCCCATTTATTTCTTCCTACTTTATGCTGTGGTATCATCATCAATAACATCAGAGCAGCCAGCCACTCATCTTCAGTGTCAGACACCAGCTAGAGGGAAGCTTTTAGAGGTTGTCTAGGCACTTCCTTTCACAACCCAATCACATAAAATAAACCTTAAAAGTAACTATAGAGTGCATATTTTGAAAATTATTTCCTTTAAATTTTACGTGCATCTATCACTGCAGTGCCCCTTTGTTTGTTTTCTAAGGAGAAAGCAAGAAAGGAAATCACAATAGGTATCAGCCTGCTGTATGTTAAGTAAGAAGCAGGCAGGTTACAAGAGGGAGACTAAAGGGAATGGATGGGCCAAGTTTAAAGTCAAAGAAAAATCTCCATGATTCCCAAAAGCCATGCTCTGAATAATTTAGGGACCACTGATGATGTTTCACTTACTTTTATTTCCTCAAATCTGCTGAAGAACTTTTTGCTCCCTAAAGATTTGTACTTATTGTTTCTAATTCATTGATTACTACTTCCAATTTCTGAGCTATTGCGCAGAGATGCTCATCTCTCCATAAGTCCTCCCATTCAAATGGCCTGGTTCTGAATACCCCAGGGACCCAGACTCCTCCACAAACACTTAGGATACCCAAACATGAGCCTATATTGTGGAAGGAAGAGGTCAAAATAAAACTTGTGTCTAAGTATTTGTTGTTGATTCCTTTAGAAAGATTATTGATTTTTTTCATTTGAAGGATATCATAATTTGAATTGTAATGACTTCTTTTTAGATTTGAAGCTATACAATTTTTAAGTATCTTTTCAGCTTCTTCTCTAGTATGTGAAATAGTAATAGCAGGTAGTCTTATTTCAGTGGTGCTTGTTTATCATTAAAGGTACCAGTAAATTCGTCTATCTATTTATTTATTTATGTTCTACCTTGTCCAAGAAATTATTTAAGGAGGCTTATAGGAATAAAATTTTTTAAAATACAAAATACTATGAATCAAGGATGGCAAATGACTTTTGTGCTACATGAAACTTTATTGGTTGGTAGTGGAGGTCCAGAAGCTGGTGCTGAAAAAGCACTGCAGTCTACTTGGCTGCTCACTAAGAATGAGTGTCATAATTAATTAGTAATGTCTGCCATGAGCGGGAAGAGAAAGATAGTAGATATGCTATCTAGTTTATTAACAGTAAAAAAGAAACCAAGTTTTCAGTGAAAATGTAAATGAATAATTATTGTACTAGAGATGGTTTTCCAAATGTGACACTAAGGCAGAAACCATAAAACAAAAGACTGATAAATTTAATATTTGAATTTTTAAATATGGAAACTGACCACACAAAAAAAGATAAAAATTAAAGAAATGAGAAACTGAAACATATTTGGCAATACTTGTTAAGTAAGGTGTTTGTACCCTTTAAGTCTAAAGACCTCTTTTAGATCAATAATCAAAATACGGTCTTCACAATTAAATATGGACAGAGAACATTATATCAGCTGCACCTACTAAGTACCCAACTTGTAACAGCTGAAGCCATAGAGGTTTTACTGTTTTCCAGTAAAATAAATCTGTAGGTAAACTGTCTGGCGCTGTTACAATGTAATTTTGCTGCAGGGACCAGACTCCTCCTGCATGTGGCTTTCATCTCCTCACCTCACAGTAAAAGTTCCCGTGACAATGCAGTCTTAGATGAGGCAGGAGCAAGAGGAAGGAACAGGGCAAAAGCCAAAGCAGACAAGCTGGCTTATCTACCCCATTTTAAAGTGCTTTCCCCAAAGTCTGTCCCAGAGGCTTCTGTATATGTCTCATTAGCCAGAACTGCTGCTACATATGGCCAACCCCAGCTGCAAGATAAGCTGAGAAATACAGTGGTGATGTTAATATTGTTGTAATTCAATTTAGCAAATGATGGCCCTGAATAAAATTGAAATTGTTTCACTAAAGAAGAAAAAGAGAATGGACATTATGAAAGCCAGTTACAGTGTCTGCCATGAGCATAAACCTGCCCTTGAAAGGAAGGAAGGAAGAAAGGAAAGAAGGAGGTAGAAAGGGAGGGAGGAAAGAAGAAAGTTGGTTCAAAAGAGAGGGTGGGATAAAGGTTAGGGAGATAAATGTCTAATATGTGAAAACCGTTTTCATTCTCATTATGGTTATGTCATTAACCAAATTAACATAAATTGATATACTGGTTTTTGCCTAAAAATTAGAAAATATTTGTAGAAGTGTAATGGGGTATGGGTCCCCTGAAAATAGGGGAACCCCCAAGTCCTTAAAAAGGCACAAGGTGGAGGGGGAACCCCAAAATCAGAAAGTACAGCATTTAAGACACATTGCATAACAAAGGCAGGTAAATAGCCTGTGCCTTCCTGAAAGGAGGAACTGCAGAAGCTACAAATTGTGCATGTGACTGTGAGAATGTGCCCTGGCACAGTGACTTGTGACATAGCGGCAGGGCAAATTCACAGGAAACTGTGTGAGCTGCAAGGATGGATGCCCACCCTGGATGCATGCGCATGGCTGGGAACTCTTGCCCTGACTAGAAATGGCAGTCAAAAGAGGGTCAAAGACACCAGGGAACCGATAAAAATGGCAGACACTAACACATCATAAGAAGGGGCTGAGTTCGGCAACTCCATAATTTCTGAGCCAAGCATTTAAGATTGGAACAGGCCAAGAAACAAGGAAGGAGGTCTGCCTGGAGGTCTGAAAGTCTGCCATGAGGTCTGCATGGAACTCTGCAGAAAAGTCTGCCACAAGATCAGGAGGTCCGCCTGGACATCTACCTATAGAGGACAGTGGCAGAGCTGGCCGAGCTGCAGGGGATCTGCCTGCAGATATGAAGGTGGGCTAGTGGTGGAAGTAAGGCAGCTCCACAGAAGAGAAACAGAGGCTGGAAGAAGTACTCAGGCCAGAGCACACAGAGATGTGAGGGATGCTTAGAGCTGGTGACCGGGAATGCTGAGCTGCAGACTTCTGCTTTTCTAAAGGATGCTACCTTTGACTGGTATATTCTGAAACTGACTTGCCTTGGTAGAGAGAAGCAGGGTTATTTGTTTGGGGTGTTTTTAAATGAAGTGGGACTTAATGGCAGAAAGCCTCACTCTCACTCTGTCTCTCACTCGCTCATGGGCTCAGGAAATGCCAGGCCCACCAGGGGCTTAGACCCTGGGTGGGTGGAAGCCAACTCTGGGAGTCAGAGTTCCTCAATGAGACATGTACCTCCCTGAGCTCCAACATCTGGGACACCATGATCCAGTGTAACATGGTACACTGTTCTGGGACTGCTACATGGAGACTGAGAGCAGTGAACCCGAGACGCTGAAGGAGAGAGATGCTGCAAGATGGTGACTCTGAAACCCACAAATGCTCATTCTGAAGAAGATGGAGATCTGTTTGCATGACCGGCTTAAGGACAGATAAAGATACGAGGAACTTCTGGGCATGTTCTTGGCCTGTAGCCTTTTGGAGAGCAAGGTAAGTTCCAGGTCTCACGGGAGAGAACAGCTCAGAGCAGGAATGCTCTCAAGACCTCCAAGTTTGGAACCCTGTTAATAAAAATCTGTTTCCTTCAACACAAATCATTGGATCATGTGAATTCAAGGTGTTGGACAGCCAAAGCCAAGTTTGCATGGTTACAAAGGGTATTTTTTTTATATCAAGAAAAAAATGTATGCTGGAAAGCAAATTTTTTTTCATAGTCTGCCTTCCTCAAAGGCGATACCTTTAAAAGCCTTTCAGTTTTGCTTATTCACTGACTCCACTATTGCAGTACCAGGGAGGTAGTCCTAGATGAACACAGAGTTTGAACGCCAAGAATACTCACTGGAGCATCATTATTAATATGGAAATATTAAAAGCAACTAAAGTTTCCAGATAGGACACTGGTTAAAAACAACTGAGGTACACCTATGCAATAGAACTTTGTGCAATTACATAAAATGATGACAAGAAAGAAAATCCTTTAGAAACAAGTCTCTCAAGGGCAAATTAACAATAGTTTACAGAGGTCATTTTTAATTCATTACAGCATATAAAGTAGTGAGCTGTGGGAGCCTCAAAGTGGAATTTTATTCCACAAAGCATAGCTATAATAGTTTAAACCTGAAAATCATTCCAAGAAAGAGAAGACATGACAGCTATTCTTCCCAAACAAACTTCCATAAAGCTCCTATCAATGGCCCAGCTTTCAGCACGGCTACTTTCTGATGTATGCCACAAAACAAACTACTTCCAAAAGGTCTGACAACACAAATACATAAAGTAATTTTTTAATAAAGCATTCTTATTTATTGAGGACACCACCAAAATAAATTCTTTATTGGGTTAGCCAAAAAGTTTGTTTGTTTGTTCCTTAAGATGACTCCAGTAGAGCTTAGTTGTCTTTAACTTCATTTGAAACAATTTTGTTAATTGTATTTGACAGCTGCCATATCAGCCTGCATTTAAAAATAACTTATTAAAGTTGGTGAATTTTTGTGAAGCCATTTTAATATTGAAGATGGAAGCAGTATGCAACATTTTCAGCATGTTATGCTTTATTATTTCAAGAAAGGTAAAAATGCAATTGAAATGCAAAAAGAAAATTGTGCCATGTATGGAGAAAGTTCTGTGACTGATCAAACATGTCAAAAGTGGTTTGTGAAGTTTTGTGCTGGAGATTTCTCACTAGACGATGGGCCATGGTTGGGTACACCAGTTGAAGTTGATAGCAGTTGAATTGAGACATTAATTGGGAACAATCATGTTATACCACATGGGAGATAGTTGACATGTTCAAAATATCCAAATAAATAAAGTTATTGGTGAAAATAAAAAATGTGTCTTTTACTTTATGGAAAAACTCCTTCCCCCCACCCCCCAGGAACGAGGCTGCTGCAGAAGCAACAACCAGGTTAAGAGTCTCACTTGCCGGTTGAGGAGTGTGGACCTTGCTGAGTGAACACGCAGAAGCTGTGAAAGGTCTTTGGTAGAGGAAGAGAGGAGCAAGACTAGAGGCTGACCCACTAGGAACTGCAGTGATCACTGCAGTGAATTCCGTAAAAGGTGGCTGCAGTGGCTCTGACCTATGGTGGTGGTAGTGGGGTGAGATTCAGCAACTGACACTGGCAGGACTTGCCCAGTGCTGGACGCCCTGAGGGGACAGCTACTTGAGAGGAAAGCACCAGCCCAGGATTCCTGGCATATAATCAGCCTCAGCACAGCTCCCTACCCCCACAGCAGCCCCCCCAGGAAGAATATGGCTCTGTCTGTAGTCCAGTGTCTTGGTAATTTTCTTGGTAGATGATACATGGGATGATGTTTCATGAGAAAATGCCCCTGAGTTCTGGCTGGTGGCAGAAGGAAGGAGATTCCAGCAGCACAGTAACAATCTCGGTTCTTGGAAGAGGATACAGGGCATCATATCATTATCTGTTTGGACATCTTCCTTTGTCACTGGGCAGCCACTGCCTGTGGTTGAGATGATGTCTTTACTCACTGCCAAAGGTGATACTACCTCAGTTCTTAAACTCAGGTGTGATGGGCCCATGGCTACTTCATTTTTTCCAGGGTTTAATTTTTGTTTTGAGGGCACTTAGTCTTGGTTAACTCAGGAGTCTTGTCCTTTTTCCCTAGGAACACACAGTGTGGCAGGTGGGTCTTTGTAGAGTGTGAGGTGAGGTCAGGCCTGGGTCTCAGGGGCTTCTTTGATCCACTCCAATCAACATTCGAAATCCTGAGAAACAAACACTAGCAGGCCAGGGCCTGGACCATCAGCTCCATGGGCTGTGCTAATCCATCTACAGTCCTCTCTGCCTGGATACTGACCTGCTTGCTCCCCTCTCACAAGCCCAGGGATCATTCCATGTTTCCTGATGTAGAACACAACCCTCCTTCACCCCAACCCCAGCACTGATTGGATGAGGTCTCTCACGGTTTCCCACCACCACTAGGTGTGCAGGGGTCAGCCCGGAGCTCCCACATCAGGCTGAACCACTGGATACTCTGGGGAGCTCAGCACAACATTTCACCCTCCACTTGGGCAGTGGCAGCACCCAGCCCATCTGGCTTTCTGATGGCCATGTAGTGCCTGGGGCTCTGCCATCCCCTCCCCATGGCTCCCTCCCTGCGAGGCTGTGAGAGACCAACACGGAGCCCCTTCTCAATGACCTGCCAGTGTCCTGGGGTGTCTGCAAGGGAGCCATTGTAATAAGGACATGTGCAGGGGAAGGCTGTATGGTGAAGAACTGGTGGAGTAATGGATGGGGCCCCAGGACCCTGAGAGGGGCTGGGATGGAGCACTGGGGCCAACGTAGGTGGTGGCATCAGAAGAAATAGACGTGAGGGAGGAGCTGTGACAGGACAGCAGCCTTTGCTGACTTGATGGGGTGCAGGCTTTCTGGGGCATTTGCTTGGGGACATAGCATCACCTAGAGAAGACAAGGGGTCACTGTATTTGCAAGGTGAGTCCACTAAGACTCCAGAGCCCCAGGTCTCTTAGCCCCAGTTGCCAGGCTCATGGAGTCCTAGGAAAATTCATCCAGTCATATGCGGGAGGGTGTGGGTTTGCTCCTTTCCATGTCAGGTTTCCTGAGTCTGTGGTCCAGTGCTAGGAAATTTCCACCATTGTCCTGGGAAGCCTCAAAGTCCTTCTGGAGATAAAGAGAAAAGGGGACATTTCTGCCTGAGTGACAAGTGACCACACAGAGGTGTCCTCCCTGACTACGGTCACTGGTCCTTCTCCTGGGTCAGGGCAGGGAACTGGGGAGAACAGGGACAGGCTTGGGACCTGTGCCTGGCTCACTGTGTCCTAGCACACAGTCCTGGGATGACTCAGTTCTCTGGGCCCTTGCTTCTGGAGCAACACTCCACAAGGCTGTCCCTGTTCATTCCAGGAGATTCCTGAGCCCAGACATCTTCCAGGAACCCAAGCTCGGGGACCAGCGGAGCCCCTTGACCCTCCTATGCAAGGGCTAATGGGAGAGAGTGGATGTGCCCAGGAAGGAAGGGCCACTCCAGAGCACCAGCCAGCCTGGCTCACAGGCAGTCTCCCTGGGAAGCAAGTGGGCCTGGATGCAGCCCCAGTCCAGGTGACTCAGGATGTAGGAAGGACATGCTCTGGTTCTAGCCCAGGTACTGCCTTCCACAGTCTCCATCAAGACCTCAGTTTGCTGATCCCTACACTGCACACAGTTGTGCTGCAGGCGGGCCCTCCGGGTCAACTCTCTCTAGAATTCTCTGCTCTGAGGTCACAGAGACACACTCTGAGGTAACAGAGGCAGACATCTGAGATTCTGGAACCCCACGCTTGGGTCAGACTCTCATTCTCTACATTGGCAGCAATGAAGAAGAAACGCGTCTCTTTTGCTCCTATTCCCAGACCACGGTCTCCCACTCCTCTTTCCTCTGCCTCTTCCCTCTCACTTGTTACCCTCTCCCCCTGCCCTCCACAGGCCACCACTTCTGGGCCTAGGCCTGTCCCTCCCCCTGCCACCCCACCGCACCAAACCAAGTTCCCATCTGTGGTCAGCAAGCCCTCTTCTTTCCTGGAAGGACGTAAGGCCAGCAGCCTCCACAGGTCCTCTGGAGTCCCCTACAACCCCTGCCCTGTCAATGCCCCTTCCTCTGCTTCCCGCCCCCTTGCCCATGTGGTCTCCCACACTGCTAGTCAGTGTCCTCTCCTCCCGAATCCCCCTCCTAGTCCTTTTCTGCCCTCTGGCCCCCTGGGCAGAGGGTTCACTAGCCTTTCCCCACCTCCTGCTGAGTCACCACTTCCTGCCACCATCTCTCCTCCCTTGGGCCATCCTGCAAACTGTCCCAGGGTCCAGGAGTCCCTGCTACAGGGGACCACTCAAAGATTCAGGTGTGAAACACCTGCTGTGCACAGGAAGCAGAACATGCTGGGAAGTGGCCACAGGTAATCCTGGTGGGACCCCCAGAAATCCATGAAACTTCCACTCCCCACCATCTCCACAGTGAGTTTTCAGGCATGTGGATGTCTAGCTTATATCAAGGGGTGGATGCCCCTCCTGAGCATTGGTGGAGGAGCAATGCTGCCTTGTGTATACCCCACTCCCCAAACCAGTCTCCCTGGGAGAGAGTGACTAGGTTCCCTCTGGCAGAACAAGGACTGTCAGGGCTGGGGGTGGGGAGGACTGTGGCAGTGGGAAGAGAGGTGAAGCCCTGCTGTAAGGTATTGGGGCCTGGAGGCTGGGGGAGCTCAGGGATCCCACTGGGGCAAAGCTCCCTGTTCACTGTGGTCCTGGGCACTCAGAGGGCAGTTGCTGAGCTCTGTAGTTGAGCCAGCCCTGAGCATCGCTGGGTCAGGGCCATGTTCCTGCAGCCTCCCTGGGGCCAGCTGTTGGCCTCGGGGGGTGTGGGAGAATGTTCACCTGTAGGTGAAGGCTGTCTGCAGGGGCCCCTCTGAGGACTTGGGGGACCCCCCACACCATCCTTCCCTCCTTTCCCTGCAGGGCCCAGGACAGCCAGGGCTACTCCCGTTTTCCATCTCTGACACAAGCAAAGAGAGCTGTGACTGGCAGAAACTTGGGGAACCCACAACTCAACAGTTCTGTCCATCTACCTGACCCAAGTTGCTTGAGAGTAGATGGCCAAAACTTGGCAAGTTTCCCCCATGGCCCCAGGAAGGTGAGTCTGGGTAGTGCTGACTGAGTGTGGGGAGAGGGACCGCTGGACACCCAGAAACCACACAGGCTGGCTGCCCATCAAAGGGGGCTCACCCTGGGCTGGCTGTCCTGACCACAGCCTGCTGTCCTCAGGGTCCAGAATGATCCTTTCTTTTGTTTCCTGTAGCCTCCTCAGTTTTGATCACCATGTCAGGCTGGGTGAAGTCACTTGCTGAAGACACACTCTACAACTGGTACCCCCTCACCAGGAAGCACAGTGTTTTCAGGCCAGGGGAGCCAGACCCCTGCTGTCCGTGGCCTCCAGTTTGCAAAAGATCATCAGGTGAATGCAGCTGCCAGGACCCCAACCTCAGGCTCTGCTTTCTAATGCCAAGAGCAGATGGGGAGCCAGGAGGAGCTTGTGGACCTCCTACACAGGACCCTTCCTCAGCGGTTAGCCCCCTTCCCCTCTCTGTCCATCTGCTGCAGGCAGCGAGTAGGTCCCACCACAAGTGGAGCTTCTGTTCCTGGTCCAGGCACAGGCCAAAAGACAAGTAAGAACCCTTTGCTAGAGGCTCTGCATCCCCAGGCCCAGCACGGCAGGACTGGAGGGTGGGAGGACTGGCTGGCCCTGGGGCTGCCTCCCAGCTGCAGCCCATGAGTCAGGGGAAGACACACGGCCTGATCCTGCTTCCAGAAGAATGACCACTTCTCCTACTCCTGCACCTGACTTCTGGCCCCCAAATTCCTCCTGTTCATTTTCCCTCAACATACACAGCAGTCCTCCAAATCAGATATGGAACACCCTGGTCCACGTGAGACCACACACTGCTCTGCACACCTGGTCCCCCTTCACTGTTCTTGATGGGGTAAATGGGCACATCTGGGCCTGTGTTACTGCCAGAGACCCAGAGAGACTTGGGCTATGGGGTCGACAAGCCCTTGGGTCTCCTGCTCAGTGACTAGGAGACACCACTATGAATGCCTCTGGAGCCAGCAGTACGAGGTCCAGACTCCTGCAGCCTGGGAGAGGGGGCCAGGCAGCCAGAAGGATACACGCCATCCTTTCAGGACCACAGAGGTGGACAGATTCTATGAACACCTCCCTTGACCACACCTACCCTTTTGGGTTTGGAAACTCCTCTGACAAACATCTGGGGCTCCAAATAACCCCACTCTCGAGACCCTGCCTTCTGTCCATGAACTGAGGCTCCCCCAGACACCAGCATCTCAGACAGGATGGACCAAGGACAGAGCTGAGCCTTGCTTACACAAGAAACCCATGACCCAGCTTTTTGGGGCCATGGGACAGGAGCCTTGTCCCCAGAGTTCCTTAGCCCCCAGCCCAGGGCAAAGGAAAGACTGGGTTCTCAGAGGCTCAACCCAGGTCCCAGAGCTGCAGGGCAATGGAAAAACCTGGAGAAGAAGCTTTGGGGAGGGTTCATAGTTGGCTAGTCCCCTCACTCTCAATATGCAAACTTGCTCTCTCAAAAGATGTATCTGACCTTCAAGTGGGGAGGTGGGAGCTATGCCTAAGCCAACTTTTCTTCCCAAGTGCTCTGTGGGGGCAACATTTTATGGGCTCTCAGAAAGACCAGGCCCTTCTGTCAACAATGGAAGCTGTTGTTTAACCAAGACCCAGAAGAGGTGCAGCTGGAATTAACATTCCCACAAACATGTGATCAGACTTGGAGGCTTTATTTCTTCCCACCCAGAAGGACATCCTACAATTCCCTGAGGGAAATGAAAAGGAGGCAAGGTCATGAGACCTCATGGAGAGTCCCAGGCAGCCCCAGGGCCAAGGAGGGAGGTTGGCTGTGTGAGGGCCCAGAGCCCTGTGGATCCCTGCTGCTGGGGGCCCCAGAGACTTCCGTATTTCCCAGAGCTGGTAGAATGGAGCCTAAAGAGGGCCAGTGATTTCTCCTGACTTGTCCTCACTCCAGGCTCCCAGCACCGGTCTGCCTCCCCGTCGTGTTTCCTCTAAGTGATAGAAAATAGTTGTTAAAACCATTTCACAGAAGCACAGGCAGAAGGCAAGGGTATGTGGGGCTGGCTCAATCATTTTTTTAACCTGGTTACAGAAAGATAATTTTGATTGTTCTTAATGTGTTTTATAATAAATAAATGGTATTAAATGGTCTTGTAAAGAAAACTGATTCCATCTGAAGCCCATCCTGACAGCTTCACTTCCTCTAGCGGCAGCTCAGAAGACCCTGGCCTGAGCTTTCACACAACCCACCCAACCATCAGTATGAGGATGGCAAACCAAATTTTAGAGCGTTCACACATCTTGAGGTCCTTGTCACATTTTCTCTATTCCATTTGGTGATCCAACAGCATCTGTGCTACTTACTGTATACATTTTGAGAAAATAGCATTAATGTTCTTCCAGATGAGACCTATGTCACATGATCTTTCTGAATCAGCCAGGGCAAGACATTTTCCAATGGCTTCCATTTTGGCCTAGAATCCACAAAGCAGGTAGTTGCTAATTATTATATACTATATTTTTAGTAATGTTAAATCATAAGGCCCAAACTGAAACCAGGCCTATCTTATTCAAGGAAACCCATCTAAACTTTGTTAAATTTGTGTTTAATTTGTTAACACCTATTTGCAATGTGTCAATAAATTTAGGAGACTAGGGAAACCAAAGGAAAACTAAGGCAACATTTTTTTGGCAGAGGAGATCCAACTCAGTTTGGACTCAAGAATCACCACTTCTAATCCTTTACATGGAAGCCAAGAGGAATCATCATAAATATTGTCTCCTTGTCACATAGCCTCCAGCCAGACCACCAGTTAGCGCGATATTTGCCAACTTATTTTCTATGTGTTTGATTATAACCACCCTAGTGTGTTGGAAGTGGGCAAAGTATACCCTTTTGGTCACAAGCCTGAGATGTCCCATCACCTGCTCTGACGTCACCCTTTGGTCTCATGAGCACACCTAAAGCTTCCATTCTCCTGTAAACCAGGTGAGCCTGTGCTATCTTTGCAGCTAAGTTGGCGATCCAGGGGCTCACAGGTGTAGGAGAGGAATTCTGGTGTACACTGAGCATGAGGTGAGCTGAATGTTTGCAAAACAAACTACCGAATGATGAAACAAACAAAAAACATCAAAGAAACAGACTTTTCCAGCATATGGCCCACTCACAATGTACTTGGGAGTACAGAAAAACAAGGGATATTAACTTGGGGGAGGGATGTGAAATACTTGAGACAGGTGACCTTTAACTTTTTAATCCTACACTATGTGTGTGGTGAGGCCTGGATGACCCTGGCCCAGGCCTGGGTCATCCTAAGAAAACCATGTCAGTGGGGAGTCACCCTCCCCCAACCAGCCCCACTAGGGAAAATTTGCAACCAGCACCTGTTGTTTAGGGTCTTAGGAGCATAGAGACCAAACCTTGGGCCTGAGGACCCCAGTGTCAGAGCCTGAGAGCAGCAAGGGTGAGAATGACCATTCCCAGTACATGAAAGAGACTTTCAGAGGAACACCAGTTTCACAATGGCCAAGAATCAAATCAGATTATTTCTTCATCCCTTGGCTTTAAGCTCCCCACAAACTCCAGGAAAAATGAAGGCACCAACCATGGAGTTTACATGGGGAGGTCCAAGATAATTTTCCTTATGCTGGTGGATGATTCTAGTTATGGTTAGTTTTCAGGCTTGGCAGCTGAGCAGAAGTCAATAGCATTCATTCAATAATGTAGGTTTTCTCTTGTGTTTGCTTCACACCAAGTAAAGGACCACCAAAGTCTGGAAGTGGAGAACTTCCACCTAGTGAATCAGGGGAGGCCAAACAGGTGAGGGGTCATTTTGGGGGGACCTCCCTTAAAGGAAGGATGACATTGAGATGGAGGAGGACCGGGCAGGGAGGTAAAGGTGTGTCCCACAGGCATGTATGGGCTGCTGGGCTGGGAAACCAAAGGTGAGTGTCCCAGAGTGGAATGGACTTCTGGGATAAAATGTAAATCTGAAGCATATCCAAAATTTTATGTCAAAAGTCTACTGGCCAAATTTTAAAAGTTTGAGGTTTTGGAACAGAGATCATTATTTCTTGGCTCTGTTAATTGCGAGATTTCTTTCACAGTTACTCTGCCGAACATCAGCCAGAGCAAGTTTTCTACTGAGGCTGGTGGATGTTTTTCTCTGAGGTGGAGCAGAAGGTTTGGGGGCACCTGGGATCCTCAGCATCATCACATTTATCCCCCTAAAGTGTCCCAGTTGGGACAATGCATTATAACTATCACTCTAATTATCATTGGTTATCATTTATTTTTTAAATTGTAGTAAAATTTACCATTTTAACCGGGTATATGGTTTGATGACATTAAATATATTCTCATTGTTGTGCCACCATCACTACCATCCATCTCCAGAACTCTCTTCATCTTGCAAACCTGAAACTCTGTGCTCACTGGGTATCAACGCCCTACCCCACCGCCAGCTCCTGGCAGCCGGCACTCTACTCCCTGTCTCCGACTACTCTAGGTCTCTCATGTATCTGTGATCAGCCATACAGCCTTTGTCTTTTTCTTACTGGCTTTTTTCATTTAGCATAATGTTTTTCAGATTCATTCATATTATAGCACATGTCAGTTTCCTTCCTTTTTAAGGCTGGGTAATATTAACTGTGTATATGTATAAATTCCATGTTGTTTATCCATCCACCTGTAGACAGACACTCAGTTGTTCCCAGCTGTTGGCTGTTGTGAACATGTGTCGTGTCTCCGCTTTCAATTCTTTTCAGTTCAGGAAGTGGACTTGCTGGGTCATGAGGTAATTCTCTCCTTAATTCTTTGAGGAACTTCTGTATCATCTCTGTTAGTGGCTACACCCTTTCATACTCCTGTCAGAAGAGCATAAGAGTTCCAATTACTCCACATGCTCTCCAGTACTTGCTTTAACTAATAATCATCATAATCATAATCATAATCATCTTCAGGGATGTGAAGTGGAATCTCGCTGTGGTTTTGACTGTATTTCCCTAATGAGTATAACATTGAACATCTTTTCAAGTGCTTAATGTCCATCTGTATTTCTTTGGAGAAATGTCCATTCAAGTCCTTTACCTGTTTTTTTAATCATAGTGTTTATTTATTTTGTTTTTATTTTTTGTTTTAGGAGTTCTCTGCGTATTCTGGATATTAATCCCTTATCAAATATGTGATGGATTTTGTTTTACATGATTCTGAAACTTTTGTTTCTTGTAAAATTCAGAGATATATAGAATTCCCCAATTCGGCTTTTACTTAAATGACTCGGTCTGAATCATAATTGAATTATATCACTAAAAATTAGATACTTTCTGTCTTTCAGTCTTTCGAAGCCAGGGAGGTTCATCTGGGACCTGGGCATACAGAAGAAAATACCAGGAGCCATGGGAGGGCCTCACATGCCTTTATTCATGGGTGGGGTGATCCACACACGCTGAAAGCCCCCAGTCCCTTATACTATAAATGTACTCAAAGCCAGCAGGGTGCCAAAACATTGTATAACAAAGAGTGATTCTGTGCATGCGGGCCCACTCAGGCCTATGGGAACACTGCTTATCTTAGTTGCCCAGACATCTGGGTGAGGGAGCCGGACTGACGCCGTTCACCATGCACCATCTTCAGGGTTATCTAGTCTAATATTACAAATTCAAGTGCACCAGGCAATTTTACGAAGGTTATAATTCTAATAAAATATAATCTCTATTTTTCTGCTTAATATTCTCATTTAAATCTTTACATTATTTGTTGCACTATAAAAGTATAGTTTTCCTTAAAGCTTTCTAGCTAAAACATTCTATCTTAACTATCAGTTCACTTCCTGATTTAACTATTCAGAAGCTGTATATTTTCATTTTATTTTTTAAAATTTTGTATTGCTGTTCAATTACAGTTGCCCACATTTATCCCCATTACTCTCTGCTGCCCTAACCAACCCCACCTCCCACATTCAATCCTCCCCCATTTTGTCTTTGTCCATTGGGTCTTTATACAGGTTCCTCGGTTTGACCCTTCCCCTTCTTTCCCCATTATCTCCCTCCCCCTTCCTCTCTGGTCACTGTCAGTTTGTTCTTTATTTCCACATCTCTGGTTCTATTTTGCTTGCATGTTTGCTTTGTTGATTAGGTTCCACTTATAGGTGAAATCATATAGCATTTGTCTTTCACCACCTGGCTTATTTCACTTAGCATAAGGCTCTCCAGTTCCATCCACGCTGTCATGAAAGGTAGGAGTTTCTTCTGTCTTTCTACTACATAGTATTCCATTGTGTAAATGTACCACAGTTTTTGATACACTCATTTACTGATGTGTACTTAGGCTGTTTCAGCACTTGGATATTGTAAAAATTGCTGCCATGAACAATAGGGGCACAGGTCCTTTTGAATTGGTGTATGAAGACTCACAGGGTATAATTGTAGCAGTGGAAATGTCGGGTCAATAGGTGGGTCCATTTTTAGTTTTTGAAATAATTCCATGCTGTTTTCCACAGTGGCTGCCCCAGTCTGCATTTCCACCAAAAGTACACTAGGGTTCCTTTTTCTCCACATCCTTGCCAGCATTTCTTGATTGTTGATTTGTTTATGATGGCCATTCTGATTGGTGTCATGTGGTAACTTATTGTGGTTTTAATTTGCATCTCTCTGATGGCTAGTGATGCTAAGCATACTTTCATATGTCAATGGACACTGTATATGTCCTCCTTGGAGAAGGGTCTGTTCAGGTCTTTTTCTCATCTTTAATTGGATTGTTTGTCTTCCTGGTGTGGAGTTGTGTGAGTTCTTTTCATATTTTGGAGATCAAACCCTTGTCTGAGGTATCATTGGTAAATATATTTTCCCATACAGTTGGTTCCCTTTTCATTTTGCTGATGTTTTCTTTAGCCATGAAAAAATTTTTTACTTTGATGAAGTCCCAACTGTTTGTTCTTTCCTTTATATCCTTTGCTCTAGGAGACATATTGGTGAAAATATTGCTGCATGGAATATCTGAAAGTTTCCTGCCTATGTTCTCCTCTAGGACTTTTATGGTGCTGTGACTTATATTTAATTCTTTTATCTATCTTGAGTTTATTTTTGTTTATGGTGTAAGTTGGTGGTAGACTTTCATTTTTTTATATGTAGCTGTCCAAGTGTCTCAACACCACTTGTCGCAGAGGCTATTTTTATTCCATTTTATGCTCCTGCCCCCTTTGTCAACTAGTAATTGACCATGGAGACTTGGGTTTATTTCTGGGCTCTCTATTCTGTTCCATTGATTTATGTGTCTGTTCTTATGCCAGTACCAGTCTGTTTTGATTACAGTGGCCTTGTAATATAGTTTGATTTCAGGTATTGTGATCTTTCCTACTTTGTTTTTTCTCAAAATTGTGGAGGCTTTGGGGTTGTTTATGGTTCCATATAAATTTCTGAGACATTTGCTCTATATCTGTGAAATATGTCATTGGTATTTTATTTTATTTTATTTTATTTATTTTTCTTTATTTTTGGAGGGGAAGAGAAGGAGAAAGAGAGGGAGAAAAACACCAATGTGTGGTTGCCTCTTGCACAACTCCTACCGGGGACCTGGCCAGCAACCAAGGCATGTGCCCTGACTGGGAATCAAACCAGTGACCCTTTGGTTCACAGGCCGGAGCTCAATCCACTGACCCACACCAGCCAGGGCAATGCACCCCCCCCCCATTTCAACTATAATCCATAGAACTTAATTACATTTACTCTCAAAGTCATTGGTATTTTAACAGGGATTGCATTGAATCCATTCATTGCTTTGAGTAGACACTTTGATGATGTTAATTCTTCCAATCCATGAACATGGTATATGCTTCCATTTATTTGTGTCTTCCTTGATTTCTTTCTTCAGTGTTGTGTAGTAGTCTGAGTACAGGCCTTTTACCTCTTTGGTTATGTTTATTCCTAGGTACTTTATTTTTCTTCTTGCTACAGCGAATGGGATTTTCCCCTAATTTCCTTTTCTGATATTTCATTGTTGGTGTACAAAAATGCCTTCAATTTCTGCATGTTGATTTTGTATCCCACTGTTTTGCCAAATTCACTTGGTAGATTGACTAGTTTTTTGGTGGAATCTCTAGGGTTTTCTTTATACACTATTGTGTCATCTGCAAACAATGACAGTTTTACTTCCTCCTTTCCAATGTGGATGTCTTTATTTCTTTTTCTAGTCTGATTGCTGTATCTAGAACTTTGCATACTACGTTGAATATAAGTGCTAAAAGTGTATATCCTTGTCTTGCTCCTGATCTTAGTGGGGAAGCTTTTAGTTTTTGCCTGTTGATTATAACATTGACTGTAGGTTTCTTGTATATGGCCTTTATTATGTTGAGGTGTGCTTCTCTGCTCCCACTCTGCTGAGTGTTTCTATCCTAAATGGGTGCTGTACTTTATCAAATTCGTTTGCCACATCTATTGATATGACCATGTGATTTTGATCTTTACCTTTTTTTCTGTGATGTATTACATGTATTGATTTGCAAATATTGTACCATTCTTGCACCCCTTGGATGAATCCCACTTGATCATGGTGTATGATCTTTTCAGTGTATTGCTGGATGAAGTTTGCCAACATTTTGTTGAGGATTTTAGTGTCAATGTTCATCATCAATATTGGCCTGAAGTTTTCTTTCTTTATTGTGTTTTTATTTGATTTTGGAATTGGGATGATGTTGGCCTCATAAAAAGAGTTTGGGAGTCTTTGCTCCTCTTGGATTTTTTGGAATAGTCTCAGAAGGATAGGGGTTAGCTTTTCCTTAAATGTATTGTAAAATTTCCTTGTGAATCCATCCAGTTCAAGGCTTTTGTATGTCAGGAGTTTTTTTATTATTGCTTTAATATCACTAGCTGTTATCATCACTCTGCTCAGGCTTTCTGCTTTTTCTTTGTTCAGTTTTGGAAGATAATATGTTTCTAGAAATTTGTCCATTTAACCCAGCTTTTCAAATCACTTCACATAGTCTGTTATTTGTAGTAATTTCTTTCAATCCTTTGGTAATTTCTGTGGTATTAGTTGTAATTTCTTTTATTTCTGATTTTATTTATTTGGGTCCTCTCTCTTTTTTTCTTGATGAGTCTGGTTAAAGTTTTGTTATTTTTTTTACCTTTAAAAAGAAACACCTCCTGGATTTATCAATCCTTTGAATTGTTCTTTTCGTCTTTATGTCATTTAATTCTTCTCTGATCTTGGTTATTTCTTTCTTTCTACTTGCTGTGGGCTTTTTTTTTTTCTTTTGTCATTGTTCCTCCACTTCTTGTAAGGCTAGATTGTTTATTTGAAATGTTTATATCTTTTTTAGGTAGGCCTATATTGCTATGACTTCCCTTTCAGGACTGTGTTCACAGCGCCCCATAGATTTTGGACTGTCCTGTGTTCATTTTCATTTGTTTCCATAAAGCTTTTGATTTCTTTCTTGATCTCATTATTAATGCATCCATTGTTTAATAGCATGCTACTCAGGCTCCATGAATTTGAAAACTTTTGAGTTTTTCCCTTGATGTTGTTTTCTAGTTTCAGACCCTTATGGTTGGAGAAAAAGCTTGATATAATTTCAGTTTTCTTGAATTTGTTGAGCCTTGTTTTGTGTCCTATCATGTGGTCTATCTTTGAAAATGTTCCATGTGCATTTGAAAAGAGTGTATATTTTGCTTCTCTGGAATGAAAAGTTCTGTGTATATCAATTAAGTCTGTTTGATCTAGTACATTGTTCACTGCCATAATATCCTTGTTGATATTTTGTTTGGAAGATCTATCCATTGTTGAGAGTGGGGTGTTAAAATCCCCCACTGTAACTGTGTCACTGTCTATATCTTTCTTGAAGTTCTCCAAGGTTTTCCTTACATATTTGGGTGCTCCTATGTTGAGCGCATATGTGTTTATGATGTTTATGTCTTTGTGATAGATTCTTCCCTTGAGTATTATGAAGTGTCTTTCTGTGTCTCTTTTTATGGTTTTTGTTTTGAAGTCTATTTTGTTTGATATAAGTATTGCTACCCACATTTTTTTTCTTGTCTATTTGTTTGGAATATTTTTTCCATACCTTTGCTTTCAGCCTATGTAGGTCTTTTGTTCAGAGATGAGTCTCATGTAGGCAGCATATTTTTAGTGTCATGTCTTCTTATCCATTCAGGTACCCTGTGTCTTTTGATTGGAGCATTTAATCCATTTACATTGAAGTTTATTATTAATAAGTACTTATTCTTTACCATTTCCCCCCTTTGTACCTGTGTTCCTGTTTCTTTCACTCTTTTTCACCATCTTCTTAAAGCATTCCCTTTAGCATATCTTGCAATGCAGGTTTGGTTGAGGTGTATTTTTTTAATATATTTTATTCATTATGCTATTACAGTTGACCCATTCCCCCCTTCATTCCCCTCCACCCTGCACACCCCTCCAACCCACATTCCCCCCTTTAGTTCATGTCCATATGACATAAGTTCTTTAGCTTCTACATTTCCCACACTATTCTTGCCTTCCCTCTGTCTATTTTCTACCCACCATCAATGCTACTTATTCTCTGTACCTTGTCCCCTTCTCTCCTCCTCCCACTCCCCTGTTCCTAACCCTCCATGTGATCTCCATTTCTGTGTTTCGGCTCCTGTTCTACTTGTTTGCTTAGTTTGCTTTTGTTTTAGGTGTGGTTGTTAATACCTGTGAGATTGCTGTCTTTTTACTGTTCATATTTTTTATCTTCTTTTTCTTACATAAGTCCCTTTAACATTTCATATAATAAAGGCTTGGTGATGATGAACTCCTTTAAGCTGACCTTATCTGAGAAGCACTTTATCTTCCCTTCCATTCTAAATGACAGCTTTGCTGGATAGAGCAATCTTGGATGTAGGTCCTTGACTTTCATGACTTGGAATATTTCTTTCTAGCCCCTTCTTGCCTGTAAGGTCTCTTTTGAGAAATTAGCTGACAGTCTGATGAGAACTCCTTTGTAGGTGACTGTCCCCTTATCCCTTGCTGCTTCTAGAATTCTGTCCTTCATTTTAATCTTGGCTAATATAATTATGATGTGCCTTGGTGTGTTCTTCCTTGGGTCCCACTTCTTTGGGGCTCTCTGAGCTTCCTCGACTTCCTGGAAGTCCATTTCCTTTGCCAGATTGGGGAAGTTCTCCTTTACTATTTGTTCAAATAAGTTTTCCACCTGTTGCTCTTCTTCTTCCCCTTCCAGTACCCCTATAATTCGGATGTTGTGATGTTTAAAGATGTTCTGGAGGTTCCTAAGCCTCTCCTCATTTTTTTGAATTCTTGTTTCTTCCTTGTTTTCTGTTTGGTTGTTTCTTTCTTCCTTCTGGTCCACTCCATTGATTTGAGTCTCAGTTTTCCTCCCATCTCTATTGGTTCCCTGTGCATTTTTCTTCATTTCACTTATTGTAGCCTTCATTTTTTTATCAATTTGTGAGCAAAATCAACCAATTCTGTGAGCATCCTGATCACCAGGGCTTTGAATTGTGCATCTGATAGGTTGGCTATCTCTTCATCGCTTAGATAAATTGACTCTGGGGCTTTGATTTGTTCTCCGGTTTGAGTCATTTTTGTTTCTGGGTTTTGTTTTGTTTTTGTCTAGTTGCGGCTGTTACGTAGTAAGGGGTGGAGCCTTAGGTGTTCCCTAGGGCAGACTAGTGGCTGGGTAGTGATGCTGTCTGTGGGAGTGGGGTCTGAGAGGGAACAATGGCACTTGTCCTGCTCACTCTCGGATTCCAATCCCTTCCACTGCTTCCCCTTCGCCTGGATTATCTGTGAGCAAATGTGGGACCACCTGGTCAGCCAGCCACCTTTTGCAGCCTCACTGGGCCTGCACAGTTGCCACCCCATGCCCGAGGTCTGCTAGCTGCTGCTGCCTGTGTGCCTCGTCCGCACCTCCACTTTTTTCTGCCGCGACTCTGCCCCTCTTACTGGTCTGGATGAATGGTTGTTGGACTTCTGAATAGTTCAATTTTCTATGAGTTCTGGTTGTTTTCTTGTTTCTAAATCCTTGTTGTCCTTAATTTTGGTTGTGAGAGGAGGCACAGTGTGTCCACCTATGCCTCCATCTTGGCCAGAAGTCTGAGGTGTATTCTTTTAGCTATCTTTAGTCTGGAGTATTCTGTAATTTGCCTTCTGTTTTAAATGAGAAGCTTGGTGGGTAGAGTAGTCTTGGTTGCAGGCCTTTGATTTTTATTAATTGGACTATTTTTTGGCATTCCCTTCTGGCTTGCGGTATTTCTCTTGAGAAGTCAGTTTCTAACCTTGTCAGAGCTCCCTTGTATGCTATTTCTCATTTCTCTCTTGCTGCCTTTAAGATTTTTCTCTGCCTTGGAGTTTTGCCATTTTAATTATGAGGTGCCTTGGAATGATCCTCTTTAGGTTCATCTTGATGGGGATCCTCTGTGCTTCCTGCACTTATGTGACATTTTCTCTCATAATTTAGGGAAGTTTTCCATCATTACATTTTCCAAACAGGTTTTCTATCCCTTATTCCTCTTCTTCTCCTTCTGGTATCCCTATTATATGAATAATATTACATTTCATGTTGTCCTGCAGTTCCCTGAACCCCTCTTTGTTCTTTTTGAATCTTTTTTCCTTTTTTTGCTCTTTCTGGGAGTTTTGTTCTACTTTGTTCCCCAGCTTGCTGATTCAGTCATCTGCTTCATCTAGCCTGCTTTTAATTCCTTCTACTGTGATTTTCAATTCAGAAACTGTATTCTTCATTTCCTCCTGAACTGTTGACAGTTTCTATGTCTTTTTTCATGCTGAGGTAGTTCTCAGCATGTAAGTTTCTTGTAGCTTCCCTGTAGTTTTTCGTAATTCTCACTCAGCTTGTTCAGCTTCTTTATAACCAATGTTTTGAACTCAATATCTGATAGTTTATTTGCCTCTCTTCCATTTAGCACTCTTTCCAAGGATTCCTCCTTTCCCTCCAGTTGAGAGTTGTTTCTCTGTCTTCCCATTTTTGGGGAGACTCATCTTATTTACTTCTGTTTCTTAAATTGTTCTGTTTTGACTCCCTGTCTTTGTGGTGTGAACCTCTATGGTAGGAGACCTGTGTGATTCAGTGGTGCAGTCTCCTTGATCTCCTGAACTTGATACTTTGGGGATACCCTTTTGCAATTCATGTTGGCTCTCTGGATGTAGTTGGATTTTTATTGTTGTTGGGTTGTTCTTTGGTGGGTCCTTCCCTCCAGCTGGTTGACTGAGGGTCACTTCACCCACCAGGTCTTATATGCTGTTGTGCAGGTGCTTCCAGAACGAAACCACAAAGCCCAGGAAAGAAACCCACACCTGCAGTAATAACTCCCCCCACAATCCCACTATCAACACCAAATGGACCATATTATTAAGGGTGTAAAGAGATAAAGACTATTATAATAATATGAGATGGCCTACTGAAAGAAAAATGATTTTGAAAGGGTAGAGTAGGGAACTAATAAGAGGAGGGAATCATAGCAATGCAAAGAGAGGAAGTAAAATTGACATCATAAATAAAAAAGGGAATGAAGAAGTTAGAATGGAGTAGGAAGGGAAGCATATAGTATTAGGTTAAGACATAAATTTAAAAAAATAAAGTGAGAGAGAAAGAAAAAGGGAAAAAGTAAATAAACAATAATAAAAAATAGGAACCAAAGTGGAGATAAAGCTCCACCACAGCTCTATCAAGAACAAATGTGCTAAAATTAATATAGGTGGGATGGAAAGAAAAGGAAGAGAAAGAGAGAAAGAGAGAAAGAGAGAAAGAAAGAAAGAAAGAAAGAAAGAAAGAAAGAAAGAAAGAAAGAAAGAGAAAAGAAAGAAAGCAAAACTTAAGAGATGTCTAGGGAAAAAGGAAGGGATTTTGAGATGATAGAAGGAGAGGGAATACTAAGAGTGAGGAGGAATGAAAACCAAGCTAAGACAGGAAAAAGTTAAAATTTGAGATGGAAAGAAAAAGAAAAAAAGAGAGAATGGCAGAGTGAAAGAGGTGAAAAAAAAAGAAACAGGCTAAGACAGGACAAAGTTAAAATTGGAGACTTAAAAAGTATAGGAGAGGGGAATAGCAAAATTTGAGATTTGAAGTAAAAAATTAGTGAACATCTAGAGATAAAATTGAAAAAATACAACAACTACACTACGCACAACCAATGAACAAAGATTGCTAATGCGGAGAGAAGATGCAAGTATTTTCAGAGAGGGAAAAAGAATGTGAGATGATCACTGACAAGAAAATTTGTTTTGAAAGGGTGGATGAAGGAGAACTAGTAAGAGTGCAGAATGGAAACAAGTTGTAGCAAGAGAGAAGACAGAATTTAAAACAAGAATAATAAGAGGAAAGAAGAAGGTAAAATGGAGTAAGAGAAGGGAAGGGCAAAATATGTGAATTGAAATACACTACAGTATAAAATCTAGTGACTTAATATACACAAATATGAAGGAGAATAAATGAATGTTAAAAACCTATGCAGGAAAGAAAATATCACAAATCATGGAGAAGACCACAGTGGATTTCATCTCAGTAGCATCTAGTAGCCCAGGGTAAGTGGCTACAGTGAAAATTTATTCATTGCCCCTATAAATGGCTCTTTGCATCTATAGCCATCAGTCTCTGGCAGAGAGCAACCCTGCTGCTTTTCATAGTGTATGTCATCTGAGTACTTTTTGGGCTCTGGTGCTCTAGGCTTGGAAATCCCAAGTTAGGGTTTAGACCCCCACTTCTCAGGGGGATCCAAGCAGCTGCTTACACATCCCTCTGGTGCCTCAGCTGCTGCCTACGGATGCCCAGCCAGCCCTCTCATGTCTCTACTGCACTCACCAGTCACATTGTAAAAGGTGAAAATGCAACAAAAAAATACTTTTTGACCAACCAAATAGTTATGGAATAGCTAGTACCTTTGTTTCTGGCAAAAAATCAGAAAGGAGTTGTTTGTTCAGGTCTTTTCTAATAATGAAACAAAATCCTATCAACTACAAAGAAAAGAATGGTGATCTTTCTGTTCACTGTAGTGAGAGATGGAAGGAAAGCAAGCAAGATGCAATTAACTCACTCACAAACGATGTAAGTGTGTAAGAAAATGACTAAAGGAGAAAACATTTTAAAACATATCCTGCTGTTACCCAATTAGAAATTTTAATTCTTTCATCCCCAAACCCTTCCAATTGACTTTTATGCACTTCCTGTCTGAGTATTCACATGGAAGGTTCCATGATGCATGTTCACATCTTAATTCAATCATGGGTTAATAAGACTACCAATTATTGAATATTATTTTTACTTAATTTTCTTATGAGGTGGTAGTAACAAGGTCTATGGCAGAATAACTGTGTCTAGGGATCATGTGCTTCTTAACAGATGTTACCTTGAAGTGCCATCTTAGGTACATAAATAAGGACAAGGCACAATGTGGATGCAATGATAAATAATGGATACATACTGTATATTAGCAAGTGGTATCCTTTTGACTAGACTATCAACTTGCTCAGACCATGAGCTCTTCTTTATTCTTCTTATTCACTGTTTTTCCCTAGCACTTAGCAAAGTTCCTGATCCCTAATGTATTCAATAACATTTGTTTAATTCAATTGAAAATGAGAGAGACTACACTCTGGGAACATCTATTCAGGAGCCATAATTACAGAATTATTGAAGTTCACCTTTCAAAATGATTCTATAAAAGTTTAGGTGATTTATCTATCAGTCAGTATCCCAGCAGGAAACAGAAAACAAACCTTAAGAAGTATTTTAAAGTAAATTTAATGATCAGACTACTTTCAGAGGTGTTGCAAGAGTAGAGGAACTACTGAAGGATGTTGAGGCACCCAGAGAAGGCATCAGTTGCAAGTCCCTACTGCACTTAGGCCTGAAGGGAATGGGAAGAAAATAGTGTTACAAGCCCAGTGAGTTTTTGTTAACTACTGCAGATCTTATATCCTACTGGTGCCTTCCACTAACCAACCTAAACAATAAGCCAAAGAGCAATGGAGACCAAATGGTACGACTATGGAGATCAGATTCCCATGACACAAAGCAAGGCAAAGAAGGGTGGAAGATGGACTGGGGAGAGAGTGGCAGCAGCAGATGGAGACTAACCAGCACAGGGAGAAAATAGTCTCCTTTGAGGCATGTTAGTCAGTGTGAGGGACCATTACAGGAATTCAATAAGAATGAATGAACAGATAACCTGGACTTGTAAATAAGGGAGAAATGAGCCTATCAAGAGTTAAGTAAAGTAAGCTTTTCTAAACCTTACTCACCAGAACCATGTTGTACCATCTCACATTTCCTTCATTAAAAAAAGAAATGCTAAACATTGAAACCATATTTATAGAGACATTTTTAATTAGGTAAAATCATTTTTATGTTATTTTTCAATATTCTATTCCATTAAAATAAAGAAAGCCTTTGCCTCTAGGAGCCTAAAGCCAAGTATTAGTCTATAGTTTTATAGAATGGAAGCCTTTGAGCCATCATATTCAGCGGCATCTTACCCTTCTGAGGCCCATGGTCACACCAAATATCTAGGATAACAACATCCAAGGCTAAAATACAAGAAGCCTCTCACCTGAAATCCAGACCCATATGTTCTATTGTCTATTCACCATCTCATGTGGATGCCAAAGGCAATTTTATTCTTTTTAAAAATATTTTTATATAATTTATTGTTATGCTATTCCAGTTGTCCCATTTCTTTTCTCCCTTTTATTACCCTCTGCTCTGTAACCCCCATCCCTCCAGCATGTCCCCCATCCTCAGTTCATATCCATGGGTTGTAGTTATGTTCTTTTGCTTCTCCAATTCCTATACTATTCTTAATTTACCCCTATCTATTTTGTACCTGCCAATTATGCTTCTTATTCCCTGTAACTTCCCCCCATTCTCCCCACTAACCCTCCCTGCTGATAAGTATTTTTCTGTGATCTCCGTTTCTGTGATTCTGTTCCTGTCCTTTGTTGCTTAGTTTCTTTTTGTTTTGTTTTTATTTTAGGTTCAATTGTTGATAGTTGTGAGTTTGTTGTAATTTTACTGTTCATAGTTTTGATCTTCTTTTTCTTAGATAAGTCCCTTTAACATTTCATATAACAAGGGCTTGGTGATGATGAAATCCTTTAACTGGACTTTATCTGGGAAGCACTTTATCTGTACTTCCATTCTAAATGACAGTTTTGCTGGATAAAGTAATCTTGGAAGTAGGTCCTTGCCTTTCATGACTTTGAATACTTCTTTCCAGCTCCTTCTTGCCTGCAAGGTTTCTTTTGAAAAATCAGCTGATAGCCTTATGGGAACTCCTTTGTAGGTAACTGTCTCCTTTTCTCTTGCTGCTTTTAAGATTCTCTCCTTCTCTTTAATCTTGGCTAATGTAATTATAATGTGTCTTGGTGTGTTCCTCCTTGGGTTCAAATTTTTTGTGACTCTCTGAGCTTCCTGAACTTATAAGTGGTTTTTGTTTTGTTTTGTTTTTGTTTTTGTTTTTACCAGACTGGGGAAGTTTTCCTTCATTATTTTTTCAAATAAGCTTTCAATTTATTGCTCTTTCTCCTCTCTTTCTGGCACCCCTATGAATCACATGTTGGAACATTTAAAGTTGTTCCAGAGGTTCCTAAGCCTCTCATTTTTTTTTTTTTTAATCTTGTTCTTCATTCTGTTCTGGTTGAATGTATATTTCTTCTTTCTGTTCCAAGTTGTTGATCTGAATCCCAGTTTCCTTCCCTTCAGTATTGGTTCCCTGAATATTTTTGTTTACTTGACTTTGCATAGCCTTCATTTTTTCCTCCATTTTGCAGCCATACTGAACCATTTCTTTGATCATCCTGATTACCAGTGTTCTGAACTCTGCATTTGATAGGTTGGCTATCTCTTCATTGCTTAGTTCTATTTTTGAAGCTTTGATCTTTTCTTTCATTTGGACCATATTTCTTTGTCTCATCATCCCTTTTGTGTTGTAAGGGGTAGAGCCTTAGGTATTCACCAGGGTGGGGCAACCCATGTCACTGTATTGTGGTGTTGTATGTGGGGCATGGGTCTAAGAGAGAACTATGCTGCTTGTTGGGCCCTTGCCTCACTTTCAGTTACTTCCCCCATTCCCCACAAAGCAAATTGGGCCCTTTTGGTGCTAATTTCTGGGTGGGTAGGTTTGTGGACATTCTAGGACTCTGTGGGTCCCTCTAATGGACTCTCCTATGAGACTGGGAGTTTCTCCCACTGCTGCATCCCCCACAGGTTTTCACAATAGAGCTTTTGAGGCTTTATTTCCCCACACTGGAACCCTGTATTGCACACTTTATCTTGCTCCCCAGTTGTTTCTCTCAGTTTATCCACATGTGAATGTGGGACCACCTGGTCCACCAGCTGCCACCTGCTGCGCTCCTCTCCTCCCTGGCTGCCTATCTCCACCCCTCCTACCAGTCTGAATGAATGTTTCTTCTTTAACTCCTTTATTGTCAGACTTCCAATACAGTTCAATTTCCTGGCAGTTCTGTTTTTTTTTGTTTTTGTTTTTTGTTTTGTTTTGTTTTTTTAGTTGTTCCTTCTTTTGGTTTAGCAAGGGAGCAAAGCGTATCTACCTATGCCTCCATTTTGGCTGGACTTTGCTCGTTTTCATCCAGGAATTTTAGTCTTAACAGGTCTAAACTCAGTCTCCCAATCTTCTACTCAGAATTTCTTTCTCCCCACAGGCTCCATCATGTTTCCAGTTGCTCAGCCCCAAAACCTTGGAGCCATACTAGCCTGTCTTCTGTGTTATATTTCACATGCAATCCAAATGCAAGTCCTGTTGAAGCTGCCACTTCAACTGTACCACCCTATTCTAAACTACAGTACCTCTGTTCTGGATTATTGCCTCTTAACTGGTTCACCTCCACCTACCCAGGTCTCACAATCTATTCTCCAAGAACTGGCAATATGAGCCTTTAAAATATAATTCAAATCATACTACTCTTCTTCTTATAATTTTCTAAGATCTACCTTCTAATTCAGAGAAAAAGCCAGTCCCTACAATCACCCCTCTTATCTGCCTCCCCTATTGCTTCCTTCATATTTTTTCCTTCAATTGCACTCCACCCCATTGCTCATGACACTGCAGGTATGCTCACCTCCATCTGCTCTGCAAACATAACAGGCATGTTGCTTCCTTAGGGCATTTGCCCTCTTGCTCCTGCTGTGGACAGCTTCTTTTCAAGAAAGCCACATGGCAATCTTCCTTACCTCCATGAGGTCCCCGTTCAAATGTCTGTGTATCAAGTGATGCCTCCTCTAACCACCCTATTTTAAGTATCTATCCCCACTCTCACTATAGCCTCCTTTCAAGCTCTTCTTTTTTCTGTCCACAACATACATCATCATCCACAATTTATAGATTTTTACTTTAATTTTTATTTTTTCTCTTCACCACTCTTCCTCGCTCCCAGGCATAAAGCTCCAATGTTATGAACTTTTCCAGCTGGTCCCTTGCCTCTAGCTATTTGCCTGGCAGATAGTATGCACTCAATAATTATTAGATGAATGAAAGATTGAGTGAATAGTAGATTAACTGTTGTAGTAGAAATATGAATAAAATATTTCATTTTTTCTGTACCTATTATTTGACTTTTCAATTTCTGTTCAATATATTTTTTAATTTTTAACAATGTATTGGGATGACATTGGTTAATAAGATTATACAGGTTTTAAGCATACATTTCTATGATACATAATTTGTATCACCTTGTGTGCCAACCACCCACAGTCAAATCATCTTTCATCACCATATATTTGGTCCCCTTTACCATTTATTACCCCCTAACTACTTCCCTCTGGTAACCACCATACTATTGTCTGTCTATGAGTTTCAGTTTTGTATCCTACATATGTGTAAAATCATATGGTTCTTAGCATTTTTAACTGACTTATTTCACTTATTATGATGTTCTCAGGGTCCATCCATGTTGTCATAAATGGCTGTATTTCATCTTTTTTTATGGCTGAGTGGTATTCCATGGTATATATATGCCACATCTTCTTTATACAGCCCTTTATTGTAGAACACTTTGGTTGTTTCCGTGTCTTGGCCACTGAGAATAATGCTGCAATAAATATAAAGGTGCATATATCTTTTCAAATAAATGTTTTCAAATTTTTCAGTAGATACCCAGAGGAAGGATTGCTGGGTTATATGGTAACACTCTTCTTAATTTTTTGAGGAATCATAGTGTTTTCCATAGTGGCTGTACCAGTTTACCTTCTCACAAATAGTAAATGAGGATTCCCCTTTCTCCACAGACTCTCCAACACTTGTTATTACCTATCTGGTTGATAACAGCCATTCTAACAGGTGTGAGGTGGTATCTCATTGTAGTTTTGATCTGCATTTCCCTAATGGGTAACAAAGTTCACCATCTCTTCATATATTTATTGGCCAGTTGTATGTCTTCTTGGGAAGACATATAAATGTCTGTTAGGTCCTTTGCCCATTTTTTAATTGTTTTTTATTTGGTGTTGAGTTGTATGAATTCTATATATACTTGGGATGTTAACTTCTTATCAGAAATGTTGTTTGCAAATATCTTCTCCCATTTTGTTGGTTGCCTTTTTGTTTTGTTGGCAGTTTCTTTTGGTATACAGGAGCTCTTTAGTTTGATATAGTCCCATTCATTTATTCTTGCCTCTTCTTCCCTTGCCTTTGGGATCAAATTTCCAAAATTTTCTCTAAGATCAAGGTCCATAAGTTTAGTACCTCTGTTTTGTTCTATATAATTGATCATTTCAGATCTTATATTTAGGTCTCTGATCCATTTTGAATTAATTTTTGTACTAGGAACAAACTGTATTCCAGTTTTGTTTTTTTGTACATGGCTTTCCTATTTTCCCAGCACCAATTATCAAAGAGGCTTTATTTTTTCCATTGTATATTTTTGGCTCCTTTGTCAAAAATTATTTGCCCATATACATGTGGTTTTATTTCTGGGCTCTCAATTCTGTTCCTTTGGTCTGTGTGTCTGTTTCTCTGCCAATATCATGCCATTTTGATTATGATAGCTCTATAGTACAATTTGAAATCAGGTACTATGATACCTCCAGTTTCATTCTTTTTTTCTCAGGATTGATTTCACTATTCAGGGTCTTTTGTGATTCAATGTAAATCAGATGATATTTTTCTTCTATTTCTTTAAAAAATGTCATGGATTTTGATGAGGATTGCATTAAATCTGTATATTGCTTTGGTTAATATGGACATTTTAACTATGTTAATTCTTCCAATCCATGAACACAGAATATCTTTTCATTTTATTGTATCTTTTTCAATCTCTTTTAACAATGCTTTGTAGTTTTTGATATATAGGTCCTTCACATCATTTGTTGACTTTATTCCTAAATATGTTATTATTTTTGCCACAATTGCAAAAGAAATTATTTTCAATACTTTTTTGAAATGTCATTGTTAGTATATATGAAAGCAGTGGATTTTTTTATACTGATTTTGTATCCTACAAATTTTGTTTTTTTAATATATTTTATTGATTATGCTATTACAGTTGTCCTATTTCTCCCCCATCATTCCCCTTCACCCTGCACACCCACTCCCACCCACATTCCCCCCTTTAGTTCATGTCCATGTGTCATAAGTTCTTTAGTTTCTACATTTCCCATACTATTCTTACCCTCCCCCTGTCTATTTTCTACCCACCGTCAATGCTACTTATTCTCTGTACCTTGTCCCCTTCTCTCCTCCTCCCACTCCCCTATTGGTAACCCTCCATGTGATCTCCATTTCTGTGTTTCAGCTCCTGTTCTACTTGTTTGCTTAGTTTGCTTTTGTTTTAGGTGTGGTTGTTCATACCTGTGAGTTTGCTGTCTTTTTACTGTCATATTTTTTATCTTCTTTCTCTTAGATAAGTCCCTTTAACATTTCATATAATAAGGGCTTGGTGATGATGAACTCCTTTAACTTGGCCTTATCTGAGAAGCACTTTATTTTCCCTTCCATTCTAAATGACAGCTTTGCTGGATAGAGCAATCTTGGATGTAGGTCCTTGACTTTCATAACTTGGAATACTTCTTTCCAGCCCCTTCTTGCCTGTAAAGTCTCTTTTGAGAAATCAGCTGACAGTCTGATGAGAACTCCTTTGTAGGTGACTGTCCCCTTATTTGCTGCTTCTAGAATTCTCTCCTTCATTTTAATCTTGGCTAATGTAATGATGATGTGCCTTGGTGTGTTCCTACTTGGGTCCACCTTCTTTGGGACTGTCTGAGCTTCCTGGACTTCCTGGAAGTCTGTTTCCTTTGCCAGATTGGGGAAGTTCTCCTTTATTATTTGTTCAATAAGTTTTCCACTTGTTGCTCTTCCTCTTCCCCTTCTGGTGCCCCTATAATTCAGATGTTGGGATGTTTAAAGATGTCCTGGATGTTTATAAGCCTCTTTGCATTTTTTCAAATCCTTGTTTCTTCCATCTTTTGTTTTTGTTTGTTTCTTTCTTCCTTCTGGTCCACTCCATTGATTTGAGTCCCAGTTTTCCTCCCATCACTATTGGTTCCCAGTGCGTTTTCCTTCATTTCACTTATTGTAGTCTTCATTTGTTCATCTAATTTGCAACCAAAATCAACCAATTCTGTGAGCATCCTGATCACCAGGGCTTTGAACTGTGCATCTGATAGGTTAGCTATCTCTTGGTTGCTTAGATGAATTGGCTCTGGGGCTTTGATCTGTTCTCTCATTTGAGTCATTTTTGGTTTTGTTTTGTTTTGTCTGGTCACACCTGTTACATAGTGAGGGGAGGAGCCTTAGGTGTTCCCCAGGGCAGAGCAGCCCAGTTGCTGGGCTGTGATGCTGTATGTGGGGGCAGGGTCCAAGAGGGAACAATGGCGCTTGTTCCGCACTCTCTTGGATTCCAGTCCCTTCAGCCGCTTTCCCCAAGCAAACTGGGCCTTTATGGTGATGATTTCCATGTGGGTGGGCTTGTGTACATCCCAGGACCATGTGAGCCTCTCCAACAAACTCTCCTGAGAGGCTGGGAGTCTCTCCGGGCACCTCAACCCCCACAAGTGTTTTCAATCGGTGCTTTTAGGCCTCACTTCCGGGTTCTGGGGCCCTGGGTTGCACAGTCTGTCTCTCTGCCTGTTTTCACCTGGTTTATCTGCATGCCAATATGTGACCACGGTCAGCTGCCTTGTGCACCTCGCTCATTGCCTCCCCACACCTGGTAACTGCCGCCTGTGCACCTGGGGTATGCCAACTGCTGCCTGCCCATCCAGGACCACTGGCCACAGCTTTTACCTGCTGCAATCCCTCTCCACCAGCCAACTCTGCCCCTCTTACCTATCTGGGTGAATTGTTGCCAGACTTCCATACAATTCAATTTTCTATCTGTTCTGGATGGGTTTTATTTGATTCTAAATTGTTGTCCTTACTTTTGGTTGTGAGAGGAGGCAGAGTGTGTCCACCTACACCTCCATCTTGGCCAGAAGTCTCCAAATTTTCTTTATTTATTTATTGTTTCTAACAGTCTTTTGGTTGAGTCTTTAGGGTTTTCTATGTAAAGAATCACGGCATCTGCAAAAAGTGACATTTTTACTTCTTCCTTCTCAATCTGAATTACTTTTATTTATTTCTCTTACCTGATTACTCTGGTAAGTAATAGTACTTCCAATAGTATGTTGAATAATGCCCTGGCTAGTATGGCTCAGTGGACTGAGTGCCTGCCTGCAAATCAAGGGGTTGCTGGTTTGATTCCTGGTCAGGGCACATGCCTGGGTTGTGGTCTGGGTCTGCAGTAGGGAGTGCGCAAGAGGCAACTACACACCTGATGTTTCTCTCCCTCTCATTTGCCCTCCCTTTTCCTCTGTCAAAAATGGATAAAATCTTTAAAATACATATACTGTATTGAATAAGAGGAATATGAGCGGACATCCTTGTCTTTTCTTGCTCTTAGAGGAAAAACTTTCAGTTTTTCACCATCGAGTGTGATATTGGCTGAGAGTTTGTCATATATGCCCTTTATTATGCTGAGGTACTTTCCTTCTATATCCATTGTATTGTGTGTTTTAATCATAAATGTAATTGTATCTTATCAAATCACTTTTCTACATCTATTGATAAGACCATATGATTTTCACCTTTTGTTTTGTTAATGTGGTGTATTACATCATTCAATTTGTGTATGTTGAACTATGTTTGTGCTCCTAGTACTTTTTAATGTATTGTATTCAATTTGCTAGTATTTTCTTTCAGATTTTTGCATCTGTATTCATCAGAGCTATTGATTTGTAGTTTTATTGTATGTGTGTGTTATCATGGCCAGGTTTGGGTATCAGGGTTGTGTTGGCCTCATAAAAGGTGTTAGGAAGTATTGCCTCTTCTTCAATTTTTTGAAAGAGTTTGAGAATAGGTAGCAAATCTTCTTTGAGTGTTTGGTAGAACTCACTAGTGAGGTCATCTGGTTCTGGACTTTTATTTTGGGGGAGGTTTTAGATGGCTGTTTCAATTTCCTCACTGTTGATCAGTCTATTTAGATATTCAAATTTTTCATGATTCAGTCTAGCAAGGTTATATTTTTTAGGAAGTTATCTTTTTCTTCTCAGTTACTGAATTTGGTGGCATATGGTCTTTCATGGTATTCTAGTATGATCTTTTGTATTTCTGTCGTACCTGTGGTAATTTCTCTTTTATTTCTGGTTTTGTTTATTTGAGTTTTATTTTGTTTATTTTGTTTATTTCACTTTTTTCTTTAGTGGTTATAGCCAGGAGTTTGTAAACTTTATTAATCTTTTCAGAGAACCAGAGAACCTTTGTTGCATTAATTTTTCATATAGCCTTTTTGTTCTTTGTTTCATTTAATTCTGCTCTAATTTTTATTATTTCCATTCTTCTGTTGACTTTGGGATGCTTTTATTCTTCTTTTTCTAGTTCTTTAAGTTGTAATATTAGGTTGTTTACTTGAGATTTTTCTTGTTTCTTAAGATAAACCTGTAATAAAACAACCTTCCCTCTTATTACTGTTTTAGCTGCATCCTAGAAGTTTTGATAGGTCATATTGTCATTCTGATTTGTCTTACATATCTTTTGATCTCACCTTTTTTTGTTTTTGTTTTTCAGTTTATTGCATGAAGGAGTTACACTAATCCAAGTTAAAAACAGACTCTAAAAAGTTTTATATAAGCTGTGAGGTTTTTTAACTTGTGACGAGGGACAGAAGGGAAATTCTACTCTTTGCAAGGAAATCCTCACTTAACCTTCAGTGAGCCCAAAGCACTTAAAACCCATGAACCTTTAGCTGGCTGTCCTTAGCCAGTCCAATCTCTGAAAGAAACTGGCAGGTGATCTGTCATGGTTCACCCTGTAGCTTAATTACCTCTCCATATTCTGGATGCTCAATGACAGTACCATTGCAGGCAAATTTCTTCTTAAATGCTTTTATTAGTTTCTTTTTATTGTATTCATCAATGATCCCTTGGAAGGTAGTAAGGGTCTTCTTGCTGTTTCTCGTTTGAATTCTTACATGGATATAATCCCCAGTGCCAGCAGGAAGCAGATTGTCACCCTTACCTGCATCATCAAAGGGGTCGAAAGAGGGGAGGCTATGGATAGCAGACATGCAATACGGTTCCTTTTCTTTGGTGGAAACAGCCTGCAGAAAGTTGTGGCAAAAAAAGGCAGGCTGGAGGTACTAGATGTCAGGAAGCAAGGGAGCTCAAGGGGGAGGTTGCTGAGTCCTTAGAGGCAGCTCGGTGGCTGGGGCTGATCTCACCTTTTTTCTTCTCTGACACAGTCGTTTTTAGCAGTATGTTGTTTAATCTCCATGTATTTGTGGTATTGTTTTTTTTTTAAATTAAATCCATTTATCTCTAAAATTATGCTTCACTGGAAAGTAAACTCATTCCTCGGTTTCTCTAGATCAAGAACCAGCAATTTTTCCCTTAAAGGGCAAGGTAATAAATACATTTAGCTTTGCAGGCCAAAAGTACTCTCACAACTACTCAATTCTGCCATTGTATTTCTAAAGCAGCCATGATCCAGTAAAGCTACTTACAAAAGCAAGCTGGGAACCAGATTTGGCCCTGGAGCTATGGTTCTCCAACCTGTGCTATAGATGAAATCCCACAGGTTTGTTGCTAATCCTGGGGTACAGGTCCCCACAAATCACTAACACTGCCAAAAGATGCAAATGAAATCAATATTTTAATACACTGGACTCAACAGAATTTGCAGAAACCAACTTGATTCCTTCTCACTGCCCTCCAGCCTGTTCTAGGTACTAACTTTCTTTTCTCTCCCCTAGACGAAATCTTAGGCTGGTCTCATAGCTTTTTCAGTCTCCCTTAGATTTTTTTTTTCTGCATACCTTGAGATAACAAACAGTCCACTACCATATTTTAATCATATAATTCCATTTCCTATACAAGTTCTCCCTTTCCTTCTTTGCTGTTCTCCTCACTGAATCCTCTAGTCATTACAGCCTGTACCACCCCTGCAGCCCCCAATCTACTCCAGTTTCATTGTAGTCTGCAGTCTCTGTGTTAATTTTGTTAACATATACTCCATACAGCCACATGTTTTATATCCTTTCTAGTGATTGATAATAAGTTCTAAATATTGTAGTCCCCAGACTGAGGAACCTCCCTCACCTCCCTATATCCTGTCTAAAAGAAAGTCTCATTGATTGTACTCTGATATCATCCATACTTCTCCCTCTCCAGTGACTATGCTGTAGTACAATGATCACCCACTTCTGTGAGCTGACTTGGGCCCTAAGTGTTTTTTACATCATTCATTTCCTCTTTACCTTCCCCTTGAATTTATTATTCACTCTACAGCAGTGAATAATAGAAAGAATAATTTTTCTGATCCTTCCTTCATACCAACCCAGTCCTTGCTCTTCAAAGTCCCTTTAAAACCTTTACTGACTTGTTATTTGCTCTTAGAAATAAGATACAACTTTTTATGATAACATCTTAAAGATAACATCTGCCTGATAGGACCCTCTCAACATTCCCAGGCCCACCCAGTCCTGAGAAAAGGAATGTGGCAGAACGGCTGCAATCGATAAAAACTACAGGAGCTGTCAAGAAGGGAGACCATACTCCCACTGGATCTACGGCCTAAAATTGGCAGAAACCAGCTCAATTCAACATGGCAATTAATTTATCTAACAGTAATCTCTAATCTCATTATATGCTTATTGCAACACATTAGCATGCTAAAGACACGCCCCACAAAACAGAAAGCCATGCAAAATGGCCAACAGAGTTCCTATGAGAAATCTCTACTTTTTTTTTTTCCTGAGGAGATCCTGAGTATCTTCTCCCACATGGAATACCCTAATTCCTGATTAAACAAACCTCAAAAAAAGAATTAATCAAACCTCCACTAAAAGTGAGTGATTTTATCTGTGGGATAGCCCACTCTCCATCTTACTATGTCACTAATAAGCTCACTTTCACTTTAAAATGTATGCTGGCTCACAGCTGAATTCTTTCCTGCACAAAGCCAAGAACCCACCATGGATAACGGATTCTTGGGTCTCCGGACCCTGGAACACTTGCATCAGCACCACCCTCCCATCATTCACACCCTTTCAGCCACCCTGGTTATATTGTAAATCCTTATACTCATCTCCCCTTCCTACGAGAAGTCTTTTACACGCTGCTACATCTGTTTGCACACTCTTTTCTCTACATTTCCCTTCATTAACTAATTTTAAACCTTCCTACTATTACAGTAGGTAGATATTTAATTAGTTATTAACAAAGTAAGGGAGTAAATGGAATCAGACATTAAGCCTGATTAACTAGGAAGCTGCATCAGGCATTAAGCCTAATTAAGTCTGGAAGCTACTGCTTCCACACACTCCAGGGGACAGACACATTGCTCCGCCAAGAGGATTAACATCCCTCCATCCCCCACCAAGTAGGGAGGAAGGACTGGCTTTCTAATCTTTCCTGGGGAACAATCAGCTCCTTTCCATAGGTTACTGGGGGAAAGGGTAAACCAGTCAAGTTGAAATTCCTCTGCTGAAGCATGTGCAGTAAAAGTCCGATGTCCATGCAAAAACTATGAGGCATTGAGTAGGAGCCAAAATAATGATCATAAAGGGAAGTTTATCCTGGGGAAATCTAGGGAAAAAAAAATGGATAGGATAACAGCACAGAAACCTTGAAGGTCCAAGAAAGGGATTGGATGGGGGTGGGGGGTGGGGGGGGCACAGCACAAGCCCTGGAAGAATTAGCAAGAAGATTGGTTGGTTTTAAAGAAAGCTTACCCCTTCCCAAATCGAAGGAATTGTAATCAGAACTTAACAAAGGGGCTCATTAACATTCTTTGTCTCTGTGTAGCAGTGGCACAGGTTTTGGTGTGGCAGCCTTGAGGCTGAATCACAGTGCCCAAAGTGAGGGTAACAGAGACTAAGCTATACTGCTGAGACTTTGTATGCCAATTGGCCTAATGGCACAGCAGCTCTGGGTCCTGGACCTCTCCCCCTGAGCTTGGTGTGGCCCCCGAGGCCCTGCAGTGAGATGGAGCTCAGCCACCTGGTTGGGGATGAAACATCGGGCACCTGGAGGCAGTCCTTTGTTTTCACTCCAATAAATCTTGCCTCAAGTTCTCCTGCGCATGGATCTCCAAAACACATTTCCCATGACTCAGTAAAAGAATCCTATCTCCACTAGCAACATTGCCTCAGTTCAATTGTCATCTTCTCCTATTTGACTTGAAAAATATTTTGAGATGCCCTGATTGGTGTGGCTCCATGGGTCAGGCATCATCCTACAAACCAAAAGGTCACCAGTTTGACTCCCAGTCAGGGCACACACCTGGGTTGTGGGCCTGGTCCCCAGTTGGGGCCATGTAGGAGGCAACCAACTGATGTTTCTCTTACATATCATGTGTCTAGTCCTCTCTTCCTCCCTCCCTTCCCCTCTCTAAAAACAAATAAATAAAATCTTTTAAAAAATAAAATATTTTAAGACATTATGGACAAAATAACACGTTAACTATGTGTGTTTGCAGTTTCATTTGCTGTTTTTCACTTAATTGTATTAGTTAAGGTGTTTTCATAAGTAGCCAAAATTTCATATCAGACTGGCTTGAACTATCAAAGATGTTTCTTAATTTATAAAATAGAAAATTTCAAAAATAGAGCTTTTTTCTCTACCATCTCCTTTCTCTGAAGTTGGTCACGTCTGCCCTTCACATTTGCTTTGTTCTCAGGCTCACTTCATTGTAACAGCAAAATAGGGCATTTCCGTTTCAGACTTTGTACCCTTTTGCCACTCTATCCAGAAGGAAATTGAGAAAAGACTTTTGGCTAAATCATTAAACAGAAACCCTTAGTTTCATTCTCAAGACCCTACTTAGGGAAGAGGCCCCTTATCAGTGACAAAGTGGGTTTGCTGATTGGCTTAAACCTATAAGAGCCCACCCTGGAGGCAGCGGTAGCAGGTGGGGTTTATTCTCTTCTGATTCCAGAGGTGCTTAACTAAGGGAAGGGTTGATTTTCTAAATGAAAGATCAGCCTACTTCAGCAAAATGAGCAGAGACCTGGATGCCTGGAAGCTACCTACTGCATACCACAATGATAAACTGAACATTTCCCCACCTCATTTAATGTGCTAAAACATTACATTTAAAATCTTCATAGTCACTATGGTGTAAAGTTCCATCCCATGAATCCCATGAATATAACACCTTAATTTTATTAGTTAGACAAGGAAGTTATTTCCAGTGTTTTGAAATATTACTGCAATGATTATTCTCCCTCACTTCCTTTGCTTAGGTACATCTTTCTCTTCACTATATGCTCCTTATCTATTATAAATAGCTATTATAAATAATATTAGATAAACATGCTTGTGCATAAGTATTTTTCCACCTCTCTGATTATTTTCTTAGAATAAATTTATAATGATAGAATTAATGGGTCAAAGACTAAGATTGTTGAAATATAAATTATCCTGTAAGGAGATTGTACCAACTTGTACTGTACAACAGATACTTAGTGTGTGACTGAGCTAGTTTCTTGACATTCTTGCTAATTAAAACAACGTCTTCCATTCACAAGTATCAAGTTTTCTGTCACTTCAATGCTTTTCTTTCTATTGTATTCTCAGACTGGCTAACTCTGTCTCCTTTCCAATGCTCACTACCCATCTCTGCCAGCTCCTATTTGTTCTAAGTTTCAATCATACTTCTGGCATCTCGCCAAATATAACCCATTATAATAATTTATCCATTTGTTCTTGTCTTAAATTAGTCAGTGAATTATTTGAGGAAAAGTATTGTTTATTAATATTCAACCCTATAACCTCACTACTTAGCACTGTTTATAATGTAGGACATACTCAGAACTGTGTTTTAAATTACAGACATGTGGGACTTCCAGCCAAGATGGAGGCATAGGTAGATAACTTTGCCTCCTTACACAACAAAAAGAAAGACAATAACAAATTTAAAAACAAAAATCAATCAGAACTGCCAGAAAATTGAACTATATGGAAATCTGACAACTAAGGAATTAAAGAAGAAACATTCATTCAGACTGGTGGTAGGGGCAGAAATGGGCATCCAGGATGGAGAGGATGCAAGGCAAGGTGTCAGCTGGAGGACCAGGTGGCTCCACGTTTGTGGGCAGATAAACCAGAAGGAACAACTGGGGAGTAAGACAGACCATGCAACCCAGGGTTCTAGCATGGGAAAAGAGCCTCAAAACTTCTGACTGTAAAGGCCAGTGGGGGTTGTCACAGCAGGAGAAACTGCCAGTCTCACAGGGTATTTCAATGGAGAGACCCATGGGGTCATAGTATGTACACAAACCCACCCAACCAGAAATCAGCACCAGAAAGGCCGAATTTGCTTGTGGGGACCAGGGGAAGTGACTGAAAGTGGGGTGAGAGCCCAGCAAGCATCACTGTTCCCTCTCGGACCCCTTCCCCATACACAGCACCACAACACCGTGACATGAGTTGCCCTGCCCTGCAAATACCTAAGGCTCCCTCTTACAACATAACAAGTGTACTAAGACAAAGAAATATGGCCCAAATAAAAGAATAGATCACAACTCTAAAAATAGAACTAAGTGATGAAGAGATAGCCAACCCACCGGATGCAGAGTTCAGAACACTGGTAATCAGTATGCTCACAGAATTGGTTGAGTATGGTTGCAAAATAGAGGAAAAAGTGAAGGCTATTCAAAGTGAAATAAAGAAAAGTAGATAGGGAACCAACAGTGAAGGGAAGGAAACTGGGACTCGAATCAAAGGTTTGGACCAGAAGGAAGACATAAACATTCAACCAAAACAGAATGAAGAAACAAGATTTCAAAAATATGAGGAGATGCTTAAGACCTCCAGGACAACTTTAAGCACTCCAATGTCTGAATCATAGGGGTGCCAGAAGGAGAAGAGGAAGAGCAAGAAATGGCAAACTTATTTGAAAACATAATGAAGGAGAACTTCTCCAATATAGTGAAGGAAACAGACTTCCAGGAAGTCCAGGAAGCTCAGAGAGTCCCAAACAAGTTGGACTTAAGAAAGCAAACACCAAGGCACATCATAATTTCATTACCCAAGATTAAAGAGAAGGAGAGAGTCTTAAAAGCAGTAAGAGAAAAGGAGACAATTTCCTATAAAAGAGTTCCCATAAGACTATCAGCTGATTTCTCAAAAGAAACCTTGCAGGCAAAAAGGGGCTGGAAAGAAGTATTCCAAGTCATGAAAGGCAAGGACCTACATCCAAGATTGCTCTATCCAGCAAAGCTTTCATTTAGAATGGAAGGGCAGATCAAGTGCTTCCCAGATAAAGTCAAGTTAAAGGAGTTCATCATCACCAAGCCATTATTATATGATATGTTAAAAGGACTTATCTAAGAAAAAGAATAAGATCAAAACTATGAATGGTAAAATGACAACAAACAAGTATCAACAACTGAACCTATAGATAAGTAAATAAATAAATAAATAAATAAATAAATCTAAGCAAACATTTAGAAGAGGAACAGAATCACAGAAATAGAAGTCACAGGTATGATTATCAACAGGGAGAGTGAGGGAGGAAATAGGGGGAAAGGTACAGGGAATAAGAAGCATAAATGGTAGGCACAAAATAGTCAGGGGGAGCTTAAGAATAGTACAGGAAATGGAGAAGCCAAAGAACTTATATGTATGACCCATGGACATTGACCTGAGGGTAATGCTGGAGGGAGTGGGGATTCAGGGTGGAGGGGAATAAAGGGGAGAAAAAGTGAAACAACTGTAACAACATAATCAATAAAATATACTTTTTAAAAAATAAATAAATTGCAGACACATGGAAGCTGACCATCCTCATAGTATAATCCAAGGATGATTCATCAATCCCCAAAACGTTGTTGTTGAGTTCTGCCTTGTTCTAGTGTGAGTCCCTTGTGGCTGTCACAGATCTAGAGCAGAGAGTTTCTCTCCAGAGTACCACAGGGCTTGACTGGTTATGAGAGGCCAGCCAGCCAATTCTTTAAGTATTACTCTTATCTTTGGGCTTTAAAAGTAGCAAGAGATCATCAGATCAAGGAGATGAGGACTTGGAGTTGACTGAGCTCTAAACCAGATGTCATTTCAATCTCTTTCCTCCAGGACCTCTTCACATCCATCACTTTGCTTGACACATGTTTTGTTATTCAGAGAAGGGAGGGATTTGAAAGTTAGAAGAATGGGTGTGGATGAAAAAGGCCCAAATCACAAACTAAGAAACTAGGAGCAGAGGCTATCACTCCCTATTTAGCCAATAAGCTACATTTGAATCTGTACAAAAACATGTAAGGACCAGAAACAGATGGGGCTGTTTCAGTTAGTGTGTTTGTTTGTTATTGAATGAAAGTATTGCAGAGACACTAAGAAATGGATGAGAGCCAGAGGGTGATGCAGCCCTGTACCTCTGAGCTCAAGTTGGCTTTGGGGCTGAGTGGTAGAAAGAGGCAGAGAGGTGAGGGTGAGGTGCTGTGCCCATGGCTGCATGAAGTTCAATGGGCAGCACTGACTCCTGAAAACAAAGTTGTTATTCACCCCCTGGCATTTGTAATAGTGAGGTCTTTGCAAGTGGCTGTGCAGGCACTGGAAGTGGACAATGAAGAGGAAACAGAAAGGATGAGTAGAGCAAATGCCTTTGGCCAAATATAGCTGACAACACACCTGAGAACCCCTTTCAATGACTCCCTTCCCAAAATAGATAGGGAGCTTTCTCCTCCTTCCCCTTCATTGGGTCCAAGCTTTTAGCCAGTGTACCCAGTGAGTCTGGAGGTGTGATGGGAAAAACCAACAGAAATTTTCAATTTCTGTGGTCAAGGAATTGAGCAACACACACACACACACACACACACACACACACACACACACACACACACACACAGAATAATGGAAACCAGTTTTACATTACCAGATAAGGAAGTTACAATTAAGGAATATAGAAGCTAATAAACCTTATAAAAGGCATACTTTTTTATTACATTTCACTTTTCTGCTTTCCATAGATATTGCATGTTACAAATGGAAGGTAAGGCCCCCCTACTAGCAGGTCATGACTCACTGAAGGCTCAGATCATGGTTAGCCATTTTTAGCAATAAGTATTTTTAATTAAGTCATATACACTGTTTTTTTCTAGACATAATGCTATTGCACACTAAGTAGACCACAGTGCTATGTAAACATAATTTGTATATCTACTAGGAAATAAAAAAAAAATTATGTGACTCACCTCACGGCAGTATTTGCATTATTGTAGTGGTCTGGAATTGAACCTGCATTTTCTCCAAGGTACGCCTGTAGTGCCAGACTGAATTGTTTTCTAATAGATAAATAAATGATGATAGATGATGGATGATTGATGATTGATTGATGATAGGCTGATAGATAGATAGATAGATAGATAGATAGACAGACAAAAAGATAAATACAGGCCTGTATCTGTGCATCCATACATAGACTTCGTAGTGTTGCCTTTTGACAGGCTCTAACAGTAACAACACTCTGAAAGCCAGAGCTTAATTCCTTAACATCTTCCTCATTAAAAGAAACCAGGGCTTCTTGAAGAAATGTCTCTTTCCAGGTGTAGGGCAAGAACAAATACATAATGAGACTAAAACTTTTATGTCAGAAAATAATGCAATGCCCAAGAATGATGAAAACATCAAAAAGACATACAAATCAGTTTAAAGGAGCACCCACTGCAAGACCTAGGACAAGTTGAGTATAAAAATAATTATTGTAACATCTCATAAACCCCTGGGTAAAACAGGAAGCCATTAGTGCGTGCTGATATGAATGAATAAATAAATGGAGGAGAAAGGAAAGGTCCACTCTACAAATGATTGCCAGTTAATAAATCCAGAAGGGATGATGGAGTTAGCCAATCCCCATTTGACACTGTCTGGCTCAGCCACCATGGTAATCAGAGACAGCAGATGTAAGGGGTTGTTTTTCCTCTTTCCTTGATGAGGTTCATTTATCTTTTCACCATATTAACTTTATCATTCTGGATATTTTCTTGTCAGTATCATCTCCTTTCCATACCTTATAGTTATTTTTCTCCCCAAATGTGATGTCTTCTCAGTTTGATTAAATGGGACCTGCTCTTGAAGCTCTGCCCCCTTTCTCAGTCACTACCATCATTCTGTCATGGGTCTGGCCTGCATGCCCTTCCCTCATCCCCAGCCAAAGCCCAAATCTATTTTTCTAAGACATAGGCAAAGCCAGATTAATTTCTGTATTATGATTAGGACAATAGATATGGTTTTCCCTTCTTTTTCTTCCAATAGCTCGTCATACTTGCCCCCATTTAATCTGAAACGCGTTTCTTGTAATATTACTACAGTGTTGGCTCCCACTCAGCACTTCCCCAATCTCTTAAGAGTTAAAATCATACAAGTTGTCCAATACCCTATCCTTTACATAGAATGTGTTCTGCACCTGCTAGAAAGATGAGTAAATATGGAGGGGACTACAGATTATCTAGCACAGTTTGTTTCCGTCCCTTTTTTCTTTCATGTCATTGATTTTCATGTCTTATCCTTCACCACGGGAATTATTATTTTGATTGTAAGGTGAAGCAGTGGCCTAAAGATTGTAGCTGAGTTCTACCAGCACCAATTTTTTCTTTTTATCTTATGTGACCAATTTAATCATTTGAGCTTTGGTTTCTTCACTGAAAAAAAGGGGGATTCAACCTAATGAGTTCTTAGAGCATTTTTTGTTTCTGAGTCATGTGTCTATGATTTGAGCTTTAAATATTGGAATGCTTTTGAGTGTGGTCCTCAAAATTCTTCACCTCTCTACTGACACTAAGTGATTTCTTCAAGTCTTGGTTTTCTATACCAACACTCTGATAATTCCAAAAATTTTTACCTCCAGCTCCCCTCTCCAATCTCTCCTTTCCTCCCACCATGAGCGTCCAGTGGCCAACTTGACGTCTTTATTTGACTGTTCAATAGACACTACAAACAAAATGTATAGAAGAGAATTCTTCATGTGTCCCTTTCTCCTTCTCCAGTCTTTCCGGTCTCTGTAAATGGCAAAACCATTTGTGTAGTTTTTCAGATGAAAAAATTTAATAAACTTCATTGATTCTCTTTCTTTTGCTCTCCACATCCAATTTAATAGTAATTCCTTTTGATTTTCCTTCAAAAAGATATTCAGGCAGATGACTTTTCAGCAGTTCACCTCAGTCATGACTACCCCCAGCTGTTTTTCCTTCTCCCATGACTTAGTACCATAGTTTTTCTTATCCCCTTACAGTCTCTGAAGAGCTTTCGAGTTCTTTCTGAAAACTGAAATTTAGGTATATCATTCCCTCATTTAAAATCCTTGGCAGCTTGCCAATATACTCAGGAAAATAATACAAAGTCCTTACTATGACATAAAGGCCTTACCAGCGACAGCAGTTGCCCACCTCTCACATTTCATCTTTCATTCCCTCAGCAACAGTCATTCTGGCTTCTGTATACTCTTTATATGCTGGGGGAGATTGGCTACTGTTTATTAACCTGGATCTTCCCTCTCTGGACACACAGCTAGTCGCATTTCCTACCTTCCCATGTTGTTAGGGTGCATGTCACCGAGTTCTGGCCAGTAGAATAAGAAAATGTGACACATGCCATTTCCACGCTTAGCCCATAGAAACCTCCCACATGATCAAGTTCCTTCATCTGCCCAGGGGAGGCAGAGGACTCGGGACCCTAGAGAGTGTGACAGCCACAGAGCAGGGTCTGGGATCCCGGAGGCAATACCTGGAAACACACCCACTCAACCCACACTCACCTCTGCTGAGAGCAAGAAATAGGCTTCTTTGTATCAAACCACTGAGTTTCCATGGTGGGAGTAGGTAACATTTGTTAAAACATTTAGTCTCCTCTAACTAAAGCGTGAACCAAACTTCTTCCTTAGTCACTTACTTCCTCAGCTTGAAAACTTTTCTCTGTATTCATATGTCCTACTTCATTAGATCTTTGCTTACATGTCACCTTTCCCAAGAGGCCTTCTCTAACTACTTCTAAAAATAAAACTAGCCTGCTTCCATCCCTGCCTATTACTCCCCTAAAGTTACAGTAATTTTCTTCAAAGTGCTTTATCATCACCTAATGTTACTGCATATTGAATTATTATTTATTTTTTGTATTTTTGACACAAAAATATAAAATCTGTGAGTACAGTATCAGCTGTTTCTTTTTTCATTGTTGTATATTTTGTACTCAATTAGTGCCTAGCACACAGTAGGAACTTTATCAATAATTGAAAAAAATGAACAAACGTTAGCTGCTCTTTAGCAGGATGGCCCTGTTTTAGCTGCCACTGTCACCACAAATCCAATTTCCTCACACCCCATTTTCAGGTATACAGTAGTACCTATCTTGTCACTTTCCATCACTTACGTTTTTGCTTCCCTTGTCTTACCTCCAAATGAGGCAGCACACCTCCTGAAAAGTGATATTCGTCATGGCTTTAAAAGTTGAGAGAAGTGAAAACATGAAGGCAAACTCCAAGCATAAGACTCTAAACCAGTCTTGGAGCCTGATAGTGAGGGGTGAGAGCACAGCAGCCTCCGTGGACTCACGCTCAGACTGCCGCACAGGAAGCGTGCCCAGCGCCCGTTGTCCGGCAGAACTTTCCAGTCCTCCACTTCTCTCCGGCCCTTGGTAGGTTTTTGGCCTGCGCCCCTTTGGAAAGAATGCTGGTATATGCCGTCCTCCCTTACTCTTTTGGGATACGTTCTGAGACCCCCAGTGGATGCCTGCAACTACAGATTGCATGAAACCCTAAATATACTTTGCATTTTCCTATACATAAAGATCTATGATGAAGTTCAATTTATGAATTAGGCACGTAGGAGATTAACAATATTTAGTGGTAAGGTTTGCAGGAACAAGTAAGTATAAAGGACACATGGACAATAACAAGGGGGCTGGAAATGGGAGGGAGGTGGAGAAAGCTGGAGGTGGGCTGGGATGGAGGCAAAAGGTGGAAAACTGTACTTGAACAACAATTCAAATAAAATAAAATAAATAGATAAATAAAATAAAATATTTAATAATAAAATAAAACAATTATTATCTCTCTCAAAATACCTGATTGTACAATACTCACCCTTATGATGATGCAAGATGATGCAATGTCTGTGTAATGAGATCTGTTATATTTGAGTTGTACCAACCACAAAACAAGCATGAATTTTCTTTTTTCTTCACAATTTCACAGATGGAAGATTTATTCTTGTCATAGTTCTGGGCAACTTCAGCATACAATGTTTTCTTTCCTTATTCAGTCAAGAGCTTTTATCTTTTCACTTAAAGGGAGTACTTTCAGGTACTCTTTGGCAACTCTGAATTGACAGCATCACTACTCTTGCACGTTGGAGCCATTATTAAATTAAATAGGGGTGACTTGAACACAAGCACTGTGATATGGTGACAGAGAAGACTACTAAGAGACAAACTGGTGGGGAACATATACAGTGTGAACATGCGGACCAAGGGGTGACTCCCATTCCAGGCAGGGTGGTTGAGATTTCGTCATGTCACTCAGAAGAGCATACAATCTAAAACTTGTGAATTGTTTATTTTGGGTATTTTCTGAGCTTAACCTCAGAAATTTAATAACTGAGGTTAACCATGGGTAACTAAACCATGGGAAGTGAAACCATGGAAAGGGGGTACCACTGTGGGTAGGAGTCATATAGCCTTAGGTCTAAAGCCAGGATCTAACCTCATCAGGTTCACCATTCAAAGTGGGTCACATTCATTAATTCAACTATATTTATCTAGTGTTTTCTATGTGCTACTTTATAGTAAATGATGAAAAAGTCATGAGATAGTTGTAGAGGGTGCTACCTCAAGGAGATAGTAATCTAGTTGCAAAAATAGGCATAATTTCACATTTCTTTGGTTACTATTGTGATGAACTCCCTGATAGAGAAGGACGTTCTTTTTCCATGATGGTTCACATCAATCCTTAGCCTGTGGGGCCAGAAAACATTTTAAAAATATACCTGGACTGAAACCTAAAGGTTGAGAAATTAACTAATCAAAACTGGGTGACAAGGCACAAGGGTGATGAGAGTGTGCAGGCTGAGCTGGAAGGGCGCCTGCTCTATTTGGAAACGGCCCTGAGGCCAGAATGGCCAGTACACAGTCAGCAGCACGGAAATTGATGGAAGGGAGGTGAGGGCAGGATGGGACCCACCTTGTGGGCCAAATTTAGGACCTTGGTGTTATACTAAGAACAATTTAAAAAAACATTGAAACATTTGAGCACAGAAGGAGGGAGGACATAATCAGTTCTGCATTTTGTAATGGTTGCTCAGGTTTCGGTGAAGAGAATGTATTATTAGAGGGACATGCACGGAAAGGGGAATGAACCAGGTATAGCTATTGCAAGATCCAAGTGAAAATCATGATTCATTGGACTACCTGGTGAGAAACAGATAGATTTGAGAGATATTTAGGAGGCATATCTGTAAGGCTTCCTGATGGGTTGGATACAGGTGATGAAGGAGAGGAGTACACCCAAAAAGACATGTGGGTTTCTCATTTGAGCAACTGGGAAAATGCTGCTGCCATTCACTGAGATAAGACTCACTGGAAAACAAGGTAGGCTGAGGGAGAAGATCACAACTGTGATTTTGGGCTATGTGACTTTGCTGTGGCTGCTACTTGTTATCTGTGAGTCTTGACCCCATGTGTGCAATGGTGAAAATGTTACTATCCCAAAGACTAGGTAAGAAGCTTGCTATAAGGTCCAGCAGAATAAATGCTCAGCAATGTCAACCCCGCCTCTTCCCCACCTTTCTTTTTTTAATTTATTCAACACATATCTAACAGTCTTCTAGATATGTGAGTGTACCCACTAAATCCCAACTCTCATGGAGTTTAGGGTCTCAAAGGATGGAGACATGATAAAATATGTGGAGAGCATTCTAGCTAAACACTAGGAAGATAAATAGAGCAGGTGAAGTGGAGAGGTGGTGAAACAGAGACGGTGCTGTTTTACGTAGAACAGTCAAGGAAGTCTCTCTGGGAAGGCTGTTTAAGCATAGACACAATGGAAATAAGGAAGCCAGCCATAAAAACTGTGATGGGAAAGACAGGTCCAGGCAGTGGGGCAAAACTCAGACTCTGAGGTTCATTCCTCAGCTTGTTCTAGGAGCAGTGCAAGACTTGTGTGGCTGGAACCCAGCGAGCAAAGGGAGTGAGGTAGGAGCTGGCCAGAACTAGACCACGTGAGGTGAGGACTTTGGCTTCTACTCCGAGGGCAGAAGAGAGACAGAAGACACTGGGGTGACAGGAGCCATGTTCTACAGTGCAGAACATTTTAGCCTATGCCAGAAGTCGGAAGCCTCCATCAACAAAACCAGCTCTCTCTAATGCTCTCTTTCTTCTATTTCTACTTCAACTCAGCGAATGCACATAGTGCAGCTGTAGAATACAATTCATTTTCTTACATGACATTTATGGAGCATTTACTATTACTCTCTTCCAGGCCCTTCCACATATTACAAGTAGTTCTGATAGCAGTCTCCTCTCATTACAACTTTGCTGGAGGTTAGCCAGCCTGTTAACATGCTTGTATTTATTTCATTGGCTGAAATAATATTCAACTTAGGAAGTAGATTTTATCGCCTCTGTTTTACGTATGAGGAAATTGAGGCTCAGAGAAGTTAAGTAACTTATGCAAAGTCACACAGACAAGAAATAGTGGAGCCAGGATTCACCAGATGTGCCTAGGACTTTCAGCCTCCAGGTCCATATGGCTTCCACGGTGGCTCCATGACAAGCTGTCTTAGTGGCATGTAAGCTTCCCTTTCAGCATGTTTTATATTAAAAAGAATGAATCTGAAAATAAACAGGCAAATGATGAGCACAAAGTATGCTCACATTTTTGTAATGTGCATCATGAACAATGAATGAGAAGAAAATTTTCAAGCACAAATCGGGGAAGAACCTTGCAAGCAGAAAGAAGGGGAAAATGTACATAGTGCTTATGGACCCTTGATACTAATTACACGTTAGAATCACATAAGATGTGTGTCTGTGTGTCCACACTCACCCATACACATATGTACTGTGGCCCTACTTAAAACCAATTTAAAAGACCCCAAGTCTATTCTACTAGGCAGCCAGGATTAAAAATGATGGGTTACATTAAACTTTATCATCCACACCCCCAGCCTCCTCCTCCTTTGTGGGGTCACCTATGGGGGGCTGAGGAATCTACACATTATGTAGTAACCAAGGTGATTCTAATGCAAGCAGCACAGGGGCTGCACTCTGAGAACCATCTTAGTCACAGATCAATAAGTGGTAATAATGATCATAGTCACCAGAGGCAGCCATCTCTCCTACAGGCAGGAAAAGGATAAAAGGCAGTACAGGTGTTTAAGAGGATATGCTGCCAAAAGTTAACTTGAGTGGAAAAAGCCATGACTCAGCAGAGCTCATCAGGAACCTCACGGGGCCTTCTGACTTCTAATCAGCCCAGTAGGAAAAAAAAAAAAAAGCAGTATCCAATACTATAAACGATGGAATTCAAAGAATTTCAAGTATTTTCAGGGGAAATAAAGTTCTGCCTATTTTCAGAGTTTCTATTTTCCGAGTGGTTTCTAAGTGCTCTTAATATGGAGGGCAGTAACTCTGGCTTTTTTTTTAATAGTTCACAGCTAATTACCAGACGTACCAGCACTGCAAGCATTAATGCCTGCATAAAACATGGGGCCATAATGAAGATAATTGAAAGTATGACTTTCATCAATATTTAATTAGCATTTGACGCTAACTCATTATTTCAGTACAATTAATTTGACATCTTACTATATGTCCTGAACAGATTTCAATCCAGAGGGCTGTTTTATTGATGAGACACATGCAATATCGCACAGGCCCCAGCCCAAAGAAAACAATATGAAATATGGGGAGATGACTGACAATTTAATCTAGCTCTGAATAGCAAAGCCTAACACAGTAAAACCAAGTAAGTATGTTTACTTAGCAAGGCAAATCCAGTACAAATGAAAATCTGTGGCCTTCTAAGTTCCAGCTGAGTTAATAATCAAATTTAACAGATACAGATTAACATGAGAAAATGTCCAAAGTTTATTATATGAATGTACATGCAGAAGTGCCATAAGAATAGACACCTAAGGAGGCATTGGCAGTTGAGGTTCACATCCTGAAGCTGAGAGGGGTGGGAGATGGTTTGGGACTTCAAAGGGCAGGAAGGCAATTTACATGGAGATGAAAAAACAAACCTTTAGTAAATAGATGTTTGCCATGCCATCGTTAACAATGGGACACAGAGAGGACTTTGAACAGATGGGCCTTGCTAGGTTCCTCCCTATCACACACAAGTTTGTATTAAACTATAGTTATCTAGATGATATCTCTCTTCCTGGATCGAAATATTTTTTAGGCAGATTTAAAACTACTTGTTGGCCTTTGGGCAAGTCATTGGAACATACCCATGACTCAGTTTATATACATGTGAAAATGGTAAATAAGTTCCATTAAACAAGTCTCTCAAACTATCTGTGCTAAAGGTCCAGCTTTGTGACTTGCATTTTGTTTTGTTAATTTTCAAATAGTTGTGAATGGATAGATCCTTAAAATACAATGTGAAAGAAGAAGAGGAGGGGAAAGAGGAGGAGGAAGAAAATACTATGTGCCTAACATTGTTCTGGGCACTGATGTGAGGAAATAGCAAATAAAAACACAAACAGTTTCCTGAGTTCATAAACTTTATGTTTTAGTGGCAATGAAAAAAGTAGATAAGTAAACCCATAAAGAAAAACATAATTTGGGTTAGTGATAACAGATGTAATGAAAATAAACTGGGTAATAGGTTGCAGGGTGATAGGAAATGATGAACTGCTTTTAGCAAAGTGGTCCAGAAGGGGTCTTCTTTTTCTCTCTGTTTTTAATTATATTTTATTGATTATGCTATTACAGTTGTACCATTTCTCCCCCATCACTCGCCTGAGTGATGAGAGAGGGGGAAAAGGTACAGAGAATAAGTAGCATAGATGGTGGGTAGAAAATAGACAAAAAGGGTCTTGATGCTAAGACTTTAAAAGTTGAGGTTGGAGCGCAAGAAGAGCCAGGCAATCCTGAATCTTGGGGAGGAGTGCCCCAAGCATCTCTGTGACTCTGATTACATCCCAGGCGCTAATGTAGATACCAGGGTGGCATAATGTAGATACCAGAGATTGATATGCTACAGCGCCTGCCTATGAAAAGGTCATTTTCTAATTAATACTCATAAATAATTGGAACATTTTAATGTCAGGCATTTGGGACATTTTATTGCCCCTCTTGATTTGACCAATTGTTCTGAAAAATTATTAACTTATAACACCTTTATTGAGCACCTCTGTATGTCCGTTCCTCTTCTAAGCAATTTTCATATATTCATGGAAACCCTAAAAGGCAGGTTTGATGATGGTTATTGCAGTATTATTATTATTGAATAGTTAATTAAAAAGCATACAGTACGTAATTTTCAAAAATCACAGTAAGTAGGAGAGGCAGATATAAAACCCCAGTAGACTGATGACAGACCTAGCACACTTGACCTTTTGCATTACACTGAAACTTCTCCTTAGTGTATTAGTAAATACATCCTTCCTCTATGGAGTTCAGCAGTCAATGTGTTAAAATCTGCTTTTTATTTTGAAGCCATATTTTCTATGCAATATTGTATTCAACTATTTTTCAAAATGGAAAGTTATATGTTCCTCATTAGAATAACACAGCCCCAATTTTATCATGATAAGATTTATTAGATGTAAAATTACCCTCTCAACTTGCTGTAATAGTTTCTGTACTCTCATTCTCACTTTTTGTGCTTACCTTGTCAATTGGGAAACATCTGTGGGCCACAGGCTTCTCTCAAGAAGAACTAATGAATTGAATAGATTTTAAAAGAATTTGAATTACAGTTAAAAGCATTCTATTAATATGAAATTCTACTTCTAGAAGAGAAGGCTGCAATAGCATTTACATAAGGGAGGAGACTGTGGCTTTTTTTATATAACTTAAGTAAGATACAACAATGATCCCCAATTTTGAGTCAGTCCCCTGTCTAAGATATCCTGGGGCACATAATGAGGAATCACACAATCGCTTTATGTTGGATCCTGCTATAAACAGAAGGGGAATAAACTAAATGAACTAATTGATATGCAAATCATATATACATATATCAAAACCTTTGAAAGGCAGAGCAAAGTCTTCTTTATAATATCCTAGTATAGATGTATGGGGCTTTTTTTGTTTGGTTGAGGTTAACATGACATAAAATAAACTGCATATGCTTAAAGTGCACAATATAGCTTTTGACATATGCATATACCCATGAAACCATCGCCACAACCAAGATAGTGAACAAACCCACGATGCCCAAAAGCCTCCCCACGCCCATTTTAATCGCTCCCTCACTCTCTCCTTCCCCTCACGTCCATCTCATCCCCAAACCCCAGACAACCACAGTCCTGCTCAGAGGTACAAATTAGCATTTGCCAGCATTTTATATAATTGGAATCAAAGGTATATACTCTTTTTTAAATTTGGCTTCTTTTACTGAGCATAATTATGTTGAAATTTAGCCATGTTATGAGATATATGCATAATGTTTAAAAGCAAGTCATTAGCTCCTGGAAGCTCTACCTCCCTGACACTTCTAGTCTGCCCCTTGATCGGGCCAAGAGAGCAAATAAAGCAAAGCGTCTTAGGCTCCTGCAATGGGATGCTGACCAATTGTGTTGTCAACATAAGAAACGTCCAAATCTGTAGGACTTCTTATGAGTTTATTTGAGTCAAACTAAGGACAATTGCCAGGAAACAAAACCTCAATGGATTGAGAAAATTCTCCAGAAAATGGCAGCTCTGCACCCTGATTTATATACATCACAATCAAAAGGGAAGATCTAAGTGCGATACATGAAATACACCTAATCTATTGGTGACAGATCAGGGAGGCGGGAGAAAGCAAAGGGGTGGTTGGGTGGAGCCTCTGGGACTGGATGAAAGGTAAAATGATAGACTCATACTTCTTTTACATAGGTGGGTACACGATGGTTAACCGTCAGCAACTAACACAGTAACAATAACAATGAGGGGATTGGTGGTCTCCCTCTGGTGTGGTGCCTGTGCTTTGAGGGGTCCAGAGAAAGGAAATTCGACATTTCAAAGGTTATGTTACTGTAAATGTAAAAAGACAATAGACTCAATTACGGTAGAGACTGACTTTTGTCAGGGAAGATTCTAGCCTAGGACATGACTGCCCACTGTGACCTACTTTTGGTAAGAAAGTTTTAATTTCAGACCACTCCATGTCGTTACGTTAGGTCTCTGAGTTTGTAGGTCTTCACACAGGCTTCTCCTGAACTTTATCAGGTTTAGTATGTGGCCCCTTTTCATCCACAATTTGTACAGGAAAGGTGAGTGCTGGGGGATATGCTATCTAGTACAACCTTGAAGGATGAACCAGCACTTACCAAAGGTGCAATGGAAAAAAAGTCACTCCCTTTACAGAGCAGAGTAAGAAGCTCACCTTGTGTAGTGGAGAGCCCATGAAATTTGGATTTAGAAAGAGCAAACATGAATGTTACCTCCAGACCTTACTGGTTGTGTAAATTGGACAAATCTCTTAATGTCATTGGTTCTTCTGCATGTTTCCTCATCTGTGGAATGAACAGAGTAATAATAAAACTGACTTCAGAGCAATGCAGTAAAAATCAAATAAGGTATATAATTAATGGTAAATACCTTTAAGCAATCAAATTCAGGGTTTTTTTCCTATTAGGTAGTCTTAAGAAAGAAGTTTCCATGTAGTAGGGTGTTCAAAAATTACTTACTGGTACCCACATCTAGAGTTTTGGATTCAGGATGGCTGGAGTGTTACCCAAGACTCTGCACTGTTTAATATTTCTGTTATTCTAAAGCAAGTGGCCTATGAGCCACACTTTGTGATACGCTGCAACTGCATGGAATCTATGGAGGGACAGAGCAACTGGATGTGACTAAAAGCTAGACCTAAGTAAGGAGGGAAAGTCAGGCAGAAAAGAAAGGGAGACTTGGATTTACCCCATGGGCGGAGGGGCAACTTGTCAAAGGCTTTAAAATAGGGAAGTGACGTGTTTAGTACCATATTGTAGAAAAATGCCTCTGACCGCAGAATTGAGGATAGATTGGGGGGATGGGCGAGGACTGAGAAAACTACCAGTAGCAGTGGCAGGGAGGTGTGAGCTGCTGTGATGAACTGGAAGAGAGCAAATGCGATCTGGAATTGGAACACTGAATGTGAGAACAGACAAGAAGCCACATGGGAAGTGGGGAAACAAGTACTAACAGATTTTAAAAGAATAAAGCAGAACACAAAAAATGTATCTATAAGCAGTATGCTGCTACTTTGTTTATAAATGTGTATGTATATATGTATAAACAGGCACACACTTTACACAGAGAAGAAAGGAAAGAAAATGAAACCAAATGCCAAATGTAAGAGTGGTTATCTCTGAATGGTAGGTAGGGTATAACAGTGATATTATTAATTTCTTTAATATATATTTTCTTCCAAAATTCTCTATAATAAACATGTATTACTTTTATGATTATAGTTATAATGAATATTAAAAAAGAAGGGAAAAACTTCATAAGAATTTTATGCAGATGACTCAGGAACAACCTAAGAAGAAAATGTACACAAGAATAAGTTGTCTTTCTTGAGAATTTAGAAGCAAATTCTGGTAAATTGTTTGGCAAAATTAGTTAATCATGATGTGGCCATTTAGGCATTTTTTCAGCTCCATTGTCACCTCATATGCCTTTAAAATACATTTAAATAAAAGTTACTCCAGGTTGATTGATGGCTATAATCCTGCTTGCTTGCAAAATGAGTGGAACTTGAACTTATATATTTATTGCACATTCAAGGGTTGAAATGCTTTTTTTTTTGTTTCTTTAATGACTTTTAACTTTAAGATAGAGTTAGATATTCACAAGGGAGAAAAAAATCCATAGTTTTCAGAATTGAAGGGAAAATGTGTAAAGCTTGGTAAAAATCATGCCAAGTATCATGGTGTAGTAATATATCTAAGAAAAATCCAATGTACCAAATAGTTCTCATTGGATTAGCTTTAGATATGTTAATTTGGGTTATATGAAATGTGATAATTGATTGGAAGTGAAAAAGAGTAACACAAATTTTGGAGTGACATAGTACAGAGCATTCAGGATTGGCAATTCTCCTATCTTAGTTCATTAAACTAAGGAAGGTCTCATTTCATGCTGCCATTTTATGTATGAAGTCTGAAGGCTCTCTGGGCTCCCTGAAGCAGCCAGTAGTCCTGAAAATTCCTCACACTGCCTCTCCATGGACATACAGTGCAAGGGACACAAGAGACTTCCTAATCTTTATTTTCAAAGACGAAAGTCAGGCTGACTTCATATACGTAAAGGGCCAGTTACCTAACAATGTTAACATACATTGAAAGAGGGGTTTTTCATTGAAGGTTGAGCAGGGCTGTCATTGTGGTGGAGGAAGCATAAGTCAGAAAGGGAGAGGGTGCATGCCCTGCTATCTTTCTATACAAAGCAAACTGGCCCAGAAAAGTCACCAAGAAAGAAAAATCTGGTGCATATTTAGGCAAAGTTTATAAATAAGATTGCAAATGGCAGAGTTTGTGTGCTAGAGAATATTGGAACATGGGTAAAAATTTAAACAAAACAATAACAAAAAAAAAAACAAGCATGTCTCAATTCAACACTATGGAAACACCAGCTGTTTGTTGTCTACTGCCCAAGAGGTCAAAATGTCTCCCTACAGTCTTATTCAGGAAAAGCAATTCTCAAATTCAGCGCTTTCTACTCGGGGAACTGTGGACTTCTGGAGAGCCAGGGATTTTGCAAAGGATCTTTGCAACTGTAGACAAAGACGTTAAGAATATAAGAATATGGAATTAGCTCTGATGGCTGTCGCTTAGTTGGTTGGGTGTCATCCAGCAAAGCCAAAGGCCATTGATTCAATTCCTGAGAGGGGCACAAGCCTGGGTTGTGGATTCCATCCCTGATGGGGGAACAGAGAAGCTACCAATTGAAGTTTTTCTCCTTCTCTTTCTCTCCCCCTTTACATAGTTCTAAAAATAGATAAATAAATAAAATATTTTTAAAAGAATATAAAATTACCTGTAAAAGCAATAGTATTGCTTCTCACCTATATTTATATATCTACTACTATTTAAATATTCATTTCAATTTTATTGAGATTAATTCATAGTAACTTTGAACATTTGCTATTTTCTCTCTCAACACATACCAAAACTATGTCCATGGTGCTGCGAGAGACTGTGAAAGTTTTTGACACTCAAGGAGCCCTTCCCTGATCGAAAAGCTACAAATGTCTGCCTTATATCAATATATGATAGTAAAAGAGTTTCTTACAATAGCTTAGAGCAATAGTTATTAGTCTTGACTATACATTCTAATTACCTGGGGAGTTTCAAAAACCTTAATGCCTAGGTCACACCCATCAAATCAGTATCTGTGAGACGAGACTACAGAATCGGTATGTTTAAAGCACATTATTTCAATTTTCATTTCTTTGAAAACTGAAAACATGAATGTGGTAAAAATTTCTATATATAAACAAGTTTATACAGTATTAAAAAAGTAAGTCTTGCCCTGTCTGGTGTGGCTCAGTGGATTGAGTGCCAGCCTATGAACCAAAGGATTGTTGGTTTGATTCCCAGTCAGGGCACATGCCTGGGTTGCAGGTCAGGTCCCCAGTAGGGGGTGCATAATAGGCAACCTCACATTTATGTTTCTCTCCCTCTTCCTCCCTCCCTTCCCCTCTGTCTAAAATAAATAAATAAAATCTTCAAAAAAAGAAAGTAAGTCTTTATCCACTTCTTACTCCAATCCCTATTATCTTTCTCAAACACAACCAGTTCTCTACCAGCTTCTTGGCAACAATGCAGCGATATCCTAAGCAAAAAAAAATTGATATGCTTATTGTTATTACATAAATTATTAACAAGTACCCTCACCAAACATATGACAATCTATACTGTATGGATAGATTTAGTATAAAGCCATGAGCCCATGAGTACAAAAGAAGAAGAAGAACCCAAGCAGGATCAGTTGCTTCTAAGTTTTGCATAAGTATTCCTTTGCTGTGTGCTCAATAATTTTGCCATCTGTTAGCACTCAGTGACAGAGAAGCAGTAGTAGACACCAAAGGTTAAGAAACACTTTGGGAGATACTCTTTAGTTTGAAAAATTCTATTAATTAATTTAATTTTTATGCAAATGCATGCCACTATTAGAATTTAACATTGGAACTAGTTTGACAGCCATTGCCTGAAAAGGATTCAAAGCAATGATTGGGTGAAGGAGAGAGAAAGGATAGAATGGGGAAAAGATGGTTTGTCCTGGTTCTGTCCATTTAAATGTCCAACCCCTGAACACAAGGCCTTGGACTGCTTAGCCATCCTGACAGTGGAATATCCAGCCCCTAGAAGAAGAGAGTGAGCCAAGCCCAGCAATCACATCCCAGAAGTTGCCTAAGATTAATTAAACTTTGCTTAAAATCCATCTTTATCTTTTCAATTCCCTGGCTTACTCTCAGTTTCCCCTCTTCAACCCACTGCATTCTGTTGCCTCTTTAGGTCAGGGGCTATGTCTTAGCACCAATGCATCCTTATTGTCTTGTACAGTGTGGATCTACTAGCAAATGCAGCTGCTCTTCAGCTGCTGTAAGAAGTAGGTGAGAATGTTTGGAAATGAGGCAAAGGGAGATCTGCAAAAGTCACCAAAGAAAACACTGTCCCAGGAATTTTTCAAGGAAAGATCATGGAATTAGAAGGTCTGGGTTCAAATTTCAGTGCTGATACTATCTCTATGGCCTGCAGTTGGATAGTCTTTGTGGTCTCCGAAATTTTTTTTTGAAGCTTTGATTTCCTTGGAGATGTGGGGTCAGTGGGAACGTATCAGGCTTAGTCATCTTGCTTCACTTCATTCAGAACAGTTCTGTTTTTATCTGGTCGGGGGGTTCTCCATAACATTTATTTGAACAAAGTTGTCTTGCTCTAAATTTGGTAAAAACCCAGTAGATAGATCATTTCTGAGACCTTCTCTAGGTCCAACAGCCTAGGATTCAATTATTCTAGACTTAGAGGTCGTGAAGTTAATATTTCAGATTCCTGAATTTCAAAATTCATTTCTTATTTGGCTTGGAAGTCAATCATCTTCTAGAAGTGCCATCTAAAATATTACAGTAACATTCTCACACTGACACTCTGCATGCATGTAGGCATTAATACATCAATAGCTTTTCATTATTTCCCAGGAAAATCAATAATTCTCTTTTCTGGTAAGATTTGTATAACAAAAAACAGGGTTTACTAAGTGTAAGAGTGGCCCTACAAAGACTTACTATCTCTTCCAGGAAAAATTTTCAGTAAAAATTAAAATGTGAAAAATATTTTTGCTTCTCCCAACTTCCCAGCAAACCAAGGATGAAACATCACTTTTCTGACAGTGCCAACTTTACTTCATTTAAAGATAACAAGTGAGAGAGATGCTATCCTAATAGGAATCAAAGAACTGAAGGATTAATTATTTTCTTTGGAGCTGACTCTCCCCTCTCTGTTAGAGGGCTGACTTGTCCTACAGGGCGCTTTCCTGCATCACTGATAATGCTGCCTTATGCAAAACAAACAAAAACAAAAAAAAACAAAACCAGCAGCAGCTGCAGTTGTCCCTAAATTTTTTAATTCTCAGGGACTAAGATTTAATAAAACTTAGATTTCTGAGTATATTGGGAGGGACATTGGACTAGCATCTAGAAAAACTTACTTCTGGTCTTGGCTTCACTGTGTGACTTGCTGAGTCTCAAATTTCTTATCTTGGTGATGGGATTAATGACCTGTGTTCTACAAATCTCAAGGGGTCTTCATGAGACAAGATTCATGTAGGTTCTCTAGTCAAGGTAGGAAGGCTGCATCACCTGCTCAGGCTATTATAACATAACTGTGTGGCTTAAACAACGGATATTTACTTCTCAAACTTCTATAGTTCTAGAGGCTAGAAAGTCCAAGGTCAAGGTTTCAGCAGATTCAATTTTCAGTAAGGTCTCTTCTGCTGACTTGTAGAAGGCTACCTTTGTGTTATATTTTCTTAGAGAGAAGAAAGGAGGTATGCAGTGAGGGAGGGAGGGAAGGAGGGAGGGAGAGGGAAGAAGGGAGAAAGGAAAGGAGGGAGAGAGAGAGAGGACATTCTTATCTCTTTCTTTTTGTAAGGGCGCTAATTCCATCATCACCTCATCTAAATCTGATTACCTCCCAAAAGTCCCACCTCCAAATATCATTTCAGTGGTGGTTAGGTCTTCAACATATCAATGGATTGGCATAAACATTCAGTACATAACAAAGGTGAAGCACTATAGATATTAATAAACTACATTTTGGAAAATAGGAAATGATTCCATCAGTACTTATTCCAACCTCTTTCTAGGATGTCTTCCTATATTGGAGGGCCTAAAAATTAAAAATGACATTTCCCAGATGACCTTACAGCCTGTGATCTGGGTGATTTGGATTTTGCCATCCTGTGTGCTTATGAGAGACTTGAGTATGGAATTAGGTGTAGCAAAGATTCCGGGTTTAGCCAGTGCCTACTGTAACAGATGGGGAATGATGTAGGCATGGGCAGCTGTAGAGGCTGCTTCTAGACTGGAAAGGCAGTTGTGTGATTGCTGTTGAAGTGGCAACTACCTTGTCAGCCTGGTTCTGTGGTGTGGCTTTGGGAGTCTGCCCTGGCAACTCCACCTAAGTTAGTTCCCTTAGTACTCCCGATAATTCTGTAACCCATTTTAAAAATGGCAATATTGCCCTGGCCAGTGTGACTCAGGTGGTTGGAGCACCGTTCCGTGACTGAAGTTGTGGGTTTGATGAGGGCATATACTTAGGTTGCAGGTTCAGTCCTCAGCCTGGGTGTGTACAGGAGGCATCCAATCAATGTTTTTCTCTCTCAGATTGATGTTTCTCTCTCTCTTCCCTCTCTCTCTAAAAGCAATGAAAAAATCCTGCCTTAAAATTACTAGATTCAAAAGACATTTCTGTTTATTTTTAAGTTAGGTGTTAAGAAGAGATAGACTCTCAGTGAAAGGTAAAACTGAACTTGAGATTGATATTTAGATGTTAAAAAATTCTGTGTGTATTAAACACAGGGTGTCTCATGACAAATTGGCAGAAGTAGATTGAGGAAGTGATTTGAGAACAAATTTTGAAGTTTTCAGTATGCCTTACTGAGGACATTGTGCCCCTATTTTGTAGTTACTGGAGAGCAATTTATATATCTGAATGATGAGCCAGGATAGGCTAGGATTACAAACAATTTCTGAATCTTAGTAGTTTACAGAAGAGAAGGCTTCTTTCTTGATCATTCTTTCTACATGTCTGATACAATTAGACCTCAGCTAGTTCCATTTGACTTTCCTCTAGGACCCACTCTCTACCCAGAACATGGAAGGTCTCAAGGAAAAGGGGAAGAGAAGTTAGAAAACCACATATGATTTGCAACAACATGGATGAAGCTGGAGGACATTGCCATTTCACTAACCAAACCAACTCATGCAGCCAAGCCTGACACCAGAGCAGGAAAAAAAATATCACCCTCTATCCCCCAGGGATGGGCAGAAACAGTTTTGAACAATAAGGCAATTTTCAACACTCTAGAAGACTTGAAGAGAATAAATTGGAAAGGAATCCTAGTAAACAATAAACACTTAATCCTTCCAAAATACTGAGCACTTGTTATATACCATCTAATGAAGATGTTCCCGGACTCTGGGGACCTGAGAGTCCATGGCCCACTGTATTCATGCAGGAAAGAATTCAGATATGAGCCAGCATACAGTTTAAGGTGAAAGTGAGTTTATTAGTGAAGCAGTGAGGCAGAGAGTGGGCTACTCCATAGACAGAGCAGCCCCCTTTTAGCAGAATGTGTTTCCTTTATTGAGTGAGGTTCATTCAGCTTGGGGGTAGCGTATTCAATAAGGGGAAGGAATATTAAGAATCTTCCCAGGAAAAGGGTGGAGATGTCTCAGAGGAGCTCCATCATTCATTTTGTGTCCTTATATGGGCTTTCCATATATTTCTGATCATGGAAGCATGGGTGTGTTGTTTAGTATGCTAATGTGTTATAATGAGCATAATGAAAAGCTAGAAGTTACTGTAAGGTGAAAGTAGTCACCATGTTGTATCAAGCTGGTCTCTGCTGGTTTTCAGACATAAATCTATGGGGGAGTAGCCTTACTGTCTTCTTGACAGTTCCTGTAGGTTTTATCAATTGCAGTTGTTTTACCACATACCGTATCTCACACCCATTCTGCTGTGCTGGAAACAGGATGGAGAGGTTGATAAGACACACAAGGTCTTTGGCTTTATGGGGGTTTTAGGTTAAAACTTATTATCTATCATGCACTGTTATAAACACTTTCCCATGTATTATATCATTTAATCACCATACTAATGTTATCCCTAGTTTATACATTAGCAAACTGAGACTTAGAGAAGTAAAACACTTAGACCAAGTCCAGACAGAGCTGGACCCAGGCAGCATGACACACAAGCTCCATGGGCTTAATCTCTGGGGCAAATCATCACTCAGCTGAAACAGTGCTAAGGAAGCATAATGGAAACCTGCAGGATGGAGAAGGGAGAAGAGCTTCAAGAGAAAGAGAGCAAACAAAATACCTCACCCTGATTAAAGAGTAAAAACGAGTAGTGAGAGAGGAGTCTCAGATGAGTTATGAGACTTAGCCAATGAGTGAATGGTTTAACTACCTTTAACTAACATGGTGAGTCAAGACACCCATTTGTGAGGGAAAATAATGAGTGTGGTTTTGGACATTTAGGTTTGTTATACCTGTGAGACATCCAGATAAACTTTGTTAAATAGAATTTGGAATTGAGGGGAAAATATGAGGAATAGAAATATAGAAAAACATGATTGTATAAGGTTTTCATTGATGTCATGAAGTAGAAGTGATTACATGCTAGGTATAAATTAGCTTAAAATGATTAAATGGTCGATTCTAAACTGCTACAGCCAGAGAAAAATGTGTAATTATATAAATCAGAGAGTAAGTCAATGGATAATTTCTGTAGAATGGGGGAGAATTTTCAGGTGATGCTCAGTTTGGAAGTTATGCACTTCTTATAAAAAGTAATTCAGTAACAAGCAACTGGATCAGACATTTTGCAGACCATGTATTAGAGGAAATTTAACCTCTTGATGTTTCACAACTGCATGGGTCTTTACTATAGCTAAGAGAAACAAATGAGTTGGAGGTATAAAAGGTTGACATGAACTCTGCACTTAGTGTCAGAATTAGACACTAAAATGCTCCACATCTGGAATATCTGCCCTGTATAAGCAAGTAAATCCTTGGATACATAAAAGTGTGAAATCTGGACCCAAGTGGGTACCAAAAATGATTATGGAACAAAAAGCTAGACTGAGGGTATGACAGGAAAGAAAGGGAACAATTCCTTTGAGCCACCTTTGATAAAGGCTTTCCCCATTGTCCCAGTTAGGATGGATGTCAGTTTTACCAGAAGGGACTGATTTTGGTGTTCTGGTCCAGAAACCATAATTTGTCTTTCTGGCCTATCTCCTCTTTGTTCTCGAAAATACTGGTGGGTTTTTTTTTTTTTTTGTCATGCAAATGTAAGGTAGGTACCCAAATGCTGCCCTCAGCAAAGTCTTGTATGTAGCAAATATAATTTACTTAAGACTTAAATAAGTAAAGTATACAGCAGTAGAAAGGGGAAGTTTACATTAGATGTGTTAGCAAAGTGGCAACAAGTACACTACTAGCTTCGGCTCTGTGCCAGGCACTGTTTTAAGCTCTGGAGATACAGTGATGAACACAGACAACTCCCTAACTTTTGGGGTGCTACACTCTAATGGAATAAGCAGTTAATAAACAGGAAGTCAATAAAAAAATTAATGATGGTAAAGGATACAAGAGAAATAAAACAGGGTGATAAAATAGTCTTGTCGGCTCTGACACTACTTCTGGCTAAATTTACTCATGGCTGACCACTGGTTTCAATGTCTTGGTACAACTACAAGAACATTACCCTGTGAACTCCTTCAGGCATAGAAGGGGTCTTTTATCTCTTTTATCACTACATCTCAGTGTCTTCCTAAGTGTCCACAGAGCATTGAATATTAACAAGAGACTTTGTCCAACAAATACGTCTTCTTGAGGAATGGTAGGAGGATCTTTGAAGTACAAGAAGCCTTCCTTCAACACCTCCTCCCACATCACATGATGTCTGGAGGTTCTGCCAGGAATGATTCCTGGGAGGTGTTCTGTAGTGAAATTTGAATGGCTTTGACAGAAGAATTTGGTCTACTTTAACCAGGAATTCCTTCTTATATAATTAGAACTAGATCAATAGATTTGGAATAAAAACCATCACAACCAAATTCCAAATTAGCTCAATTTTTAGGTTTTGTTATTTTTCACCTCAGTGTACTCCTCATACTCTTAAGGAAAAAGGAAAGACAGAAGAGAAGGCAGAGCAATACAAAGTGGAGTTTTAGAAGCCGCCATGCATGAATTGTATCCACATATTATTGGTAACAATAGGCTAGCTTATGCTGCAGTAACAATAATCTCTAAGAGTTCAGTAGGCTTACTACAGACATTTCTTTCTCGCTCATTAGTCTGCAATGGGTCCATATTACACTTTAGAGCAACTGTCTTTTATGTGTGACTCTGACACCAAAGCATGTATCTCAGGCACTATGGTGGTTGTCTATGTCTTGACCTAGAAATGACACACAATCATTCCCCACCACAGACCATTAGTCAGAGCCAGTCACATAGCCATGTCCACCTGTGAGGATGCTGGGGAATGTGGCAGAACAACTGGAATGTTTTCAAACACCGCTCTCTGTCTCACATGGCTCATTAAAGGTATCAATGAAAGAACAAAGAAGAGAGTTTCATGGGCCTGGGGAGCCTGATCTTTGCCTGTTTTACTCTCCCACCAATGCCAACACAAGGGTTCCTGAGAGGTTCTGCTACAATTTTACACAACAGGTATAGTTAGTTGGAAAAGATATCTAGAAATCTATCTCACTTTTCTCTAGATTCTGGCACCAACACCCCTATCCATGGTGATGGGTATAATAATCTTTCCTTGAAGCTGTAATTTCCCAAAAAACATCTTATCCAAAATATTATTATCTCCCCAAAACAGTTTAAAATATGTTCATGATAAGTTCTGGAAATAGGGCCAGAAACATATTTGCAAATAATCTGTTTCAATCATTTTATGAGATAGTTATAACTGTAAGCAACTTGATTTTTATTTTATTTTATATTTTATTCAAATTGAGAGGGCTGGAAGTCATTATTTAATATTTACCTTGGGAAACAGGAGCCTGGCATCTGACCAGGTTTCACATATTCTGCTGAGACAGGAATAGGCTCTACCAAAGACCCTCCTCAAGGTCCCTTTCCTGTGGCTGAGGGAAGAAAAACAAACTGTGTGAGTGAGAGTGACTGTGTGTGTGTGTGTGTGTGTGTGTATGTGTGAGAGAAAGAGAGAGAGAGAATGTAGATGATTAGCATCACAGTCCTTTTTTCTTTTCTCCCCCCACAATGGAAAACATTTTATTTATTTATTTATTTATTTATTTTTTAATTATATTTTATTGATTATGCTATTACAGTTGTCTCATTCTCCCCATCATTCCCCTCCACCCTTCACACCCCCTCCCACTCATATTCCCCCCTTTAGTTCATATCCATGTGTCATAACTTCTTTAACTTCTACATTTCCCACACTATTCTTGCCTTCCCCCTATTTTCTACCTACTGTCTATGGTACTTATTCTCTGTACCTTTCCCCCTCTCTCCTCCTCCCGCTCCCCTGTCGCTAACCCTCCATGTGGTCTCCATTTCTGTGTTTCTGTCCTGTTCTAGCTGTTTGCTTAGTTTGCTTTTCTTTTAGGTGTGGTTGTTAGTATCTGTGAGTTTGCTGTCTTCTTACTGTTCATATTTTTTATCTTCTTTTTCTTAGGTAAGTCCCTTTAACATTTCATATAATAAGGGCTTGGTGATGATGAACTCCTTTAACTTGACCTTATATGAGAAGCACTTTATCTTCCCTTCCATTCTAAATGACAGCTTTGCTGGATAGAGCAATCTTGGATGTAGGTCCTTGACTTTCATGACTTGGAATACTTCTTTCCAGCCCCTTCTTTCCTGTAAGGTCTCTTTTGAGAAATCAGCTGACAGTCTGATGGGAACTCCTTTGTAGGTGACTGTCCCCTTATTCCTTGATGCTTCTAGAATTGTCTACTTCATTTTAATCTTGGCTAATGCAAATATAATGTGCCTTGGGTTTTTTTTTCTTTTTTTTTTTTGGTCTGGTCATGGCTGTTACAAAGTGAGGGGTGGAGCCTTAGTTGTTCCCCAGGGAGGGACAGCCCAGTCACTGGGCTGTGATGCTGCATGTGGGGGCAGGGTCCGAGAGGGAAAATGGCACTTGCTCCTCACTCTCTTGGATTCCAGTACCTTCCGCCGTTTTCCCCAAGCAAATTGGGCCCTTCTGGTGCTGATTTCTGTGTGGGTGGGCTCGTGTACATTCTAGGACCCTGTGGGTCTCTCTAACAAACTCTCCTGTGAGGCTGGGATTCTCTCCCAGCACCTCAACCCCACAAGTGTTTTCAATCGGTGCTTTTAGGCTTTATTTCCCAGTGCTGGGGCCCTGTGTTGCACAGTCTGTCTTGCTGCTTGTTTTCACCTGGTTTATCTGTGTGCAAATGTGTGACCATGGTCAGCCACCTTGTGCACCTCTCTTGGTCTGCTTGTTGCCCCCCTGCACTCAGTAACTACCAACTGTGTGCCCAGGATCACTAGCCACTGCTTTTTCATGCCACAACCCGTCTCCGCTGGCTGCCGACTCCGCCCCTCTTACAGGTCTGGGTGAATTGTTGTCAGACTTCCGTACAATTCAATTTTCTATCTGTTCTGGTTGGTTTTGGGGGGTTCTATATCTTTGTTGTCCTTAATCTTGGTTGTGAGAGGAGGCACAGTGTGTCCACCTATGCCTCCATCTTGGCCGGAAGTCCCCCGCAGTCCTCTTTTCTTAAGTCAGTTCTTCTAACTACACTCCTCCAAATTAAGATGGTAAGCCCTAATTGGAAATTTATGGAAAAGAAAGGGAAAATAAAGAGAAAATACGCCCATTCTAAAGTGAGTGCCTACCAAAATATCAACAGATCACTTTTCCTCCATTCTCAAACATTCTTAGATGTCATTCATTCATTCATTCATTCAACAAATATTAAGAATCAGTATTAGTCCTGAAGAAAAGCACTGAGGATTCAGTGGTCAGTAAAATTAACATGGTCCTTACTCAAGGAGCTCAGTCTTGCATGGTAAACAAACAGTATAAAAATGACCATGTAAATAAATATAAAACTTGCCAATCATGGCCCTATGCCTGCTTTCTCTCAGAGATATTTCCTGCTCTTTTCTGATCTGCTGAATTTTCTTTGGCTCTGGCTTCCCAAGAGGTCCAGCCAACAGAAGACAATGTCAGGATTAGAGGATTGGGGCAGGGGAAAATCCATCATTATGTCTCCTCTGGACAGCCCTTGCTGTGCTCTAACTCCCATTGTGTGGCTTTGCCCCCAAGGTTCCAGGATCCACCATGCATCCATGGTCTTAGGCTCTGACAATATTCTTTCTACTCACTGTCCCTCCAGCCCCAGTAATTAGAGTAGTTTTAACCATTGTTTCCCACATGTCCTGCACCTCTGTAACCAATTCCCTTCATGAAGTTCCTTCTGGCATGGGTTTCCTTCCTGGGGAATCAAAAAATTTTAAAAACTGTGATGAGGGCCAGAAAGAAAAGCATATTGTTCCAGGAGAGAATACAATGAGGACTCTATCGTAGCCTTCAGGTCAGAGGAAGCTTCCCTGACAAAGTGCCATTTAAGCTGAGATATGAGGCTGAATCAAGTTAAATAAACAAAAGATGTGGGTTAAGAGAGTTTGTAGCAGAGAGAACAGCATGGGAAAAAGCCCTGAGACACAGGAGCTGAGAGCTGTCAAGGACCTGATATAAGGGTATTGGTACCTGACTATAGGGGTCAAGGAGAGAGATTGTCATAGAGCAGGGCAGCAGAATTAGGAACAGATTGAATCATGCCATGTTAAAAACTACAGTAACTGTCATGAGGACAATGGGAAGAAACCGAAGGGCTTTAGGCAAAAGAATAAGATGACATGCATTCTTAGATGATCACTGTCCATAGTGCAAAGGATATAATAGAAGTGCAGGAGAATGGATTTGAAAAGACTAGTTAGGATGTATTGCAATAGCTCAAGCAAAAGGAGATGGCAGCTCTGACAAAGGATAGTACTACAAATGGAGAAAATAAAATTCAAAAAAACTTTGTGTCCAAAAAAAAGAAAGAAAGAAATGGAGATAAGTGGATAGACTCATAAAATATTTGGGAGATAAATCAGTGGGACTTGGTGATTGATTAGTTAGGGAATGGTGATAGAGAGGGATGCCAAGGATGACTTCCAGGTTTTGGCTTGCACAGGTAGGCAGATGGATAGTTGTGCCATTGACCAAGACAGAACACCGTGGAGAAGAAATGGGTTGTATATGCATGAATGGGGAAAGGAAGAGATGGATCATTGATTCCATTTTGTTCATGTTGAATTTAAAGCATCTTACAGGTATCCAAATGTATTTGTCTCTAGTAGGCAACTGCATAGATGGGGATAGAGCTCTGTGGCAAATTATTGTTCCCAATTTTTCACTCCCCTTTGCCAAGTAACACTGCAGTGACTCTCACCAATGGGAGGAGCATATCCCCCCTCTCATTGATCTTGCCCTTGACCATGTAACTTTCTTTGATCAGTATAATACTAATGGATAAGATAGAAGCAGAGATTTTAAATATGCTTTCAGGTTTGGCTTGTACTCTTTTGATCTTCCAAGAGAAGAGTACACTTCAGGTAGTTACTGACTCTTGAGCCTAAACCCCAGAATGAAGACACGCAGAGCTGACCTGAATACAACCTGAAGCCTGGGTCCAGCCTGACCAGGCTAAGCACTACTTTGTTTAGCTGGTCTGCATATCTGTGAACATCATTATAAAATCACCAAGCTTTTGAAGTTGTTATGCATCTAAAATCAAAGAATATTGCTCAAAGGAAAGAACCAGACAAGAGACTTAAATTTGTGAGTTATTGCCACATAGATGGTAATTATGACCATGGCATAGATGAGACCTCCCAAGGATCACATTCATTATAAAATCGTGGGGTATATTAATTTAGAATAAAGCTGGACAAAGCTTTATTTTAGCATCCTTTCTGTCTTCTGGCCCAGGTAGTTCCTCTCATCTGAATATTTTTAGCCCATCCTTCTATGGCACTCTAACAGGCCTGATTACCAGGACTCAGCCTCCAAATCTGTGTCACTGCATCCACACTCAAACTCTATCCATCTTTTGACTTACATTTTATGGCACAGTCTAATTTGGTATGTCTTTAAGTAGCAATGGCTATGCCTCCCAAATATTTGCTTTTTTAATAGGACCTTCAATGCCTTGAGCCAGAGTCAACCAGAATATATAAGTGGAGTTGGCATCCAACTCCAAGAGAGTTGCAAAAGAAAACATCCATCTATAATACATCACAACTTACAACCATCAATGTAGAACACCATTCATCTTTCTCCAAATGCAGCTGGGGATACTTGAAATGGGATTCTTTCTTAATGTTCAATTTAAATTTCTTGACAGGAGAAAAAGAATATGAAGATTTGTGTGATGTATGTTGCTTCAGGTTTGTCCAATTAAAGAAATTGCATGATATCCCATTTTCTCTTCTCTTTCCTTTCTCATTCTCTTTTTCTCATTCCTCTTCTCTCTCTCTCCACAATTCTCTATCCATTAATCAAAACTCTCTTCACCTAGGTTTGAATAAAGAAGACACATTAAAATATTCAAGTATATATTTTGTCCCTTCCTTTGTGCTAATTCCCTAGCTTATTGACTACCATAATAAAAGTTATTATTCACTTTCCTCCATTTCTCTGCTTTTCTTTGTGTTTGAAGAATTCCCTTTCATACTCATTATATTCAGTAATCTAACTTTATTCCATAAATGACTCCCTTCATCTTTCAGAGGACTGATTCCAATGAATTTTCCTTTTCTCTACCATAAATCAACTTGCAGTGATGTTTAAGCTCCACAGTAATTTTAAATGCAAAGATCAGGAGAGATCCCCAACATTTACGGCTTCTTCATAGAGTGTTTTAAAGATCACCCAGACAGGAGGTGGGTTCTAGTTTCAGCTCTTTCACATTGTCACCTTCAGTAGTGTCTTCCTTATCTTTAAAATGGAGATGGCCCTGGCTGGTGTAGCTCAGTGGATTGAGTGCGGGCCTACGAACCAAAGGATCGTGGTTTGATTCCCAGTCAGGGCACATGCCTGGGTTTCAGGCCAGTTCCCAGCAGGGGATGCATGAGAGGCAACAACACATTGATATTTCTCTCCCTCTCTCCTTTCCTTCCCCTTTAAAGATAAAATAAATAAAATCTAAAAAAATAAATAAATAAAAATAAAAATAAAATGGAGATAATGTCATGCTGTTTCCTGTACATGATACTGACCTAATTAAACTTAATAAGAAAAAATTAAATATGATTAAATATCAAGAGCTATAGCTGTTAGGAGATTTTTTGGGTAAAAGAAAAAAATCTCAAGTAATTGTAACAATTGAGTTTAGGAGGAATCCAAGATGATGGTAGAGTAGGTGGAAGCTACACTCACCTCCTCCCAGGACCAACTGGAACTACAACTAAATTATAGAACAATCATACTAAAATAACCAACTAAAGACTAGGTGAAGAGAAGTCTAATAACCAAAGATTTACAGAAGAAGCTACAACAAGACTGGTAGGAAGGGCAGATATGCAAAAAAGTCTGGGCCCACTCCCATGGGTGGTGGCTGAGGTCCTGGAGGAATAGCTAAGCTGCAGGGGGTTCCCCCTGAGAAGCAAAGGGTCTCAAACCCAAACCAGGCTCCCCAGATCAGAGCACCAGAGCTAAAAATAGGTACCTGTATAACATCTGCCTGTAGAAAGCAGTGGGATCTATGTCCATCAGGGGAAGACTGGAGTCTTCTAGAGATATAGGCACCCTCTTAAAGAGCTAATGAACAAAGTTTTGTTCAGAGCCACCCACCCTGGGCTCTGGTGGAAGCAGGGTGGAGTAGACAATAGTAGTGTGAGGAATGTCTAGGGATTGTGGCACTGGAAAGAGACTGAAGGGACAGATGCCAGGATTTTTGTGCTGAGTCATTCTCCCATATCACAGATGTCATCATGCTTGTGTGGAGCACTCCCCTTCATGTAGCATCAACCTGAGAGAAAATAGTATTCTACACTTTGGGCTTCCTCTTGCTCCATCCTGTTGAGCTTATGCCCAACTGAGGAGTCAGCTGCCTTGGCCAGGGTCTAAAGGACTGGGAAGACTCAGTGAGCACCAGTAAGAGGATTTTGTGGCTTTGGGTAGGGTTCATTCTCCCAAGTTTCCCATGAACCTGACTAGTACTTCCCACTTACGAAAGATCTGCCAAAACTACTCTCCAAGTTTCCAGCAAACCCAACATCTGGACTCCAGCAGTAGCATCCACTGAACTCCTACTGCTTCTGTTCTGCTGAAGTTAGGGCAAAATCTGATACAGACTGAGCTGTGTAGCTCTGAGGCAAAGTCACACAACCAAAGCCTGACCACCACCTCCCCCTCATAGGAAATCTACTAGCTCAGTTCCATCCTATCTACTCTGCAGCCCCACCATGCTGAGTTCTGTCTCATCCTGGGATAATCTGGAACAGACCAAGTTGCGTGGCTCTAGGACAGGGGTCATTTCTTCCTCACTCACCCAAATGGAGAAGAGCCCTCCCTTCACATGGCTAAATCATGGTCTATTTGAAAATGATAAATTCTGCTGGCCTCACTTGATGACTTCCTGAGACCCTACCCAAACACAAAGATGTGCAAGCACCCAGCAGATGGCAGTGAGACTTGGTATATCTGGAAGCATTTGCTGAGTGGCCTCAGATTGGCACTGGCACTAATTTTGAACCTATATCAGTCTGATGAACATTACTTGCCCCTACCTGATGACTCACTGAGAAACTACCTTATGCAACTTAAGCAGCTCCAGGGGTTCTTCAATTTACCGAGCCAAACAGGCAGCTGGCCAGTGGAGGCAGGAGGAGACAGATCTCAGGGTGCCTTGGAAATTTTACTGACCTGCCCCATGGCCTGCTGCTGCTAAAAGCCAACCTTGATGTGCAGGTGGTCCTTTCTGTGTACACCTAGGCCCAGAAAAGGCAGCCACAAACTGTGGATCACTTACAATTCCAAACAGGTTGCCCAAGGCCAGTCACAGACAATGCCTGACATTGGTCTATACCAGAATCCTCCCCAAGAGGACCCAGAACAGACACACACAGTGGCAAGCTTCAGACAACATCAGAGCAGGTTCTAATTAACTTTATAACTGGCATATCCAAAGGGAGATCTCAGCAAACACTAGACCCTGCTAGGACAAATTCAGCAAAGCAGCTCACATGCTATGTGCCTCGGCCCGCGAGGCAGTCAACGGGGTCCGCCGATATGCCTATAACGGATGAAAAGGGATGGGACAGGAGGCGCGAAAGAAAGACAGCAAGTCAAAGAATTCTGATCAAGCTGCGAATTTATTTCAAAATGGAGGGAGTTATATAGAGGGGGGCAGTGGAGGAAGTGCAGTGGATAGGTGGCTTCAAAGCGTGCCTTGGCCAGCGATTGGCCAGGGGGTGTATGGCGGGCGCGTGATCAAGGCACCGATTGGTGTGCCACCTGCATGTCTGGAAGGGGGAGTTCTATGGCTCCTGACTGCAGCGTTGGGGCGTAGCCTTCCAGGTCTGATTGTGTCAGCCTGTACCAGGCTTATCCCAGCCCCCAACATCTCCTCCCTTGTTTTTATTTTTTAAGGTGAGGAGTGGACATTAACCGGCTAGGGGAGGCAGTGGTCTGGCTCCTCCTGAGCTCATCCTGAGCTCTATAAGTACCTTTCTCGGAGGAGAGGGTATGGGTACTGACCTC
>PVKU01003251.1:0-186664 GCA_004027475.1 Anoura caudifer
TGTAAATCACTCATTCTCATTCCTGACTACTATCCCATTTCTACTATTTTATTTTTAACTTATATTCAGGCAGAACTTAAATATTCTCATATACATATATTTATATGTAGGAATATAAAATTATATAAAAATATATACAACTATATATGTGAGGTGATGGATGTGATAATTGACTAGATGGGGGGATGCTTTCAAAATGTATATTTCTCTCAAATCTGCACAATGTACGCTTTAAATATCTTACAATTTTGTCAGTCAGACCTCAAAGCTGGAAGAAGTTATCAAAAAATCAGGAAATAAGCAAATCATCCATGCATATTTTAATCTATTGTAAGTTATTTCAGCCAATGTTTAAGTAAAAATTTTAACAGAAATAACCAAAGCTTTATGACAGCATTTAGGAAAATATTTTCATAAAAGTCTTATTTTAACAATATAGTTAATGTGAAATATTTTATTGAGATTTTGCCACTAGTTGTAAAAGTAGTGAAGATAAGGCCCTAATGAAAACATTTTGCAAACTGCCAATAAGCCCAAGAGACAAAAATGAATAGAAGGTATTTTAACAAAGAAATTGCAGACTTCTTACCATAGTATCTAAATCGGTCTAACTATCTACCTTTTTGTTTATATTCTGCTACTTAGATTGCTCTGCTCCAATTGAATTGATCCAGTTGTTCCAGGGATGACTCCCATCCCTTCAGCTTTTTATTTTCCCCCTCTTCCTCTCATCCCAAAATATTCTTTTCATTTCCTGCTGTCTAGTTAAGTCTATCTATTTACACTTCATGGAGAATCTCAAATGTTATTTTCCAAATGATGACTTTTCCCACCATTCCATCCCACCACGAGCCCTCCTATGGCATTCTTTGCCACCAGCCAGTGTTTCTCCCAAATGGCTGACTGTCAATGTCACCTTGTGAGCTTTTACAAAACACAGATCCCAAGCCAATCACCATCCGGGTAAAATTTGTATTTAAAAATTTGTAAAGGAAATGAAGAAAAGAGAGGAACCTTTTCTGATGCCTCTGATAGCAGTTACACTTAGGAGCCCCTAGTCAAAACTAACTATTCATTAAGCAGCATACACTACTTGTAATTATAATGTCAACCTACCCATCTTATCTTCTTAGCTAAATTGTAAGTCTCACAAGTTCAGAACCCTTTTCTCTACATAGCATTTCTGTATAGTTATTTTGTTAAAGTACCAATTCAGTGGTAATTGCTTTAAACAAAAAAACTGTCCCTTTTCATTGATGAGCACAACCGCTGGGCATAAATGTAATAAGGCTTCCAACTGATGACATGGAAGGGAGAAATTGTCTCCATTATATAGAGTACTTCTTAACCTTTTTGCCCTGTGGGAGCCAGGAACCCACAGTGTTGTGTGTGGCTGGGGATTGTGGCCTTTGATTTCTCCTTCTGGTGCATTCACCTGTCCAGAGCTCCAAAGTGACCATCTCAACTTAACATGTGGCTGTACCTTTACTATTTGCTTCTAATTCCTACGCAGAAAGAGTGCTCCCATAATTATGAAATCCCTTGCACTTTAAGAAACAAGAACATGGGAGCCTATGAATTTTAATATAAATGCAAATTTAAGTGTAAGTGTGAACATACACACACAGATCCTGAAGTACTTTTCCTCTCAGGGCCTAATCAAAACCACCCTTTTCAAAAGGTTCTCACTGATGTAAATCTCAGTCCTAGCTAAATGAAACATATTGGATTATTTGATGCAAACCGAGATTTGAATCAGTTTTCCATTTTAATAAGAATAACTAGTTCAAACTTTGATATCAAACCCAAAATGCACTTCTTTGCAGACAAGCAGAATTACTTTAAGAAAAAAAATGTTTCCATGGGCATATTTAAAAAATACAAGTTCATGTTTTAAGTAGCAAGGCAAGTAATACCTCAAAGTTGAAGTATGTTGATTCTTAACATATTCTAAAGCCTTATAATGCTTGGATAAATTTGTCAACTAGTTCCTCAGGCTTTAATTATGTCCCTTTTACAAAAGACTGACCCCCTGAAACTGGAAGCATAAGTAATTAGAATAAAAATATGCACATATATGTGAATTATCTGTAGTCCTCAAAAATCCCCAGGTCAACATTTGCTGTGCATGGCTCTTAATTTTTTATTGCATACTTTGTTTTTCATATGAACATATTTACTGCTCACAATTTTTCCTTGTGGCTGATGGGAAAAGATGCTACAAATCACTCATAGTATACTATATGTGGTGGAATTTTCAATTTGTGAATCATTGGTGATAAATGCCTGAGTTGGGACAATGTATAAAAATGATAAGCTAAAAATAGTAACTAACCAATAAGTCAGCTCACTTTTTAAGCTGAGGATTATTGCATTAGACTCCAATAAGTTTTCATGACAACAGATTATACATGTGTCTTAATGTGCCTCCAGCATCTAGCTCATGGCAAGTATCTTAATACTGGCTGGAAGAATGAAGAGTTAATGATTTGTTTCCTTGTGACACAATCATCTTGCTTTTCCATTCTTATCTGAGGACATGCTTAAGGATAAAAGTCTTTTTTTTTGCCAACAGTCACTTTATGGAGTTCTTTCTCCTTTGCCCCAGTGATGTGTCATTATAGAGAGAGGCACACAACTTAACTATTTTTGCCTAAAGGCCGTGGCTAGAAAAGAGAGGAGAAAGAAAAATAATCAATGATAAACTAATAATAATAATAATAATAAGAGTTTGGATGAGAATGGTTGCATTTGTGTTCTGCTTTTGGAAAGTAATCTGTGCATCATGGAATTTTACGTGGAGGTGGTAGATTAACAATCCTACAATAATAATGCACTGAGGGTCTTTTTGTGCCAAGAACTGTATTAGGAGCTTTACATAAGTCTCTCATTTAATCCTCATACAGATTCTGTTTTGAAGGATAGTATCATTGCCTGATCATAGCAAACTCTGCCAGATGAGAGAATTCATGTGTTAAGGGAATTTGAATTATACATGTAGCAAATCGGTAGCAAATGCACTGCCCACTTCTTAGTTCTAGTCCTTCCCATAATCTCAGGTATAGTACAGTGTAGTACACAAGGAAATTAATGTCACAATTACCTAGAATGTAGTTCAAGCCCTGGTCCTATGATTTACTGAATTAAACCATTGGACATATCATTTAATCTTTTTCTAAAGGAAATTTTTATTTATTTTATTTTTTTTTTAAGATTTTATTTATTTTATTTTTAGAGTAAGGGGAAGGAAGGGAGAAGGAGGGAAAGAAACAGTAATGTGTGGTTGCCTCTCACTCACCCCATACTGGGGACCTGGCCTACACACAGGCACATGCCCTGACTGGGAATTGAACCAGCGACCCTTTGCTTTGCAGTCTGGTGTTCATTCCACTGAGCCACACCAGCCAGGGCTCATTTAATCTTTTTGAGACTAAACTTCCTTGTTTATAAAATACTTTGTCCCAGGACTGTTGTGATTCTAGATGTATGATGTGCTCAGTTCAGGATCTAACACATGGCAGACATTCAATCATGGCAGCTGTCATTTATGATTTAAAATTTCACATTTCTGTGCATATCAAGAAAGTGTTATGTTCTACGTGCCTTTTCAAATCTCCTTAATAGGTAGACTGACCATGTGACCCAGCCTTCCTAGCCAGAGCAGAGTAAGACAAATCTATGGCTTTCCCACAGGCAGACAGTCTCCATGGCCAGTAGCACCTGAAGGGAATTGACATGACAGATTTGCCCGAAGGGGTCAGAAGTGTCTAACCCACTACTCAGTAACATCTGTTATGTTTGGGTTTTGAACCTACAAACTTTAGAGGTAAGCAGAAGTTAGTAACAGCTGGCATATCTCAAATATATACCTACAGAGATCAGTACATGAAACCATCAGCAATAGAAGCTACTGTAAACCAGAGGCCATGAAAGACAGTGTTTAATTAGTGGATACATCTTGATGAGCTTCTTACCATTAAGGTCTGAAGCAGGTTAATTGACTCAGAGTATATTTAGTATTAAAATGATGAGAAAGGGGACCGAGTGAACATTAGCTGATAAACAAGCTAACTACTACATTGAAGAACATTTCCCAACCTGAGAAGAACACAGGGAGGAATATGATGTCTGTATGATTATTTAGCTAGAAGAGGGAGTAATGAAGGGAATCCATGGACGTGTCCCTCAAAACAAAGCACGTCTTCTTCTGGGATTGTGTGTTAACATGACAACTGCAACAACAGTAAAGAACAGTGAAATGGTCAACTGACCACACCAGCCACTTCCATCAGCACAGGGCCAATTCACAAGTCATTTGCAAAATGTCACAAGAAGCATTTCATTAAGCAATAATGGCTATTTCTGTTAGCTTTGTCTATAATTATTCTTTATTTCCTTAACATAAACAAATTAGCTTTAATAGTATGTCAGACAGTGTTTTCAACCTCCACAGAACTTCTAATTAATCAGCAACTGAAAAGCCTACAAATCAAAACTGTCCAGAAAACATGCTCTCCACCCCATGAATCTTCCTCTCTGGTGCCCTCCTGGACCCTAAATGCCTATTACTTTCATCACATGGGCACAGCTTTATCCTTTGTCCTTAAAAGGATAATTTTACTCTCTAAAAATACCTGACACATGGTATGAAGCATGTTGTAGAACGCCAGGATACTAGTGTAAATTGATAGTAGTGTAATTTTGAAAATTCCACGCATGTATTAGGAAATTCCTGCCCTGGTTGGTATGGCTCAGTGGATTGAGTGTCGGCCTGCAAACCAAAGGGTTGCTGGTTCAATTCCAAGTCAGGGTACATGCCTGGGCTGCAGGCCGGGCCCCCAGTATGGGGTGCTTGAGAGGCAATCATACACTGATATTTCTCTCCCTCTCTTTCTCCCTCCCTTTCCCTCTAAAAAATAAATAAAATCTTTTAAAAAAAGAAAATTCCTGTGTTTAAGGCAATGATTTTCTTCAATTGTTTAATGCAATTAAAAGATAAGACACATTTTGGAAGCTGAAAATGTTTTCTGTCAACTAGTTTAAAACGATGAGTTACTACTGGGATCCAAACTTAATTAATTGGAATGTCGTACCTGTCCACGAATACAGAAAAGATATTCAAGTGAGAGAGAACAACAACTGAACGCATTCCCACCTGTAACACTGGGTGGACCTCAAGTGTTGCTTTGTTACTGAATATCATGGCATCATTCATTGTGCAATTTATTGCTACCCCGCCTATCAGAGTGGGTCATCAAACGCAGGCTGCCATAGCTGAAAGCATGGCAAAGAAGAGAGAAAGTCATTCAACCCTCTCTCCAACCCACTCTCATTCCCACTCTAACCAATGCAGTGCTGATAGCTTGTTGATATTTTTATTAAATCACACAGACCTAAAGAAAGGGAATGCCTGGGTAGAGCAATTTTGACAGTTACTGCCATCAACTACTTCACAGTTGGCACTGATCTCTTGTCCTCACACATTGTGGGCTCTAACCTGAAGAAAAGTTAATTTTATAATCCCAAAGTAATCTTAGAAACATAATTTCAATAATCCTTCAGTAAATTTTTGTACCAAGTGGCTCACTACAGCGGCTCATGAAAGTCTTCCCTCACACTTCCTAAAACCTACCCTTCTTATTGTCCATCCTTCCTGTAAACACCGACCGTACACTTTCTTGAGGTTTCCTAAACTTTGAAAATCGACTTTTCTTTAAGAAATAATTTGGAGGCAAACAAAGTGTTACACAGATGAAAATAACATCTTTCTGAGACAAGCCAATGAAAAGAATAATCACAGTAAGCAATTTTTTCCTTAGGCGAGCACATCAGGGGGAAGCATCTTCTATCACCACCAAGCTAGCCCTCAGACAGCACCATGTTCAACATATAACTCAGTGGACGATTCCAGGGTCTTTCTTCACTCCTTCTGGAGCCACCAGAGGTCCGCTCTAAGTCACAAAGACCTATCGCTTTACAGGCACCTCTTTTTCAGCAAGCTCCAGAAAACGGAAGTCTTGACTTGCTAGTGTCAGAATCACAGACATCAAGTGCACAGCCTTCCAGAGGCTGTACAGTAGTGCTTTTCAGTACTCTGGGCACCTTCTTCCAAAGTTCAATGACCTTTCTCTACCCCTCCCTCCACCCCGTGGCTGTGTTCACTCAGGTGTAGTTGTTGTATTTAAATGTCTTAATTAAATTTGATTGAATTCTGGAGTGACAGAAGGACCAGTAAACCCCACAATCATTAAAGGTTAACAAGAAAAAACTTTCAAGTAGGAGGGAGGAGGGATAATAGCTAAATGCTAATGTTTTCAGGATCTGGTGTCTCCTCTTCCCTGGGCTATTGGTTTGTGCGCCCTGTACATGCAACTCAGAATGGAAAAATCCTTCCCACTTGAACACACCAAGCCTTCAGGTCACAATTTTGAAATAAGTGAGGATGGTGTACATACTATACCTTAAATTTATATAATGTTATTAGCCAATGTTACCCCAATACATTTAAATTTTTAAAAAAGAACTGAATGAAAAAAAATAAAGTAAATGCTTTTTTGCTAAATGCAGCAATGCTTTCCCCATTGAATTAAATAAATGTTCTAATTCAATACCTTGGGAGAGTTGTAGCCTTTTGTTTTTTCATGGCTTGCTTTCTTCTAGTCCACAGGGAGATCCCAGTGCCAGGCAATATCAAAATATAATGTAAAAACTCATTCTGTCTCCATTTCATGTGAGCTGTGGAACAAAGCAAAATATGATTTATTTACTGAGATCCAGTAAGAGATATTTAAAATGAAATAAAATATGTAATACTGGGTGTTACAACATCAAAACTATCAAGTGGATCCTAAAAATCTATAGAGATGGACCAAATTTACCCATCACTCAAACCCTCCAATTCCCTATAAATTTCCCCATGTGTATTATTTGTGATGCCATATGACAAATTACAAACATCATCCTGAATGCGGAGCTGATTCTGTTCATTTTTTATGTATCAAACTCATGTATTATTTTATTCCCCTTGCCTTTCAGAAACCTCAACCACTGACCCAAGGACACTGCTTGCTTCAATGCAAAGACTGATACAACTTCAAACAAAGACAGCGATGCTCAGCTTTTGGTTGGAAATTTAATATCCTCAATCCATAGTAATCTTCAATAGTCTTGATAAATAGACCATGTCAAGAGAGAAAGGCTCCCTTTTATGTATTTAAACCCAAAATTTGGTTCTTCGAATTTTGTAAATATTACTTTTGAAAGAATAGATAATATGAAAGGAAAAATAAAAAGTTCCCACCTGGCAGGAAAAAGAAAGTAGAAAGGTTTGGGTTTTGGATTGGCAAGAGAGATGGGGGGGATAAGATTAGGGGATTGATGACCTCTGGGAGTTCTGAGATGGGACATAGTGTTGAGGAAAAAAATCTGGGGAACTGTCATATTTTCAAGCTGGTGGTATAGCTCCTTAGTTCCTCCAATACGGCACAGCAGTGAGAGAGCTGTACGGACAGAAATGGGTCTGGGTAGGTGGTTCTGTGAGACTGAACCTGAGTCTCTGATCCTCCATTAAAAGAATCCAGAATTTCCCAGATCCCCACGGTTGGCTGTGGAAGACCTGTTATCACAATGAGAGGCAAAAGTGGCCTCAGAGAGACAAACCAAGAGAACATCCAAATGCTTGGTCAGATGGTGCTTCAGCCAGGCTTCCCAGGTTCAACCATGCATGCAAGAACACAGTCAGTGAGGAAAGCCATCACGCCTCATCTGTTCCAAAGAGTGTGTGACAAGTTCTACAATCCCAGGTGCTATAGTGGCTGCCATCAAGTTCAGCCAGAGCCTGTGGGGAAGACCAACATGTCCCCCAGATGCCACTCCCCTACCACCACGACAAGGTTGTCTACAAGCTTTCTGCACAAGCCAGGAGGCATAAAGGAGGATAGAGACAGGAAGAAACCTAGACAGGTTACCAAAGCGTGTTAAGTTAAACTGAAACAGGCTGCTTAAAGCCACGAGAGTTACCTCAAATTGGCAAGTTTCTCTTGCTCTTCTACCATCAGCAGAAAGGGGATCTTATGAAGAATATATGAGGAGTTACATTTTTACATTATTGTGTTATTTAAATTATGTCCAATTCTCTAGAATTGTACAGTTTATTCATATTAGTTTGTATGTGTGACTGTTTCTATTAGATATGACAACTGTATTCCCCTCAATAGTACCTAGTATGTCAGTCTACACAGAAATACCTCTTTTCTTCGCTTTCTCATTAGCCATCAAATCCACTCATCCTGTCTGATATCACTATCTTTTAAGGCGGTCCATTTCTCTGGCATCCCCAGAGAAGAATGCAGCCCTGCCAACACCTCAATTTCTAGCATACAGACTGTGAGATAAATGAGTGTTGTCTTAATTGGCTAGTTTGTGGTACTTGTTACAGCAATAAGAAAAATCTAATAGAAGGGCTCTTGGATAAATGTTAACCTCTCTCATTTTTTTGAATGAAAAATTCTGAGGTGAAATCAACACCATTTTTCAAAGGGTCTCTGACAGAACTGAATCCCAGTTCCTACAGTAGTAACCAGCCCAGCGATGCTACTTGAGATAGGCTTTCCCCATCTCCAGGTTTATTCTTCCCAGTCCCCTAACTCTGGGTGTCTGGAATCACATTCTAAAGTAACCTATCTGCAAGCCAGCCTTTGTCTCAGGTTCTGCTCTGCGGGGGACCTGGTCCTGGGAGTGGCCCTAGACAGGAGATCCTCAGGTTGGGAGAGTCCTCAGGTTAGGGTCCTTGGTTATGCTGAGCAGCCCACAGGTCAGTTGGCAATCAGGACCCCCCCACACTGTTGGTAGGTGGGACGGAAATCATAGCTGGCTGCAGTAGCATCACAATTATAACACTCTACCTGCGGTAGGTTGGGACAAGTTACAGGTGAAAATAAGGCTTTGGTTTATGAAGTATGGATAGCACTTGAATGGGTTGGGGTCAAGGGTAATTATAAGCTCTGTAGGATTGGCTGTCCTTGGCTAATTGCTGTTAAGTTCTTTTAAAAAAGGAGAAAGATAGGTTTGGGTTATTCAACTCCATTCAAGGCAGACTGTAAAAGTCAGAAAGCCTCACTATCAGCATTTAAGACTCTGCAGGTGCAAGGGTGGTGAAAATCAGACACTGGCTTCAATGGTCCTGCTAGGCACACCTACAAGGAGACTGAATCCACAGCCTCAACAGGACTCCTGCCTCAAAACCGGGACCCTAATACCTGGAAAAGAAGCATTTGTGAAAAGGAAACAGACACTTGAACACCCAGGCCAGTAGGAGTAGATCCCTCCTTCTTGACCTAGAACAAACTTCCCTTGCTTGGACACCTTGTACAGATACCATTTCAATATTCTGAATTTGTATGAACCTAAGAACATAGATGTTTGAAAATAGTTTTGTTTCATTAAAAAAAAAATGTGTGCAGGGAGAAACAGAAAAGGCACTAGCATAATAATTTAATACCAATTATGCATAACTTAGCAATCTTATGTCTTTGTAAATACCAGTGTTTAGTGCTTAGAAGGATTTCTTTAGTCAGAAAATGCTACTTGGCTTTTGAGAGTACTTTCAATGTGATACCAATATTTGAACGGTGAACTTGAGGCAAGAAACAAAGAAAACAAAAAGAAAAACTAGTAGGCCATTGGTTCTGGTTTGTTTGTATTGCTGAAGTAGGTTAAGGTGAGGGGGGACTATATTTTTTAATTGAGAAAAGATATTAATTCAACAGCTAGTATGCCAAATGTTTGTGGTCCATTTTGGGCTCCAGATACTTCAAATAAAGGCAAGAATGCACTCTTTTGGACATAAGTATGCTAGTCACTACCAGATATAGTAATATTGAGGAGCATCGCTGCACAATTATTGCTCCACACATCAATGAAGAGATTGACCTTCACTCAGACCTGGTCCCTAAGTCAGTTGAACAAATTTAGCAAGTAATCCTTAATCATTCTGATGTCAATGATAACAAGTCAATGTTATCGAATGCAGTATGACAACACATAAATAAATAAGCGATTTGTCCATTTGTGAGGAATGTGTTACAATGAAATGAAAGACTGTGGTGCCAGAGAAAATTCATTTAGAAGTTATGTGAACTCAAGCTTCCTAATATAAAGCATTGACATAAAAATGCATATTTCAGAGCATTAAATTATATAGTACATATAAAAAGAGCCAATACATAGGAGAAATATAATTTAAAAAACCTCCTGCCAACCCAGAAAACCTCTCATAAAGTAAAATAGAAAGTTTTATTACTGAATAAACAGCCAGAAGGTGATGTGCGTCAGTTGGCCTGCTAAGAGATTGCAAAGACGGAGAGAAATCTCATGCTTTTACAGAGCCAAGGAGATACAACCCATTGCACACGGTCTCCCGATGAACAATAACCCGTCCTTGAGTAAGATGACTTGACAGCACTATTCGTCATGCTTAGTTCATCCTAACTGCACCTGGTAACCGGGGTGGCCATCTGTGTTTTCTAATTAGCATTAGCCAAAGGAAACACAACCTTCTCATATCTTTATTGACAGAAGGTAGTTTTACAGCTTGGAGCAATGGACCCACTGAAGTTACCCTCCCACGGAAATTAGGAGATGAAGCACTATCTTTCTTAATGATTACATTTTAAAGAAATGGTTCCTGGGTCCTTGAGAAAGACATTCCTGGGTCTTAAAGATGGCAAGAGACTTATTTAGCCTTTAAAAAGATTTACATGCAATTACAAGTTTTCTAAAGCATATGCTCTAGGAAAAAGGAGGACAAAGTCTCTTTATTTTCAACAAGGAGAATTAAGCCTCTTATTTTTAATTGTATTTGACCTTACATATAGCACAAAGCCTGTTACACAGTGGATGTGCAGTAACTGGCCAAGTTTATTATCCATTTATATAAATCTTAACTCTATTACATACAAAATAAGCAGTTTTTCACTTTCTATCCCAGTTAAAACCACTATATTAAGTCTCCAAATGTTTCTTCTGTCCTTTTAAGTATAAAAAAAGGAAAAAGAAGTGTGTAGGCTCTCAATATTACAACTTATTTATGCAATAAAAATTACTCCAGATTAATACCTTAACAAAACACTACAGCAGAAATTTAACTACAAAAAGTTTAAAGAACTAAACATTGAATTATAGAGGTTGAAGAATATCTAGGGACTCCACTTCAGAAGGTTTGATAGCTATACATATATTTGGGATGGAGATATGTGTACATATTTGCAGTTTGCCTCTCTGACAGGGCTGTCAGGGAGGACTCACCAGCGTTAGCTGACCCCATGGCAGTGTATTGGGTTTCTTTTCTCTTGGTGCTGGGGCCGCAATCCTAGGGGCACACTCTCCTGTTGTCTGTGCCATAGCGCCCAACCCACACCTTCCAGAGTCACAGACACATATGCAAATGGCTGCTCTGCCTGGGAGATACCCAGAGTTTTCTCTGCTTTACTAGGATTTTTGTCTTCTCAGAGCTGGCTTGCTGCTCTGATCCCCAGTCCCTTTTGTGCCCTTTCTTTACACGAGGGGATATAAGGAACCAAGTCACTGTGCCAGGAGGGGAATAAGAGTTCACCAAATCCCCCAAATCCCTACAAAGGCTTGCATCTCCTCAAGTTCTTCAGGTTAAATAGGCTGGCATTGTATTCATCATACCATTTTTTGCAGCGCAGTAGACTTATCGGTTACCCGTTGCTGTTCCCTTCAGCACTGGTTTGATTACTCTAACCAGGAGGCAGAGTGCACCAACAGAGGTTTGCAGAGTTCAACCTTGTAGGATATCAGTGCCCCGCATGTTCTCTGGGATTGGAGAGATAAAAACCTCACATCCTCATGAGGGAGAATGCCCATTTTGCAGTGTCAAAGAACCTCTCCAACTACAACCATTTGTCCCCCATAACCATCAGTGGCACTGAGGGGACCAGAAACTTCTAAGGTTACCATGTATTAGAGCACATTCCTCTCCACTATCTACCACAGCCATCACCTTCAGCTTAATTCAGGAGGAGCCAGTTAAAGGGAGCTCAGCCTGAGGCCTCCAGTTGCCTCCAAGGGTCCACACCTGGGGGCAGTCTTGGCTCACATTCTATATTGGGGTGTGGAAAGCAGCCCTCTGAATAGCACTGTGTTCCTGAGGCCAGGGCTTCAGGAATAGTAGGTGCAGGTGGGGCAGGTCTGAACTACTGTTCAGGTGATAAGGCTTTCCCTGGGAACCAACACAGCATTGGCTCCTCATTCTCTTTTTTAGATGAGATCCTGGTAACAATGAAGTCAAACTACATTTGGTTCTAGGTTACTTTTATGGCACCCTTACTACAAATTGGGGTAGCCTTTGGCTTTTCAAAATTCCCTCTCTACCTTGGATTTTTCCCCAGTTTGTACCAACTCCTGGGATTTGTCACTTTTCTGGACATCGTAAATGCCTTGTCTCACTCTTGGACTTGGCAAGGATATCAGCGTTCCACACCAGATGCCAGGAGTGGACTGGAGTTACGCGGCTTTCATTCTTGTAGTGAATGCAGCTGCCTGAGGGCTTCTAAAGACAGGAGCATAGATGACCTGTTTCAGTTTCAACTCCCTAAGAATTTGTGGTACCTCCTCTATAGATTCCCAGGGTCCCACATTCCCAGGGAGCTCCCCCTCATGGGGCCAAGCCTCCCTGCAGGCTAGGATAATCCAACTGATAAGGAAGGAATACCTTGAACCCCCCAAGCTTGTGTTCCTGGAGGTCTGCATGTGTGATGACATTGCTCATTTTCTCTGTCTCCTGCCCTGTCCAAGACAGGGCATCACCCCTTATCTCAAAGCTGCATGAGCAAGTCTGGGTACTTTCCTGGTCTTTTACTGGGTCTTGGCAGTTATATCAATAAACTCAGCAGGAGTCTACTCTTTCATCATGAGCAGTTCCTCAACTGGGGGCTACCTGCTGGCTGGGGTTGCTGTTACTGTGTTTTTGCTTTCCTTTGCATTGGAGGTCAAAACACAGGTCATTGCATCAGTTTCACTGTCAGTCACAACATCCTCCTCTTGGGTCTCCTTATTCTAACAGGGATTCTCCCTCTTAGCATCCCATTCAGGCCTTGTCACAAGGTCTCAGACCTTAATCCTGCAATAGCTTAATTCCTCCTAGCTTTGCAAATTGGCCTGTTAAGATATCCAACCTATTATCCTGCTCTCCCACTTTGTCTACCAGCCAGCATAATGGAGAACGCATGTCCTCTAGCCTCAGGTCTTCGCCCAGCTCTCTAACTCAAGCTTTAGCCTCTAGTTAGGCATCAATGGCCATCTGAGCTGCAGAGTGGAAGCCAGCTCCACTGCAGCAGCCATTTATTTCCCTTTTTTTCCGCAGTATGCTATGCACAGTGTCTCAAACGAGTGCATTGGACCAGCTGGCCTCTGCGGTAGGGGCAGGAATTCCCCATACTCACACAACAGTCCATGAGCATCTAACACACCGGCCACTCGGCCCCACACAGAGCTCAGTGGCCAACCTGGGATTTTCCCCCAAAGAGGCCTCTTTCTCAAGACTCAGTATTTTGGTGTCCTGACTGGCTCACCGATTGCTGGATTTCACCCACAGGAATTTCCCCCCGGGGGAAATCTGAAACTGGCCCTCATACCTAGAGAGCAAGCAGAGACTGAAAGAGGCAGATCACTGCAAATTGGTAGGTGGCAGTTTCAATAAAGAAACAAACTTACATAAGAGGCTTCTCTCAGGCGGTTTCGAGATGAGTAGACCTTAGCACTACCCACAAGCATCTTAAAAGCATATATAGAGGCCTTAATTGGTGTACGTCACATGTTCAGTCCAGGTGATCTCAATAACATCCTACTCTGCAGAGGCTGCGTCCTGGAAAACAGCTCCCACTGTGGGCATGGTGGGCCCAAGGAGAGAGGACAGGGGTGAGGAGTCTTCCATGGCCTGTGTCCAGCTCATGGGTCGACTGGCAGCCTTGTCTTCTCGATGACCTCCTCCAGCAATCATCAGCTATACTCGAATCAAGGTGATGGCCAAGAGTAAATGAGTAAATTACCTGAAAATTATAAAAAGTCAGCACTGGTGCAAAAGAAATAGAAAACTTAAACAATAGTAAATTTTAAAGGCATCTAAATAATTGAAACCCTTCTTCCCAGAAAATTGTTTGTAGGTGATTATTCTCAAACACACAATTATCAATATCAGCTTTAAAGCTAAAAAACTATATTGCTGTTTCTCTTAGCCTCAAAAGAAAAGTGGAGGCAAGAGAAGAGAGCATACAAACATATTCTGTTGAAAACACTTTTCAAAGATAACGCTTCTATCTTAAAACATTCATGACCATTTCCCACTCAGAGTTGAGTTTACCCATGACCAGGGAGACCACCGCAACAGCTGTGGACAGACTGAGGCAAATCCCCTTGAGCTCAGAGATGAGTCTCCAATAATCTATATAAAAATACATTTTATACCACAAAAGAGAAGAATTCCATGTAGTAAAACTGAGTAACAAATGAGTTGATACACATAATTTGAAAACTAGCACACAGGCTCTATTGTTTGAAGTCTTTATGGCTTTGCTGAGCATCCCAGCACCCAACAAGGCATTGCTCCTTTGGGGGGAAATACCTTGCACTCTGAACAGCTGACTTACAAATAGACTTTGGAAAAGATATCAGTCCCTTTCTGATCATTGAAGTTTCCTAGGTCTGCAGCTCCTAGATCCTGGTTTATATATCTATGCCATTTTAATAGCCCATAACTGTTAAGAAGGAACTTAATTATTGTACGAAGAGATGGATCTGACTAAACATATGGACAATAAAAAATTATCGAAAAGTATGCCTCTCCTAAGTGATTCCTTAAAGTGTTGTTTTTAAAAGTGTAGCCCCCAGACCAGCAGCAGCAGCTGCAGGGCCTGGGAAGTTCTTAGCAATGGAAATTCCAGGGCTCCACTGAGGATCTACTAAATGAGAAACTCTGGGGAAATTCTCAGCAATCTGGGGTTTAACAAGCCTTCCAGGTGATTCCGATGAGCACTCTAGTTGGAGAACCACTGGCCTAGAGGTCTGCTCCAAGAAGCAGCTACTACAATTCATTAAGGTGTTTGTAAAACACAGATTGTAAAACAATATCGTTTTCTACAGTGTGCCTAGATTTACCTGTCATTTTAAGGAATTTTCAGTCTGCAGCCTCATTTGAATTACATTTTTCATGATGCTAGCACATTGTCAGACATCGACCATGCAGCTTGTTGAGCTTCTGATCATGCTTGGCAATTGTCCTGCTAATGCTATTAACCTGACTGGATGCCCCTGCTCTCCTTGTCCAGGTATTAGAATATGGATGCCCAGGCCTCACTGCCAGGGATTCTGACTTAACAGACCTGGGAAAAGGCCTTGGGATTAGTATTTTTAACCCCCTGCAGCATTTGTGTGGACATGCACACACAAATATATACACACACCTCTTCCTAATACATAGTCAGGGTTTAATACCACTTTTAAAAACACTGCTATATAAAGATGAAAGAATCCAAATAGTTCTTCAATTGGTGATCTGTCTGAAAAAGATTTTAACATTTCCAATGCAAAGTGCCCATGCTTCTCCTCACTCTGGCCCACCTCCTATTCACTTTCCAAGACTAAGTAGAAAGGGACAATAACGAAAAAATGGAAATAAGTAAGAGTGTAAAGCTCCGTGGCACCATATCTCACTTTTGCAAATCTTGTAAATAAGTCTACACTCCAGGGAAAACATCAAACATGAGTCATTATGAGAGCCACCGTGCTTGTTGGCATAGGGACTGCTGAAAAGTGGGACCACACAGAGAGTAACATCTCACCAGAAGACTTAACTGAGGCTTGTGCTCCCTGTTCCTTGAATGACAACCTTTTCTGTTGCTATGAGCAGCTCACAGTCAGGCTCGCCTCCAGGAATGCTTCTGTGTTTGAAGGGAGAGTGTCCAATTTGCCAAAGGCTACCACCTTCACCACCCCCAAATGCTCTGAGATCCCCACAAAGTACCTTCCCAACATGGAAATCTGATCTTAGCCCCGGCCCCTCTCACCAGTAGCTCTACTGTAGCATCACCCAGTGCCACATCAATGTTGGCGGCCATAGTCACGTTCACTAATCATCTGGAAACACCGCCAGCCAAAGCCTTTGCCCTGCTTGGTCATAGACTCTGGACACAATTATATTCCCCAGGGAAGTAATCCAAATCCTGCTCCCACTTGCTGTCACCACTGCTCCTCCCATCACTGCCCTTCTGCCCACCACCACTAGTGTTTGTTAACCTTGCTCATTAACCCATAGCCCTGAGAAAATAATATTAAAGTTGAATGTGTAAGTGTATGTGGCTTCATGTATATGCTTCACAGGAAAAATGAGTATGCATTTACCCCCTCTCCTGAACATCCATTCCTCTTTCACAATGAAACTCTGATGTGACCAGCACACAAAGGAAGATTTATTTTTCCGATGCAATTTGCTCTCTCATCTCGGAGAGAAACAACTATTTCTCTCTCCTCACCAAGTCTTTGCATCTAGGAATTAATCAGCTTTAATTAAAGAAAAACCAAGGGAAAGACTAAAATTTCTTTCAAAAATAGAGACAGACGGAAGCAAGAAGGAAGGAGGCAGAGAGTTTCAAGAGAAAAAGAGAAGATACAACACGTGTTTCCATAAATAAGACACACAAGAATCAAATGATTCAGAATTATAACAGGAGCTCTCATGGTGGATATGAGGTGAGGAGAAGCTTCTTTAGATATCAATTATTGGGCTGAGTGTGCTGAATACAGTCGTTGAAACCAGGTAGAAACTGATGAAAATTAAATTGACAACTTTTGGGGGCATCCACAATGGGGAAGGCACTATCAATATGCTATATTAGAAAAAAACATTTTCATGAAAAAAACATTTTCATATAAAAAGAGGATGTTCTGAAAGAAGGCCATGAAAGAGCTCCCCAAAAAGGAAAGGAGAAAGAGAAAGAGGTGTTGGCGCTTCCCAATAGGCCTCTGAGCACCTCCCCCCACCACAACACTCCTCAGTGTGGGACACTTCCCATTCTGGCGGAAGCCCCAAGCTCTGTGAGCAATGGCCCCATTATAAGGACAGCGGCAACCCCAGGACAGGCCTTTTCATTGGGCACCTGTCCATTCAAGTCAGCAGGTGGCCTCCATTCACAGCCACTTCTTACAGATACGTCACCTCAACCTGCCTCCATTACAGCTTCTAGACTTTTCTTATTATCAAACCTTAAGAGATAGGTAAGGCCAAATAGCAGTGACTAAGAGAACAGAGACTGGGAGGCCCAGGATGAGTGAAGGATTCACTCAAACAGCTTTTCATCCATTACTCATCTCCAGATGAAACACTTCCCAAGAGTTTGAATTCTAAACATATAACAAAATATCATTTATATTTCTTATATCTAGTCTTCAGCTTTTGAATCCATGAGAAATAAAAGTTTTTTTCAAAGCCAAGAAACTGTACAAGTCACCACATTTACTAATAGGATATTACTAGCAGTGTTATTGTAATAATCAGATCTTAATCTTACAAGAACAATACCTCCACAGGAGTGGATTTAGCCATTCAGACACCATCTCTTTCTGAGTATTCCATATTTAACAAGAACTACATGTCACTGTTCTTCTCCCCAGGTTTGACAGAAGAAAAATTTGATAAGTTACAATGGAGGTAAACAAGGGTATTTTTCCTCCCTTTTTTTCTGAATTTATTTTTTTTTCCAGTTAGAGCTGTTGGTTATTCATGAGAAATTGCCTTCCAATTATTCCCTTATACAGTTCAAAGACACTTAATCAAATGGTTCAGCTGGGCCACTAGCCTGGCACCAATTTTTGACCTCTTTTTAAATAGATGAATCAGATAAACTTGCTGCCCATAAGGCTTGTGTAACTCGAGTTCTTGGGCAGGGTAATAGGCAGAGGAGAATTTATCAGACCAATAATGTAAGTTGTGCCATGAAACACAGGGAAGCCTGCATTTCACTCAGTGGAAGTGAGTCTTAAATGTTTTTAACACACACACACACAATGGTAACTGTGAGGTGATGAGGTACTAATTACTTGATATACATAAATACATATAGATATAATTCAACTATGAGAAAGAAATATTGCCATTGGCAACAATATGGATGACATTATAGCAGAAATAAGTCAGATAAAAAGAGACAAATAAATAATAACATCAGTTATGTGTAGAATCTAAAAAAGCCAAAATCATAGACATAGATTATTGAATGGTGATTGTCAAGGGCTGGGGGTGGGAGAAATGGGGATAAATTTTCAGATACAAGATGAATGAGTTGTGGGAAGTTTAATGTATAGCATGATAACTGTATTTGCCAATACTGTATTATAATCTTAAACGTTGCTAAGCAAGTGGAATAATTTCTATTATCTACCACAACTGTGGTAATAATTTCAAATGTATAACTGCATCAAATCATAACAATGTACACCTTAAATTTATGCAATGTTATAACAAAGATTGCCAGGCTTCCAAAAAATAAGTATTGATATAATGAGAAAGGGGATAAGCAAATATATTTAACTAAAAATTAAATTGGAAGTCAGCCCTGGCCAGGTGGCTCATTCAGTTGGAGCATCATCTTGGACACCAAAAAACGTGTGGGCTTGATTCCAGGTCAGGGCACATACTTAGGTTGAGGGTTCCATGCCCAGTCGGGGCATATATGGGAGGCAACTGATAGAGGCATATACAGAAGGCAACTGATCTGATCAGTGTTTCTCTCTCCCATGGATCTCTCTCTCTCTCTCTCTCTCTCTCTCTCTCTCTCTCTCTCTCCCCCTCCCCCCTCCCTTTCCCCCCCCCCATTCTCCCCTCTTCCTCTCTCTCCAAAATCAATGAAAATCATATCCTCGGGTGAGGGTTTTTGAAAAGATTGGAAAGTTTATCTCCAAATATTTATTATTATAGGGACATCTAAAATAAGGTGACTCTAAAAACTTTGAAGGTGAAAGCATTGGAAGGTGGGTAATCTTTTAAATTATTAATCACAATTAGCATTTTCTGTGTACAAATAGAAAACCAGTTTAGAAAGATTATGAAAAAGAGAAAGCATCAAAATTAAAATTTATGCATTGGATAATATACAGTGAAAATGAGCCAAAAGCAAACTGAAAACTGGGTAAAGTTGTTTCCAATATATACAATAAAGGGTGCATTTCCCTAAAAGTCTTAAGAGAGGAGTAAAACTCTCTTAAGAAGCATTCAAGCAGGTCGTAGAAATAAAAATATAAATGGATCTGAATACTTGAGAAATGTTCTATCTTATTCATAACTCTGAATGTGTAAATTAGCTTTGTAATGAGATGCTATCATTTACCCATTAGATTGACAAAGACAAAAATGTTTGGAAAGAAAGTTATTGGAAAGTGTAAAATTTTTGCTTTTAGTTCTTAAGTGTAAAAAATAATTTTTTTACAGAAATTGCATTGTTATTTATAATACTTCTATTTCTTAAGGTTTTTCAGGTGCTACAGAGGTGCAATGGTCCAGGTTATCTTGCTTAAAACCTATTTTCATGACAGTTGAATATTAATTATTTTATGCCTTAATTTGCATGCTTCATGTAACATCCCAAATTTTTAAACATGGGTAAAGATTTCAAAGGGGATTCATTGAAATAGCATTATTACCGTAGTTCAAGGGTTAAAAAAAAGTGAATTTAAATATGCTGAGATTAATAAAACTGTGATTATGCAATTCTTTACAGATACCACATGTGCAAAAGGAAAGTGCAAATTGAAAGTGATATGATAAATATCAGAAAGTCTGATTTTTTGGAAGGTGAGCAATCCATTTTGCCTTTTTGCAATTTGGCACTGTCAGTATGAAATATTATCAAATAGCATTATGAAGCCACTGAAGTTTACACATCATTCTAAGATAAAATACTGTGCCTTTGCTAGAAAGCAAATTGATCTTTTCCCTTACTGAGTACAAAATAATGTTTTCTAGAGTCAAATTCATTAATTTTGTGATGAACATAATAAAAATAACTAAAACACAGAAGCATCATTCAAAGTTGCACCCTTTCTAGAAAATGCAAATGTGTGTCACCGTATTGCTAAGAGGATAGCAAAACTTAGCACAGAATTAATGATGACTATTGTGTGCTAAGGAAATGAGAAAGAGTTATATAGGCTTGTTTTATAAGGGATGGTGTGTGGCTTTAAGACAATGTCAGTTGCATTCAATGTAAATGAGCCATGATTACTTTATTCATGGTGATAGACACTGAACTTTATAACTGCACATATCTGCTGACAAAGTGTATGAATCTACTCCTGATATATGTGGTATATCAAGAGGTCTAACTGGAAAAAGTCCTGTCATTGTTACTATAATGAGAATGGTTTGCACAACATCGATTAACCTGGCAGCCAAGGAGAGTGGGCTGGAATGCGCATGCATGAGCAATGACGACTTCACTGTACTAGTCAGTGGGAGTGGTAGATGCTGTTGATTGATCATGTGTACTGGTAGCTGTTGCATTCAAAATGACTGAGTGAGTAGAGCAACGAATCTGCATCAAATTTTACATTAAGATTGAACATTCCTCCACAGAAACTATTCAGTTAATTCAGAAGGCTGCAGCTATGGGCAACTGGTGATTGGCAGCTTCATCATGACAACATGCCTGCTCATGCATCATGTCTCGTGCAGAGTTTTTTGCCAAAACATCGAATCACTCAGGTGACTCAGCCCCACTATAGCCCAGGTTTTCTGGATTTTCCCAAAACTAAAGTCACCTTTGAAAGGGAAAAGATTTCAGACCATCAGTGAGATTCAGGAAAATACAAGGCAGCTGATGGTGACTGGGAAAATGGTTTCAGATCAATCCCAAGGCATGTAATTTGAAAGGGACTGCAGTGTTATTGTCCTATGTATAATGTTTCTTGTATCTTGTATCTTCTTCAATAAATGTTTTTGTGTTTCATATTTCATGGCTGGATACCTTCTGGAAAGACCACACACACACACACACACACACACACACACGATATGGTGCATGTATTCTGTATTACTCAGTGTCCTCAGCAAGGTCTGTAACAGGATTCCATGCTCAAGCACACAAATATTTCTGCTGCAAATCATTACTATTCATATTACGTAGGATAGAGATTAAAAATAGTGTCACCTCAGTTCAGGTCATGTTTTTGCTACAAAATGAGTTATGAAATACAGCTGACCTTGGAATACAGGTTTGAAGTGTGTGGGTCCACTTACATATTGATACATGGATTTTTTTCAATAAATATTCAGTCAGTCCCCAGTACCCTGAGTTTCATGTGCACGGATTAAACAAATCACAGATTGAAACAGTATTTTCAATCCATGGTTGGAATCTTTGGGGCAGAGGGCCAGGTGTATGCCTTATTAGACATCATTTTATATAAGAGACTTGAGCATCAATGGATTTTGGTATCTGCGAGGTTCCTGGAACTAATCCTCCATAGATACTGAAAGATGACTGAGTTTTGGAGGAGCCAAAATTTGTAACAGATTTTTGACTGCATAAGGGTCATCCCCCCCGCCCAATCCCCAGTGTTCAGGAGTCAATTGCACTTGTTTATCAGTGGTTTCAGGGGAGTATGTGGTTAAGGGATTGTGAACCTATAACTCAATACCACCATTACCTTCCTTCAATCTCCCCTGTCTGGAACTAAATAACTCTAGGTTCTTAAGCATTTCCTTTAAACTTTATGTGCCATTATCTTTAGTTATCCCTATAACTGTTCTCTTTTAACATAATCTGACAAACAGTAGAATCCAGAACACAGTAAATTATTACGTAATAGATTCTAAATGGAAGATTACCCTTGACTGCCCAGGTCTGTGGTAATACCAAATAGTATCACCGTCAATTTTATATAACTTCAGTTTTAACACAATTTACTTCTGCATCACTTTTCTTAGAACTTAATTATTAATCCCTGATCTAAACTCCAGTCTCCAAACATCCAGAAAAGTCATCTTGTTCTTATGGCTTTTGGAAATGGGCCCAATGATCCTCTTATCCTACAACAAAATGAGCTGTCCAAAAATGGAACAGGCTGTCCTAGAGTATAATGAGTTCTCTGTTATTGGAGGTAGTTTGGTGGGAGCTAGACAATATAGTGAGTGTGCTCATAATAAGCAAACAATAAAAGAAGTACATTTACCCCTTTTGTGACTGCATATTTCATCTTACACGGAGTTCAACTCTAAGCCTTATTTCACATTCTCAAAGTTATTAACTAAAACTTAGGCAATTGAAATTTTGTGATCTTAATTGTTTTATTGCCCACAGGGAGAAGGAGCATCCTATTTGGACTCATAGGGTTCTCATGTCACAGGACTGCTTTTCCATAGAAAAGGGATACAACCAGAGTCCATTTCAGTTTGAACCAGTTAATGAGTATTTATGGCTAACCTGCTTTCTCTCTAGTGAACTGCTCAGAGTCTGTTGCAGAAAAAATTTAAGTGTGTGTATAGTAAGTAACTGAAGAACAACACCAAAGACAACATAAGCACATGTAAAATGATATAATAAATTCCATAGGCATAAATACAGAGGGAAGTGAAATAAAGAAAACAAAATAAAGAAGCAAGGCACTCTGAGGAGTCTAGAGTCTTGCTATGGCCTGGGCTATCTCAGGACAAAAAAGAAGACAGCATTTGTAATAAAAAAAAAAAAAAAAAAACTGACCTTTTTTTTTTTTTTCACTCTCCTTCACTGAGTATTCTTGGGCCCCCAAAATTCTTACTAGATCTCAACTCTTCTTCAAAACTTAATACAAGGAAAAGTTCTGATGAGCATATTTTCTTTTGTACGTGCATTAGATTCTACTGATGATCAGATAACATTTAGCATAGTGCTGGTCACCTTAGTAAACTCTAAATAAATGGTAGCAATTATTATCAATACAGCATTGCATTTTCTAAGGGTATTATTAGGAGGCACAAAGTTGCAATACAACAGAAAAGAGCTTAAATAATGTACTGTTTTATTACAAAAGAAAGTTACAAAAGGATATATATATAACATTAAATTTGAAATACATGTAAAATTACTATATGCTTAGATACACATGGTGAAAATACATAAATATATTTGCAAAGAATACTCTCCCAATTAACAACAGTGATTTTCTCTGGGGAAGAAGGGAGTGGAACTCTGTAACATTTCATTAAAAAACAAGATAGATGAGAGATCCAAAATGGCAGAGGAGAAGTGGAACCTACACTAACCTCCTTGCAGGAAAAATCTGAAATTACAACTAAATTGTAGAGAAATCATCTTTAGTAACCAACTGAACACTAGCCAGAGAGAAGCCTTACAATTGCAGACAGACAGAAGAAAACACCTCAGCACAACTTGACTGGTGGGGAGTGCAGAGGAGATGTGAGAGGGCTGGCTGGGCTCCAATTGGTGGTAGCTGAAGTGCCAGAGGGATATTGCAGTGGCTGGAGGGTTCCCCCCGGAACTATGGGCTCTAAATCCCAAGCTGGGCTCCTCAGTCTGAACATCAGAGCTGGAAGGGAAACCAAATAAATATCCAACTGTGAAAAGCAGCAGAGGTTCTGTTGGAAAGAGATGGCTGGAGATGCAGAGACATATTTAAAGGGCCAAAACAAAATTTCTTTTGCAGCCACTTACTCTAGGTGCCAGCAAAGGAAGGCCAGAGTAGACTGAAGATGGTTGAGGATAGTCTGGAGTTGGTGGCTCAGGGGAGATAACTGAGGGAACAGCTGCCAGGATCCATGTGTTGAGTCATTCCCCATACTGCAGGAGCCATCTCTCTAGGGCAGAACACTCCTCTCTGAATGGCATCAGACTAAGGGGAAGCTACAGCACTGTCCACAGGAATTACTCTGCCCCACCCTGTGGTGCTTAAGCCTGACTGAAGATTACAGATTGATTATATTCACAAATGATCAATAAAATGGTTGGTTAGTTTAACATCTAAAGTGAAAAATACAAAGAAGCAGGCAAAATGGGAAAACAAAGAGACAGACCACATGAGAGAACAAAAGAATTTTCCTGAAGAACTAAATGAAATGGAAGTAAGCAATTTATCAGGTAGAGAGTTTAGAGTAATGATTACAAAGATACTCAACAGCATGAAAAAATACATAGAAATCTTAAAGAAAGGATCAATCAGTCAGAAATAAAGAATGCAACATCTGAGGTAAATAATCCACTGGAAGGAATAAACAGTAGGTTAGATAAAGCAGAGGATTGAATCACTGATTTGGAAAATAAGGTAGAAAAAACACCCAGGCAGAGCAGTAAAAAGAAAAAAGAATTTAAAAAATGAGGAGAGCTTAAGAAACATTTTGCACAACATGAAGCATAACAACATCCACATCATGGGAATACCAGAAGGAGAAGAGAGCAGGCAAGGGCTCAAGAACCTATTTGAAGAAATAATGACCACAAACTTCACTAATCTGGTGAAAGAAAAAGACTCACAAGTCTAGAATGCTCAGAGAGTCCCAAACAAGTTGGACCCAAGAGGCCTACACAGAGATACATCATAATTAAAATGACAAGGCTTAAAGACAAGGAGAGAATCCAAAAAGCCACAATAGAAAAGTAGGTAGTTACCTACATGGGAACACCAATTAGACTGTCATCTGATACTCATCAGAATTTTTTAAGGCCAGAAGGGAGTGGCATAAAATATTCAAGGTGATGAAAAATAAGGACCTACAACCAAGGCTACTTTATCCAGCAAAGCTATAATTTAAAATTGAAGAAGAAATAAGGAGCGTCCCAGAAAACAAAAAGCTAAAGGAATGTGTTAATACCAAACCAGTACTGCAACAAATGTTAAAGGCTTGGAAGAAGAAGGACAAGGACAAGGAGGAGGAGGAGGTAAGAGGAAGGGGAGGAGGAAGGGGAGAAGGAAAGGGATGAAGAAGAGGAGAAGAGAAAGAGAAAGAAACAGAGGAAAACAGTCTAACAATAACATGGTACTATGTACACATCTGTCAATAATTATCTTAAATGTAAATGACTTAAATGCTCCAACCAAAACAGTGAGGGTACCTCAGTGGATAAGAAAACAAGAGCTACACATATGCTGCCTCCAAAAGACCCATGTCAGATCAAAAGATACACACAGACTAAAAGTAAAGGATGAGAAAAAGATATTTCATGCAAATGGAAAAGAAAAAATAGCTGGAGTAGCAGTACTTATATCTGACAAAATAGACTTTAAAGACAAGGCTATAGTAAGAGACAAAGAAGTACACTACATAATGATAAAGGGAACAATCCAACAGGAGGATATAACCCTAGTGCACATTTATGTGCCCAACATAGGAGCACCTGAATATGTAAAGCAAATCTTGAAAGACATAAAAGGTGAGGTTGACAGAAATACAGTCATAATTGGGGATATTAACACCTTACTGACTTAGGTGAATACATCTTCCAGGCAGGGAGTCAACAAGAAGACAGCAGGCTTAAAAAACACACTAGGTCAAATCAATTTAATTGATATAATCAGAGCATTTCACCCCAAAGCAGCAGAATATACATACTTTTGAAGTGCACATGAAATGTTTTGTAGGATAGACCACATTAGGACACAAAACAAGTCTCAATAAATTTAAAAAGCTTGAAATAATATCAAGCATCTTCTTTGACACTAATGCTATGAAACTAGAAATAAATCAAAAGAACACTGAAAAACATGCAAATACATGGAAACTAAATAACATGTTATTAAATAATGAAGGAGTCAACAATGAAATCAAGGAAGAAATCAAAAGATATGTTGAAAGAAATGAAAATGAGGTCACCACAATCCAAAACCTGTGGGACACTGGGAAAGCAATCCTAAAAAGGAAAATCATAGCATCACAGGCCTACCTCAACAGACAACAAAAAGCTCAATAAACAATCAAACTTCACATATAAAGAAACTTGAAAAAGAAGAGCAACCAAAGCCCAATGTGAGTAGAAGGAAGGAAATAATACAGATCAGAGCAGAAATAAATAAAATAGAGTCAAAAAAATGATACAAAAGATCAGTGAATCTAAGAGCTGGCTCTCTGAAAAGATAAACAAGATTGACAAACTTTTAATCAGACTCATCAAGAAAAAAAAAAAAGAGAAAGGATCCAAATAAATAAAATCAGAAATTAAAGAGGAGAAAGAACAACTGACACCAAAGAAATACAAAGTATTATAAAAAATATTATGAACAATTACATGCTAACAAACTGGACAACCTAGATGAAATGAATAAATTCTTAGAAACATACAACCTTCCAAAACTAAATCAGGAAGAATCAGAGAATCTGAATAGACAGATTACACTTACTGAAATTGAAGCAATAATCAGAAAACTCCCAACAAACAAAAGCTCTGGACCAGATGGCTTCATAGATAAGTTTTACCAAACATTCCAAAAAGAATTAATTTTACAAGGCCAGCATTATCCTATTTCCAAACCCAGGTAAAGATACTACAAAGAAAGAAAGCTATAGGCCAATGTCACTGATGAACATAGGTGCAAAAATCCTCAACAGAATGTTAGCCAACCAAATACAGCAACACATCAAAATATCATATATCACAATAAAAGGGATTTATTGTGGGAATGCAAGATGGCACAACATTCGCAAATCAATAAATGTGATTCACTACATAAACAAGATGAAACATAAAAACCACATGATTATATCAATAGATATAGAAAAAGCCTTTGATAAAATCCAGCACCCATTTATGATAAAAACTCTCAGCAAAGTGGGAATAGAGGGAACATACCTAAACACAATAAAGGCCATGTATGACAAACCCACTGCCAGCATCATACTCAATGGGCAGAAACTACAAATATTCCCTTTAAGATCAGGAACAAGCCCAAGATGTCTGTTTCCACCTCTCTTATTTAACATACTGGAAGTCCTAGACACAGCAATCAGACAAGAGGAAGAAATAAAAGGCACTCAAACTGGAAAGGAAGAAGTAAAACTGTCTTTATTTGCAGATGACATGATACTATACATAGACAGCCCTGAAGATTCCACCAAGAAACTACTAGAACTGATAAATGAATTCAGCAAAGTAACAGAATATGAAATTAATACTTAGAAATCATTTGTATTTTTATATGTCAATAATGAACTAACAGAAAAGGAAATTAAGAAAGCAAACCCATTCATTATTGCTTCAAAAGAGTAAAATACCTAGGAATAAACCTAACAAAGGATGTAAAAGACCTGTACTCAGAAAATTGTAACACACTGAAGGAAAAACTGAAGAAGATACAAATAAGTGGAAGCACATACCATGTTCATGAATAGGATGAATTAACATCATTAAAATGTCCATACTACCCAAAACAATCTATAAATTCCATGTGATTCCTATCAAAATTCCAATGACACATTTCACAGAACTAGAACAAATATTTCAAAAATTTGTATATAACCATAAAAGGTTCTGCATAGCAACAGAGATGCTGCAAAAGAAGAACAAAGTTGGAGGAATCATGTTACCTAATATCAAACTATACTATAAGGCCACAGTAATCAAAACAGCATGGTACTGGCATAAAGACAGACACATGGATCAATGGAACAGAACCAAGAGCCCAGAAATAAACCCACACCTTTATAGTCAAGTAATTATTCAACAGAGGAAGCAAGCACAAACAATGAGCTAAAGATAGTTTATTCAATAAATGGAATTTGGAAAACTGGACAGAAACATGCAGAAAAATCAAACTAGACCATCTTCTTACACCACACACAATAATAAATTCAAAATGGATCAAAGACTTAAATGTTAGATCCAAAATCATAACAATCCTAGAAGAAAACATAGGCAGCCAAATCTTGAACATTTCTCGTAGCAATTTTTTGTTGGACATATTTCCCCAGGCAAGGAAAACAAAAGAAAAAATAAACAAATGGGACTTCATAAAACTAAAACGTGTTTGCACAGCAAAGGAAATCATCAACAAAATAAAAAGACAACCCACAGAATGAGAGAACATATTTACTAATACATCTTATAAGGGGTTAATATCCAAAATTTATAAAATATTTACAAAACTCAATGCCAAAAAAAACAAACAACCCAATTTAAAAATGTACAAAGGACCTGAACAGACATTTCTACAAAGAGGACATGCAGATGGCCAATAGACATATGAGAAAATGCTCAATGTCACTAATCATCAGGAAAATGCTAATTAAAGGTGCAATAAGATACTATCTCACCCTTATTAGAATGGCTATCATCTATAAATCAATAAACAACAAGTGCAGGTCAAGATGTGGAGCAAGGGGAATGCTTTTGCACTGTTGGTAGGAATGTAGACTGGTGTAGCCACTGTGGAAAGCAGTATGGAGCACCTCAAAAAATTAAAAATGGACCTACCTTTTGACCCAGCAATCCCACTTCTGGTAATATATTTGGAGGAACCCAAAACACTAATTTGAAAAAATATAAGTGCACTCATGTTTATTGCAGCATTATTTACAATCATCATGATATAGAAGCAGCCCAATTGCCCATCAATAGATGAGTGAGGAAAACAACTATGGGACATTTACACAATTGGATTCTACTTGGCTGTAAAAAAGAAGAAAATTTTACCCTTTGCATCAGTATGGGTGGACCTGGAGAACATTATGCTAAGTGAAATAAGCCAGTCAGGGAAAGACAAGTACCATATGATCTCACTCACACATGGAATCTAATGAACAAACTGAACTAACAAGCAAAACAGAGATAGACTCATAGATGCAGAACAGAAGACAGATAGAGTGGGTGGGGGGACGTTAGGGGGTGGAAGGATTGAGCAAAAAGGAAAAAGGACTCGTGGACATGGACAACAGTGTGGTGATTACTGGGGAAAGGGGTATAAGGGGACTAAATGGTAATGGAAAAATATAATAAAGATAATGTATTTTAAAAAAGATAGGCAAAACAATTTAAATACAGAGAAAAGTATAATGAAGTAAAATAAATAAATTCACAACTTCCCTCTCAATAATCACTACCAATATTTTGGTTACATCTCTAAACCATTTTCATATTATTTTTAAAATTATTCCTCCATAACATTTTTAAGTTATAAAATTAAAGTGCTCTTATAAGAAAAAGTAAAATAATGTGACTATATATAAAGAAAAAATCATCTTCCCTATTCTTCACGCCCCTCGATATCAGCCTCTTCGCTTATTCAATGTTAGCATGCTGGTGCGTGTGTACATACAACACACACATACACACATCTTTTCCATCTTTCTCTGTGCTCATTGAAGTGTGGATACCATATATAGAATTCTTTTTACAGAAACATGTAATTTGCTTTATTTTATTCCTTCAACAACTGTATTTAGTAATTCCTATTTAAGTATATTTTATGTTCCAGACAGTTAAGTATAGCTGTGTACAAGACAGACACACAACATAAAATTCACTGAAGTGTTAAATATGTTCTTGACTTATTAGAATGTTACTTTTACATTTCTTTACCCAAAACAATGACAACTTTTACATTTCTTTACCCAAAACAATGACAATAAAACTACACTGGAATCACTTTGTTCTTTAATGAGGAGAATTTTAACAAGATTCAATTGCATCTTCTTGATGTCAGTCAGTATGTGATCTCTAATCACAAGCCTTAGTCTGTTTCCACTTGGCAAAGCAGCAAAGAAAGAGAAAGAGAAAGAGCCCATTTTGGTAAAGAAACACAATGCTTTAGGAGAGTACAGTCTGTAGAGAATGATAACAAAAGGAATTAGATCTCCCGCCCCAATCTTATCGTTCAGTACTTTCTTCTGTACTACTCTGAAATAGTAACAATTCAAAACTAGACAGTTTGACACTTAAATGAAAAAAACAACAACTGATTTTTCTAAAAAGATTATCACACATTCAGATTAGTGCGGCAATCTTAAGCTCCTAAAATTTTCCTAAATATAAATTAGAAAACAATATAACATTTTTATATTTTATATTTTGTTGGCCTAAATTAAATGAGACTCTGCTGTCATCTTACCACATGACTAGAATCCAATCTCTAAAAAGTTAGTCATTAAGTCACATATGTTGTATATAAGAGCAATAGGAGAGGTCAAAGGAAACAAGAAACTGTGAAGAAAGAAGGATTTTTTTCCCTAAGTATGTCAAAATCTTTAGTTGCACTATGGAATGACTAGGAGTGCCTTCTATGAGATTTCAAAGAGGCAATGCTGTATTATAGAAAGAAAATTACTGAACTTCAGTAATTTTTTCCTTTATTATGCTCTTCTGCAAAGACTAAGGACAAGAAGAAACAGGAAAAAAATGTATAATTAAGGTCTTTTTTCCCAGAGTAGTGTACCTTCCACATCATCAGTTGAATTGATTCTATCACATAGCTGAGCTCACTCATAGCTGAGCTCACTCATAACTGAACTCATAGCTGAGTTCGGAGCTCACAGAAAGCACAGATAGGAGCCAAATGTTAAGAATCTGGGTTAAATGTGACGCTTCCTGCACTTAGCCAATTTATTTTTTGTTTAAAATGTACTAGTGTTTACAGGACAATCTCAGCAAGGATTGTATGAAAGCAAAATCTAGAACTTAGGTATTCCCTATGAAAGGACAATTTGTACTCTCCCAGTTTGGGAGAGGGGGGTTACTTCATCAGGCACATCAACAAAATTCAATAATTGAGTGAATAATAGATGTTGTGCTTCTTAAGAAGAAATATGACTCAAAAGGATGAATTTCCATCTGGGTCTGGGAATGAGCAGACGGCTCTCATAACGGCACCGACATCTGGCTGCCAGCGCCCCCATCTAGTACTGCTGGCCATAGCCACTCTGCCTGCTGCCCAGGGGACAATGACTTCAGAAGTAAACATATTCAAGCAGGCAAATAGTCAATTACTAAATATGAGTAAAATGCGTGAAGTAATCATTATGCTAGATGCCAAGGGGGACACAGAGAAAGAATTAGGCCTCAAAAAGGTTGCAATCATGCAGTGGAAATATGAATGTTTTTGATGAAGAAAGATTAATTATGCGGCATTGAGGAACAATTAAAAAAAAAACAAACCTGAGACTATAGTTAGATTTGATGATCTTGGACAAATCAGTAAACTCTGGGTCTCTAACTCCTCAGGCAGAAATCAAGGGGAGTGGTGAGCTAAATCAGTTCCCTCAAAGATTTAATAATTCAGTGAATTAAATTTTAAATTATATGTTCCTAAAAGGGAATAGTGTAACATAAGATTTAAGCACACAAACTCTGTGGTAAGACTATTGTGTCTCATAACCCAGCCCTGTCACTTACTATGAGAACTTGAATAAGTAACTTAACCTTGCCAACCCTAAATTGCCTTAGCCATTAAGTAGAGATATTAATAATATCACATACAAGGGGGCTGAAATGAGGTAATAATGCCTTGTATGAATTAGCTATTGCTGTGAAACTAACCACCCAAAATTCAATGACTTAGAACAATAAGCATGTATCATTGTTTGAGTCTATGGGACACCTGAGTGTTTCTGTTAGTGCCAGCTGGGCTCATTCTTGCATCTGCAACCAGCTGCAGATTGGATAGAGAGCTCTCTCTCTCATGTTTGGGGGTCGGCTACTATAGACTGGCCCATGATGGTCTTAGCAAGGACAACTGGCCTCTCCTCTACATGGACTGCATCTTCCAGCATGTAGTCCGGGCTTGTTCACATAGTGGTGGTGGGGGGTCTAAAGAGAGAGCATGAAGGTTCACAAAGCCCCTTAAGACCTACACTCAGAACTGACATAATGTCCGCTCCGACACATTCTGTAGTCCAAAGAAACACACAAGGTCAGCCTAGATCCAAGGGCTGGAGAAAGAAATAAACTCCACCTATTGATGGACAAATAGGTTGGATACCTGAGGGGATTGAAGAATCAAAGCTGTTTTTATAATTAATCTACTACGTTCATTCAAGTACTTAAAATGTGCCCAGGGCTTAAGTAAGCATCAGTCATTGTCACTGCACGCTGCAGTAGGAATGCAGAAGGTAGGAACATAGAAGGCTTCATGTATCGAAGCTGGGTATTCTTAAATCAGCAAGAAATGGAGTTTGATTAGACAGCAAGAAAAGTGAGCAACATAGAGCATATAATTCTAACTTGCCAACCTGTCCTCTTTCCTTATTAAGTAGCTGGATGAAGAAGGCAACATATTTAGGAAAAAAAAAAAACAGGCTGTAAACACCAGAGCAAATAATTAAAGATAAGAGCCTAGACTATTGCAGATGGAACAAATGACATTTATACTGAAAAGTAAATATGGGCAATGCAATGGCATCTGCTCCAGGACCTCCTGGAAGGAACACCCATGTTTGTGGTTAATGACTTTAAAAGGAGGATGTTCAGCCAATGCAGGGAGAAAATCTGGAAGAAAAAAAAAGCCTGTCCATGCCTCTACTCTGGTAACTGAATGACTAATCCTGGGAACCAATCAAGCTGTGTGCGCTTTTTTTCATAAACACTTGATAACATGTTTAGGGATTGGGGATGGGAAGAGAAATGGCCAAGGATGGCAAAATTCCTTTGAATATATTCCATTATATTATCAATAATTCTTAAACATCATTTGTATGCATGTCCATACAGGTACAACGGTTGCTTCAAATATGAACATGACAAAATTCTTCCTCCTGGGATGTTTGTATTCTTACTCTCAGGTTCAGAGAACAGTAGGAATGATCAACAACCTTTCGGACATTGACAATTCCTCAGTAAGAACGACATCTAGCATGTTGTATTAATCAGAAATGCTTGTTTTACCAAAGTTGGGCATTGTATCAGGCCAAATTTCCAACTATACTTCTGCTTATTGCAGTCTAATACAATGAACTTAAGTCTGGATTTACAATAGGGATCCTGGGTTTAAGGCTTGGCTCTCATGCTAAAACAGGCCACGGAAAAGTCTTTCTACTTCTTTAGGCCTCAGTTTGTTCATCTGTAAGTTAGGGGTTAGTAATAATACATTACATTGTTATTATGAATATTAAATGGAATAAAACTTATTCTAAAAACAGTTCTTTATTATATATAAACTGCTGTATAAATTTATTTTACACCAAGTAAGTACCCAGCAATGGTGTACTAATAACTCAGAGATGAATAAAATATGGACTTTGTCCTCAAGGAACTTATAAGCTATTTTGAGAAACACTAACAATTGAGTACAAACAAGATGTGATAAATAGTAACAAATTGTTTTGAAGACTCAAAAGAGAAAGAGATTTATTAAGAGAGTAGGTATATGAATGAGTCAGAAAAGATAACAAATAAGATGTAACGTAAGAACTGGGCCTTAAAAATGACTAGAAATGTGCCTAGCAAATCAGCTGAGACAAAGGCAAGCTAATCATGAACTGAAGCCTTTAGGAGACAGGCAAGAGGGAGAGGGACCTTGTGGCTAGAGTGTGAGAACCGTGGTAACAAGAAGCAGGAGGTGAGCTCTCAGAGTGAGGTTGTGCCCAACTGTAGAAGACCTTGTTGATGTGAAAAATGCGATGAGTCGGGACAATGTTTGTTGTCCATGTTGGGCCATCAGAGCTTTTTCAGCAGGAGAGGAAAAAAAGAAGTAACACCTTGGTTTTAGGAAGGTTCATGTTTTGGAGACAGCATAAAGGACACATTGAAAAGCTTCAACTGGGTATATGAGTAAGGAGTTGGGGGATGGGAAAGCACTAATCTGGAAGAAGGATGATGAAACTCCGAAGACAGCAAGTGATGAGGGCAGGGCTGTTTAAAAAGAAGGGATGAATGTGAGAGCTACTTCCGAGGAAAAGAAAACAAACTTTATAAATTATTGAATCTGGAAATGAGAGAAATCAAAGATGACTCAGAGAATTGTGTGGATAGCAGTGCCATTAACCAAGACACTATGCCCAGAAAGAGGGATGTATATATTTTAGGAAAAGGAAGAGAATGAGTTCAATTTGAGGTAAGTTGAGTTTGGCAAACCAGCAGGATGAATATTCCGGATGGAAATGTCCGGAAGGCTGGGCACAGACGTAAAGTGATCGGTTTACTTTTTTTTTTTCCTCCACTGCAAAATGGATGGGATATTGCTTGCCACTTCTCTCCAAGGCCCACAGAGAGGATTAATGAGGCAGTGCTCGAATTTATTCCACACCAAGGATCAATGAGAGCGTGGCAATGTATTAGGCTGGAGTCCCATTATGTTAACTTGAAAACAAAGTGGCTTTGACATGAAAGTCACCGAGGGAAGAGAATGCAAACCTGCGAGGCCACATTGTAGAATGTAGTTGTACATCAGGTAGCCGGTACAGGCACAGCCTTGGTGTGCGTGGGCACTAATGTTTTCCAGCTGAAAGCAATGGAAGTGAAGCTGCCTTCCTACTCTCTGCACTTCCTCTTTGAATTCCTTCCCAAAGTCATCAGCGCTCAGCCCAAATGTGAACTTAAGACATAGTAAGAACTCCTGCAATACTTTCTAATGAAGTCCATTTCACTCCCTCTTCGAATTCTTTTCCAAAGACATCAGGGCTCAGGCCAGATGTGAATTTAAGACTTAGTAAGAAGCCCTGTAATACTTTCCAGTGAAGTCCACTTCACTGTCTCACTTTGTCAGTAGCACTGATTCCTGAAGCTAGCTCCTACTAGCTGCTTGTGTTCTATGTAAGAGTAACTTTGTTTGTTCACATGCTACTGATTGATAACAGTGAAGTCACCAGGTAACATGTATTTAAGACCACTGCCAAGCCAGAGCTCATATCTGAGGTGTCCTTTCTAAAAATGCACAGTTAGGCATAGAATTGTTCCTATTTATAAAGTGGGAACCTTCCATAACAGTTCAAAACCCTTTACTTAATAATTTTTATTTCTTCATCCTATACTTCAGAGAGGGCAGAGAAACAAAACCTAGAATGAGAGATAAAGTGTGATAGAATAGAAGAACATGTTCTTCCAGGGTTTTGTCAGGTCTGATTTCAAATTTGAAACTTACTCTGTACCCCGGGTTCTGTTCTTTCCACGCCTCAGTGTCCTTATTTGTAAAGTGTATTGTCATAAAGACTGAACTCTTGCCATTGTTATCTGTGTGACCCAGTGTAAATTACTGAGACTCTGTCTGCTTCAGTTTTCTCATCTATCAGATAGGTAATATTACCTGTCACAGTTTATGGAAGATTGGATGAGATATAATTAGTTAGTCTTTAGCCTTGGGTCTGATACACAATTATTGCTAAATAAATGACAGTTGTTTTGCTGGGGGTGATGAAGCAAGTGGCTCATTAAAAATCCTCAATAAATGTAAATTTCCATATGGAGTGTGAATAGGGCTATCACATCACTGCAAGGAGTATGGGTGTAATCAAGGTTACAGTATACATCAGTGGTCATTTTAAAGAGGAGAATAAATCACCAAAGGACAGCCTTGCATGGATAAAAGAACCATATTACCCACTTTGCCTTGGTTTTGAATGAGGAAGCCTAATAAGTTGTTTGATTTTCTTCCTAAATACTGAAAAATTAAAGCTTGGAATTTAAAAAATATATTGATGGCAGACTCAAGAGTTGGAAATTTTTAGTTTAGCTAATAGCTAATAAACTTGCTAATCAATGCATGTAAAAAGCTATTGTTCCAGGAACTGAAGGTAGGACCCACCCTGACTCCCAGAGACCATAAGCGGCTCCACCTTTGTGCCCCAGGAGGACTGCAGGCAATCAAGATGGCATACGAGCCATTGTGCTCCAGGGTGAGACCTGGGACACAGATAAAGACCACCACCCAGGACACAGATGAAAGAGTGCTGCAGCTTTTATATGATTAACTTTTTCCCTCAATTCAAACCCCTTACCTACACTTTTCTTCTCTGTATAAAAAAGGGCTGGGTTAAAATGGAATTTAAGACGGTCTGTTAGGGTACATAACACATTGTCTTCTCAGATGCCAGCCATCTGAATAAAGCTCCCATAACAATTCAATCCATCTCTGCTTATTGGTTCTGGGAGCGACAGGCAGCATGAATGCAGGCTTTTCCTGTTTCGATATCATGACGAAGCAATTTCTTCATCCTCAGTGCTGGCCTCCCAGCTGCTCATAGAAGAGGCCTTCAAAGCAGGCACAGAGACATTAGCCTCTCTCAGCCTCATCCTAGGAAAACCTCTGAACACTGAATGTAAGCAATTTGGAGGATGTCCTCAGTAACTGAGCATGGAAGGCAAGAGGAAAAGAGATGCCTCCCAACTTCCATTCCTGTGGTTTAAGGAATGCGTGGAGACTTCTATCTAAGTCAGAGAGACTCTCGTATAATAATTTTCCTCTCTTTCCTTGAAAAACTGATGGCCTCTTTTCAGTACTTTATCTGTTGCCATGTTAGCACTTTGGAGTAGCCTAAACCTCATGTTCCTTAAAGACAATGTCATTTAAGAAAGAATACGGAAGTAGGCAAAGAATGGGATTGCTTCTCCTGTCTTTCCTGAGATTACAGGTTATTGGAACTAGAACTAGCCCTCCCTGTCCTCCAAACCAAGGATCACTACTAATCAAGATCAAATTCCCATCTAAAATATGGTCCCCAATCACAGTCTTGTATCCCTCCCATTACCTCCTGCTTCTTCTTAAGAATTATGTGCCTAAATTCAGAGTTCCTCTAACATCCCTCTTCATTGCCCTCCCCACCCCAAACATAGGGTTACTCATCCTGTGTCTCAGAATAGGTCCAGCAACCTACACATCCTCAGGAAATAGGAGTTAATTGTGTTAAGACCCCCAGGAGCATCTATCAATACTAAACTCCCTAGGAGAAATAATTAATTTTTGATGTACCTTAATGATGTTGTGCCTAATCTTTGTAACATTTCATTAGAATTTAGAAGAGGTAGTCCATATTTCTCTTCCATTTCACCCCTCCCTGCAACCATGCTAGGGACAGAATCTCAAGCAGGATGGTATCTAGGGAAGACAGGAAAAATATTTGTTTGAATAAGCCCTTCTTATCACCTCCTCAAACCGCAGCATGGGCACTATGATTTATTTAATCCCTTGAGCAAAAACTATCTATAATAACAGCAGTGACTCTAATTCCAGCCACACAAGTTAGTTTCATGCTCCTTAATGCCAATTGTTGAATGTGAATAGTGAGGAACTTGCAGTGGTACAGAGAAGAATTTATATCAGACTCAATCATAATACAGTCTTGGATTTGGGATGTGTTCTTTGTTGTACGTGTTGTGAAAACTGTTTTGCCATATAGGATGTCAGTTGCTTTCATTAACTGATCTGTTGCTTTACTGAATGGAAGAATGAAGTAAACATTGAGAAATGTTCATTTTGATTCCCATTGTTAGCACCAACATTTCAAGGTTGAGATGCTGCCTTTCATTTCAGGGCAATATCGCTATTAAAGTTATAGCACTCAAAGGTAATTGTGTAGTTGGCCAATTAACTGCTGTGGGGACTTGACCTTTCACCAGTTATGCTGAAAATTGATATAATTTTGCCCTAACGAGTATCAATGTTAGGAATGATTTGTGAAAATGTCAGAAGTATAGTGCATCTATCAGGCCATTGTCTCACATCCACCTTCCTGGGACTGGATAGGGGTGTGAGTGGAACGAAAGGCAGACCTTGTAAGACAATCATAGATGAAGCAGCCCTGGGCACACAGCATGCCGGGCCATCCTCCCAGGGAGATGAGGACAAGCAGAGACACATGTAAGATGGAGGCCGAGGATCCAATAACTGGGGCAAAGAGGACACGAGTGCAAATTACAAAGTCCCAGACAGTATAAGAAAACAGACTGAGCTGGATATTGATACACAAGTGGTAGAATCATGTGTTGGGCATTATATGGTGACATAGGCATTTCAATAAAGAGGTGGTCAAGTCAGGTAGGGACCAGAAATCAAGTCCACTTTAGGGAGAGGCTTGCTAAGAGAGGCAAAGCAGTTGGGGCCCTAATCCTACAGACTGGATTCTAAGGATAGGCTCAAGTCCTGCTGGGACCTGGAGAGGAAATTGGTTGCCATGGCTTTGGCAGTATGCCCATCACCTGCAGTAGAAATGCAGACTACAGACCCAAGCCTACCAGTTGCTAGGGTTCCATGCCCCCAGGTTCACTAGACATTTTGTGGACATTCCAGGCCACACTGTGGTAGGGGAAAGGCCATGGTACTCTAATGTTTTGTTTTCACTGGTTTTGGAATTAAGTGGAACTGAACCTGCAAGTCACAGCCCTCTAGTGTGCCCTCCAAGGCTGAGCAGAGGCAGTCATCTTCTGAAATACCTGATAAGAAGAGTGAGTTCCGAAGTGTTCAAGCCCTTGCTAGAAGATATGACTTGTGGGACTTCTCCGTGGGCACTAGGTAAGCTCAAGAGCATGCCTAGGCTCTACAAAGGCTCTGTCTACAAAGACTAGAGGGCCATAAGAGAAAAGGATAGGAATAAAAAGACTCCTCTTTAATGTCATTTCCCCCAAATTACATTTTCAATTGTTTGCAGGTATCCTGACTCTTTTCCTGCTGTAACCTGGGAAGATCACCTCTCTGTGTCCACTGTTCTTCTGAAACCCAGTTATTCCAGCCACACTCTTGGCCTGACCTACAAAGCTAGGTCAGAAGAGGGAGTTCAAGGTAAGATGTTAAACAGGGGCTAAAAGGAGTATGTACATGTGTATGTCTGACAAAATGGGAATGTCTGAATATGACCACGGTTGTAAATCTTAAATGAAAAGAATAGGAAACAAAATACAGTCATTCCGTTTTGACAGGGGCTGTTTTCATGCCATGAGAAGCATTAACACTAGCATTTTGAGATGCCAATCTAGGAGCTTCATTCCAGAGATAATATATGTCAATCAGACTGATGAGTTTTCACCATCATCACATATTCCAGGGCCAAAAGCTCAGTAAATTATAGACATAGCTATTAATTCAATTCTATATGAATACTCCCAAAACCAGTTCACTGTCTTTCCATAAAGGATAATCAATACATGTTTACTGAATTGGATCAAATTGAATTGTGTAACTGAATTGGCTTGCACAAAGTAAATACTCAATTAATTTATTTTTATTTTGATTAAAGAAAGTCTTGATTCTAAAATACAATAAAGTAATTTTGATGAAGCAAAGACTTCAGGTTATCTGAAATAACTTATAAGAAGAAATAATCAAGAATTGATAGTATAGTAAGTGACTGAGGCCAGGTCTCTATAACCAGGGGAAAATGGACTGAGTACGAAATTCTGTTCTACCTCTTCTTCTCTGAGACCTGATACATAAGCCTTGGAGTTTTCCAATTTTATTATGGAAAAGTCCACATTTTGGACTTGGGACTTGAGACACCCACATTTTATTAGACTCTCATTTAGTCTGCCAGGTATAGCATCAATTTGTATGCTATATAACATTATTTCATATATTTTGTATATAATAATTTAAGGAAAACTAATAAACAAAAAATATACAATTCAAAATAAAATATCTGCTTTCAGACTCTGTACCTTTGACTGTTAACAATTAAACCATTAATCAGAACCTAAAATGAGTCTACTGCTTAGCAAGTTTATGGTTTTGCCCTTTTTAGTCAGGCGCTTGAATAAGTGATTAATCCTTCAAGTCATAAGTGGCAAATTAGGTCAAAGAAGTGTGATGGAATCTTTGCACCTTTTCATTTATTTCTCAACAAGTATTTTTTAACATCTATTGTGTGGCATGTAATTTCATTTATTCACTATTAGCACAGTTTCTATCAAATTCTTGAAATTTTTCAAGTGGCTGCCAAATGAAGTTACACAAACATTTTGTGATTGACCTAAGTCAAAATCATTTTGCTGATTCTCTTATAATGTTAGGGAAGCAGTTAAACAAAGAAATAACACTTCAGAGCATTATAGACTAATTCATTAGCAGTTTATGTTAATGCTATTGCCTGCAGCTGTTCCAGTGGAGTAATTTTTGGTAACTGTGCCAGCTCACAACGAAGGAAAAAACTACCGAAGTATACAAATCCATTAAAGTTTCAGAAAGGCACTGAAAGGCTTTTACATTTTATGGACTATGTAATGCAAAATTTGATTAGTTCAGCACTGAATTATTTACATTTTATATAATTCTTCACTGAACTATCAAAAATCCCCCCTTGGATAAATTGCAATTAGCATGTTCTAATTTTGGAAATTAAAAGGATTATCAAGGCATCAAGTATAAGCTGTTCTAATAAAATGCCACCATATACAAGGATACCTTATTTAATGAAACTCTGGAGACAAAGTTTTTTGATGGTACAGAACGCTAACCTTGAATCAAACAGAAATCTTTATAAATCATGGAAAGGCACTTTGGCATAGTTCACGTGACTCAAGTTCAGAGATGTTCCCTATTGGATCTGTGTATAACTGTATCTAGCATAATGACATACCCATACCATCACACACAGTGTTACACAGGCACACTAAACACAGCAGAACTGGGAATTTTTGAGTATTCTCATCCTTCCTTTCCCTAAGCAGGGTTTCCTAAGCATCCTTGCCTTCCCTTCCCCATACTTCTCATGAATTCTTTAGCTTTATTTTTAGGAATTTTAGGTTTATTTTTGCCCATACTGCCAGGAACTAGAAAGCGTGCCCTCTGTTGACAGACACAGTCTACCTACAGAGAATGTCAGAGACTCGGAAGATGTGAGCTCCAACTGGCTCTAATCATTATGAGCTCTCTCTCAGGCAAAGGCTATAAAAGATACCTTATTTACCTGAAACATAATGAAATGACATGTTTTTAAAAGGTCACAAGGCCAGAATGCAACATAACTATTGTATTAAATTCTTATTTTAAGAAATCAGCGGCCTTAAACTTTTTGCAGAAAATCATGATTAAATGCTAGCTAGAATGACAAGGCTGAGCCCTTGAAAAATGTTATGAAAGATGGCATTCTAATGAAATCCTACCCCTACCCTGATGTCTGTGGTAAGATTTCTCATCTCAATGTCTTTCATTCTCAAAGAATTTCCTTTTGGGTTACAAAGTCTCACTTAAAACAATGCTTTAGATCAGTAACAGTCAAAAGGTCAAATGTAGGAATCTGGTGAAATTACATGATTTACACTCCAGTTTACAGCTACCCATCATTTTGTTTCTACCAGTGTCTGGCTTTAATTTAGAACGTATTTCACTTGGCTGGCTGCTTGTTAACTCTGAGCTCTTTCCAATGGCCTCAGATCCCCTGTAGAACTCCTCCGAGTGGCAGAAAGTGACATTTGGAATTCCATTAAGGCATTCAATTTGTGAAATGTTAGCAGTCAAATCCAAAGCTTGGAGGTTGACCTTTCCAATTGTTTAGCAAAATAAAAAATTTAAAAAATAAGAGGAAGAAGAAAGAAAGAAAGAAAGAAAGAAATTATCAGAAAAATCAAAGACTAATTAATTTTGAAACCTTCAGATATCAAGCCAATTCTTAATCATATTTTGGTTATTATTTCCAACATTTTCAATGTACTGAGATAACTTAGTTCTTCATTTAAAATTCATTTATACAAAAGTATGCCCCCTCATTACTAACATCCCGAAACATCTCACTGCTTTGCCCACTCTTCCCAGCATGCACATTCTGACAAGCTTCTAACTCTAATTCAAGAGTCAGCTTAAAGCATCATCACCTCCTTTGAGAAGTACTTCCTAGTCCCTCAGGCAAAGTGAGATGTTCTAACCTTTGTAGTCACCTGATATTTTGCATATTCCTTCATTCTATCAATTCAAATGTTGCATTATATTTATGTACTTTCCTACTTGACTTCTTTGAGGGAAGGACTGTTTCTTGTGCACCTTTGCTTCTCTGTATAACTAGTAGGTGGTTAGAATAGAGTAGGAATTTAATAAATATTTTTAAAGGACTGTATAAATCAATTAAATTCTTAAATTCTACAATCATTAATGAAATCATTTCTTCATTTATTCAATGAATATATTTTATTATCCAGTATATGCCAAGCATTATTACAGGAGCTAAGGGCATAGAAAAATCTTTTGGTTTTGGCCTTGAAGTTCACTTTTAAATTGTTTCAATTTTTTTGGCTACTCCATTTCCTATACTGTTCTTAACTAGCCAAAGAAATTATATGCATGACCCATTGACATGAACTAAGGGGGGAGATTGCTGGAGAGAATGGGGGCACTGGGTAGTGGGGGGCTAAGGGGAGAAAGTTGGGACAACTGTAATAGTATAATCAATAAAGTATATTTAAAAAAAATGTTTCCTATGTTTAACTACTTGCAAAGTGGGTCGCTGCCAAGTGGTTAAGCAGCAGCGCGATGGCAGCTGCCAGGGCGGCCTACCATTCTTCCACAGATTCAGTTGGTAAATAAATAAGAAGTCCAAATAGATTTAGACAGTTTATTATTTTCAGCAATAGTAACATCTTGCCACTGGTCTCAAGCCCCAATTTCTTTCCGGTACATTGATTTTAGATAACTTTATTTCTGATTGGTCCTTTTTTATGGTTTCTATGTCTGTTTTCATGCTGTCGAGTATCCTTATAATCGTTACTCTAAACTCTCTATCTGATAAATTGCCTCCACTTCACCTAGCTCTTCTTCTGGAGAATTCTCTTATTCTTTCGTTTGGGGCCTGTGTCTTTGTCTTCCCATTTTGGCTGTCTGTTTGTGTTTGTTTCTATACATTAGATGTCAGGTGTTGTTTGTGACTGGCCCTGATCAGCCTGTTTGGAGCTATCAGTGACCTACAGCATTGGGTTCCCTATGCTGGGTCTGTTTGTGTGCAGAAATGACCAACCTGTGCACCAACACCAGCTTTCATCAGCACCATGCCCTGGGGAGAGTGAGCTGAAGTCTCATGGAGCTCCCAGACACCTGCCTTAGTTATTAAACTAATCAATAATGTAGCCTCAAACTGTTATTAGCTTAAGCTCCATGGGGTAGGGCAGAGTAATTTTTGTGGGTGAGGCTATTGCTTCCCCTCACACTTATGCCATTTGGCGAGTAGTGCTTTGCATGAGAAACATGGCTTATGGTGAATGACTCAGCACAGGAATCCTGGTGGCTGTTTTTTCTGTTTTCTCCCCAGAGGCACCAACCCCAGATTCTCCCCAAGAATCTCTAGTCCATTCTGCCTTCCTTTTGCCAGAGCCCAGGATAAATGGCTGCAAACAAAATTTTGTGCATTGGCCCTTTAAGAGGCTCTCTGTGCCTCCAGCTGTCTCTCTCTGGCAGACATAAACCCTGTTGCTTTTCACTGCTGGATGTTATCTGGGTTCCTTTCCAGCTCTGGTGCTGTAGGCTGGGGTGCCCCACACTTCACACTTCTCAGAGGGAGCCCAACCCCCCAGCCATTGAAATATCCCTCCAGGACTTCAGCTGCTGCTGGTAGAAGCCCAGCCAGCCCTCTCAAGCCTCCTCTGCTCTCAATAACAGTCTTATTGTGGTAAAGTGGTTTCTTCTGTCTGTCCTTGGTTATAGGTCTTCTCTCCAGCTAGTGTTCAGTTGTTGACTCAGGATGTTTTCTCTACAATTTAGTTGTAATTCCACATTGGTCCTCGGAGGTGGTTAGTATAGCTTCTACTTCCTCCTCTGCCACCTTGGATCTCCTCCTCAAGCCCCAGTTTCCCAGTGGTGCCATGACAAGGGCCCGGTACTGCCTGCCTACACAGTGGGGACACCTTACAGGGGAGGAAGCCTGGAATTAGGAGACTCTGATCTGCCAGGGCTGTTGGAAAACCTGCCTATAATCTCCTCTGGAGAGCAGCTCTGTCCTGGCATATGGGCAAAACTCTCCAGGGGAAAGAGGAAGGGGTCTCTGTTTTTAATGCTGGGACTATAAATAAATTTGCTCCACAAATTGCAAACATTTCTAAAAAGACAGGTTTTGAGCACTTGGCTGATAATGTTTAGACATATGGGAATATGAGATTTATGGAGAATCATTTCCCAACAGTCATTTATGGCATATTATAAACATATTATAAAATAAAATTGTTATGTACTTCTTTTAAATGTATCTGATACCCATTATCATCCACTAAAAAATTATATGAACTCTTTTAACAGATTTTAATTGTTCATTTTCCTCCTTGAATTTATATTTTCATTCCACCTTCAACACAAATTGAACCATTGAAACTTTATACGTGAAAATATTTTATCCATGATTCTATCATGCTTATTTGTGATTGAAATGTATTTAATGTTCTGTGATTATAAAATTCTAAGGGTTAAAAACACTCTGGAATTATAATTGTAATTACATTACTACTCTGTGATCATAGTAAAAATTTTAATAAATATTCATAAGGGTAAAATTTAAATTGTATTTAAGACATATTTTTGATGAAGTGAATAAGACCTTAAAAATTAGTTCATGTACCCATTGGTGAGTATTGTCCATTCCTAGATGATGAAGCCTCCAGATTATTTTTATTCTGATTTTTCATATGTATAGATGTGCTAAAAAACTTTACATACATAAAAATTAAAATTAATAGGAAGTTTTATGTTGGAAAGCACATACTGATCTACTGATGCGGACACCGGCCAGCAGTGTCCACATCATTATGGATGAATTAAAGCATGCACACAGGTGACCAAGTCTGGTGGAGGAATAAGGACAACATCATGGCTTTTCTCTCAAGAGGAGCCAAAGCCATGGCCTCCACCATAACAGGCCTTTATTCTAATAATATCCCCTTACATTCCAAGATGGTTCTTCCTATCCCAGGTACAACAAAGGAGCCAATGCCCCTCAGTGCATCACAGAAGAAGGACATTAGCAAATGAATAGGCAGAAGTGGTTGAGTCAGTCACACTGGCCCCTGCAAGGCTCAGCATGGATTTTAGGAAGTTATAGTAAGCATTTTCAGGGTGAGGGAATTTTTAGCAAAGAGCAAATCTCAAAACAGCCTAAGTATATTGCAAATCTGATTACCCACAAGAAAACCTATCTGTGGGTGTGGGTCCTGTGCATCTCCAAGTGGGAGCTGGGCCCACACCACACAGAAGGTTCTGCCACAATCTCCCATCTAAAACAATTTTAGTGATCAGTTCAAAATTATTTAAAAGAAAACATGGAAACCACATGATTTGCAAAAAGATTGGTTACATGGTCATTAAAGCATTTATTTTTCAATTTATACAAAGTATAATTGTGTAACAAAGGTTTCACTCAGCAAGTCTGGGTTGTGTAAACCCTTAACATGGCAAAGAAAGGTTTGTCCTTTGTCCTGACTCTGGAAGGTAATCTCCATACCCTGGGAATTTCCTGCCTGGAAAGACTGTCTTTGTTTACCAAGAGCCTTGGGCTACTCCAGAGAGGCTGTGCTAACAATGCGACTTAAGTAGGGGTCTTGAGCTATGCAGCACCAGCTTGACCTCTGAAAAGGCTGCATACTAAGTTCAGCCATGCAAACCTTCAACTTTGCTTATCTGACTGATCCTTAGTAAAATCCCTGGAAACCAAGGCTTGGTGAGCTTCCTTTGGTGGCAAAGCTCTATGAATGTTATCACCATCATTGCTGGAAAAATTACATGCTGTCCTCATAACTGCACTGGGAGAGAACAAATAGAAGCTTGAGTTTGGTGTCTGCTGGACTTTTGTCCTATGTCCCTTTTTCTGTTGTTGATTTCAATCAGCATCCTATCACTGTAATGAATCATAACCACGAGTATCACAACTTTTCTAACTGCTGTAGTCCTCTTAGCAAATCGCTGAATGGTCTTGCAGACCAGCATGAATAATACTAAAAAGGTTTTATAAGGCTTAGCAACTGACTGTTAACTGTACCTATTACTCCTTCACTTTGAAACATTACATTTGTGAAGCTGAAATTAGACGAAATTGTGTTTTAAAACACCTTGTAAAACAAATACTTGCACATTGGATTTTTAAATTTAAATGAAGTTCAGTTTGTGCTAAATTTTAGTTTTCTAGATATCTTTTAGTGCCCTAAAAATGTGACAAGGGCACAAAGAGCTAGACTGGAGAAAGTTATATGTAGTTGGTAACCTTTATGGTGAAAATAACACAGTTTTTAATCATGCATCTCACAGATCTAGAATGGCATGCTGACATCAAAGAGAAAGAAAGAAATTAAATGAATTTTTCTAGAGTCAGGGTATTCTAGATAGCACTTTAGAAACATTTGTCTTAGATATTTATGTAAGTACATGTGCTTTTAAATTATGCACTATATTATGAAAAGGACAAGAAGGTATTAAATCACAAGGCAGTGCAGAGCTTATACAAGATGCTGACTAATGATTAATGTTAGGTACTTTTTTAATGACAGATCCGTAATACAAACCCACAGCCAACTTGATTAATGTAAATCATGTAACCGATGAAAGGACAATCAGGGGTGTCCCACCTGCAGCCCAGGGTGGCTATGAGTGGGACCCAACACAAAATTGTAATTGTACCTAAAATATTAGGAGATTTTTTGTGTGATTACATGTTGCAATGTATTTAATGTGTGGCCCAGGACAAATCTTCTTCTTCCAGTGTGGCCCAGAGCCACTGGAAGGTTGGACACCCATGGAAGAGATAAACAAGAAAAGTGAGTGATGAGTGACGTGAGCAGATTCATGCACAGGTGACTATAAAAAGGCCTGTGCGTTTACACTATCAAATAATTTTCTGAAAAATTAATGTATTTCTCCCATGAATCTAAATAACTGATCTTAAATTAACCAAGATACTCTCATTGAGCTCTGATACATGTTCCTTTTTAGCACTGATCTGCTGCAGGTAAATCTGTTCCTGATTGCAGTTATGCCAACTACGCGACTGAGGTGGAGACCAAGACCTGAGAGTCTCACAGTGCGCACCAAGCTCCTTCTCGTTCCTGAGGATGGTGAAAGTGAGGAAAGCGCACTGCACCACAGAACGTACTCCCAACATTTTGCGAATCTTGAAATCCTACTTCTGAGCTAGAGAGGTACATACACAAGATGTGTAGCCTTGTCATGAGTTTCTCACCTAGATAAAATAAAATACTGCCACTATCACTGTTTCTCTCTGGGGCCCTCTTTGTTTGTCCTCATGATGCATTTCCTCAGGTGCAATGCATTTTTTGACAATAGATCATGGGGTACAAATAGCAATGTTTTCAAAAATTATTATTTTTGTTGCCTAATACTATATACCATATCTGAATTGAAATGATCTCAACAGCCCTGGCCGGTGTAGCTCAGTGGACTGAGCGCGGGCCTGTGAACCAAAGGATCACAGTTCGATTCCCAGTCAGGGCACATGCCTGGGTTGCAGGCTAGTTTCCGGCAAGGGACGTACGAGAGGCAACCATACATCGATATTTCTCTCCCTTTCTCCCTCTCTCCTTCCCTTCCCCTCTAAAGATAAATAAATAAAATGTTAAGAAAAAAGAAATGATCTCAACATAGATCAAAATATCCATTGCTAACTCCATATTTTTCCATAAGAAAAATATATGTAAGATTAGAAAATATGTAAAACACTACCACAATTTCATGGTGATTTGGCTATAACAAGCTGCACAAGCTTTCTGGTTCTGCTAAGATGTAGTAGCTCTATTCCTCCCGATTCTGTGTGCTTAGAACAAATGCACGCAAATAAAGATGTTGAAAGCTGGAAAAAAGAGGGCAGACTGCCTAGGGATATAAGGAACAACATGGTATTTCATTTTCTCTAGTGCCTCACCACATATCCCAGATAAGACACCCAGCCTCCAACTCAGGACCACCAACAGGCACTGATTTTTAAAAAGCTCAAAGAAAAAAAATATCTCTTATTCTAGAGGAGATGTATGTGTGCGTTTATGTTTGAAGAACTGCTGACACTCAGAAGACATCAGCAAGAACACGGAAGTCAGCTCTTCACCTCCCATTTGAAAAACAATTATAAAGCACGTTTCTGCCTAGATCACTGGTTCCCAAACTCTGGTTTCAATCACAATCTCCCAGAGCACTGGTTGAAACAGAGTGCTGCTATTGGCCTCCAAAGTCTCTAACTCAGTAGATGGTTTGAGATGAGCTTCAAGGATTTACCTTTCTAAAAAGTTAATACCAATGTAAATACTGAAGGTAATACCAGTGATACTGGTCTGAGGACCACTCTTTGAGAACCACTGATCTAAACCAAGCAATCCTCAACCCAACTGTAAAGTTGATGCTCTCCATAGATAGTATCATCTAAAATGGAAGTTTCGGTTATAAATGTACTGATAATGGAGAATGGTATCCTATGTACATCTTGTGGGGAACAAAGACATGATCATCTGAGTGGGTAATGTGGTTTACTTGGAAGGTGGGAATATTGCCACTGTCTATCATTTTGAGAAGAGATAGGTTCGGGAGGAAGAAGTGGGCATATGGAAGGCAAGCCTTAGAATACAAAGTAAGGTGAGGCAGCAGGACATTTTCCTTCCCTGGTTGCCATGACTATTTGAGGCTGAATACAAGAAGTATATAGATGAAGCCCTAAAGTCATGAAAGTCAGTCTTCTTTAGAAGACTGAGTGAGTAACACCACAGTCTAGGAAAAAGAAATAATAGCCCAACATTTTGGAGTTAGAAAGTTGATCTCTGTGTAGAAAAGAAGACATTGCTTTTGGATCTGTGAACTAACAGAAATATGTAACTGATCCTGACTCAGCACTTCTGGGACTACCAGAAACCATGGAAGTAGCTTATAAGGGAGCTGAAATACATGGAGAGTGGAAATCCTAAAATTTAGCAAGCCTTGGGATACACTTGGCCAAGTTTAGCACTAAGGGATTATTCACTCTCAAAGAACCATAGCAGTTTCTTCAGGAATCTGGATCATCTACACCTAATGACATCAGGAATTCCATACTAATTCCATGACAACAGAACTAAACTTAAAAGTTACACCCCCCCTTGTGGCAACAGATATCATGGTAGTGGACTGGTAAGACTCCAGGACTCTTTCCCGTTGGTGCAAAAATATGAACTTCGTAGGCTGTGTGAGATTGTAAAGTTCCTGGGGAAATTAAGATAAAGGGAAAGCCTAAAGAGGGGGACTCTAGGGTTCCTGATAAATAAGGAAGTTGCGTGCTGAAGTGATTAACTGAAAAAATTAAAGAGACCAAATTGCTCTTCTGAATTACTGGGGCAATATATACCCATTACATGGTTGTTGTTAAATTCCCTGTGGCTGCTTGGCTCATCGATTAAATCATGCTGCTAAGAAAGAATGGAGAGATTTAATTTTGTACATGAAAAGGCTGGTTTTGCTCATGATTCTAGACTCTGGATTTTCCACTAATGCTAGCCAGGCATTTTACAAAAGGATGGTGATGATCCAAAATAAAATGTTGGATTCAAAATAAACCACGGCTGATGAGTGCAAATTCATTACCATGGCTGGAGTAAGCAGTTAAAAAATGTGCCTGATGCCAGCAAGCAGTGGTGTCATCCTGGTATTCCAATTATAGCACTACTTGGAGGGGAAAAACAGTGCTCCAAGTTCATTGAGAAGTGCCATTTTTACTCCTTGGAATTCATTCAACAAACTTATTATGTACTATGCTAAGTCCTTAACTGTATTCTCCATTTACTCTTTATAACAAAGATTATGAGAATGATATAGGAATTATCCTTAAATAAGAGATATAAGAAACATGGTTTGGAGAGATTATAAAATTAAATTTGATTGCAACTTGAAACTTATTTCAAAAGAAGGTTCTGGGTTATTAGGATGATGCTATCAAAACAAGTTAAGTTTTATCTATTTAATTCAAATTCCATGAGTCCAATCAGGAGAAGAGGCATGAAATAACGAAGGTAAGAATTTTGTAAAACTGCCTTGCACCCATGCAATCATAAGTTAACATTTATGCGGGGTGAATCTCTCTGGGACTCGGTGGAGTAGTTTAACTTTAGGTCCCCAAACCTGTCTGTCTATAAAATTTAGCTGGAAAAGATTTTTTAAATTACAGATTCCCCAGTTCTACCTAAGAGTATAAATAAAGAGTATTTATTATAACTTCCCAAGTTTTGTTCTGATACAGAGTAAAGTTTAGACACCACTATTTCATTCTGTTCTTTGTCCCAAAGAGTTAGAATAAGCAAACATGGCAAGAAAAGTATTGCAGCTTTTGGTAATACAGCACAAAAAGTAGGTTGAAAAGTTCACATGCTTCAAATCACAAAGATATTGTGTAAATCGCAATAAATATTTTGGGGGTAAATTTTCATGGAAGAATAATAACTAACGTACACAAATCATAAGCATAAGCTCAATGAATTTTAACAAACAGAACAAATACATGCACATAACAAACAGAACACTGCCTGTATCCAAGAAGCCACCCTTATGCTCCCTTCCTGTCGCTACCCTAACTCACTTCATCCCAGGATACCCACTTCCTGACTTCAAATAGTGCAGATCAGCTTTGCCCGGTGTTGTATTTATACAAACAAGTTATACAGTAGATCTTTGCTCTCTAGCCTGTAGTTGTGGATGTTCTATCTCATTGCTATATAGCAGTGATTTTCAATCGGTGTGCTGCAAGAGTTTTTAAAATATGCAGTGACTGACTATTTAACCAGGGCACTAACCTCTTTTCCCTTAGATTGGCAAATTTAAAAAATGACAACAGCTAACAAAGATGACAATAGCCACTCGGTGTGAAAGAATCAAAATTATACCTATTTTTTGTCAGATCAGCAAAAAAAAATATGATTTTGTGGTTGCAGAATTTTAGTAATTTGTTTATATGTGCCCAAATCACTGCTATATAGAATCCCACAATTTATCTGTTCCATATAACAATTTAGTTATCCATTTTATGGTTGAAGGATATGTGAATATTTCCTTTTGGGGGGGGCTTTTACACAAAGTACTACAATGAAAATGAAAATTCTTACAGATATTTTTTGGTGAAATTGTGTACTTATTTTTGTTGGATATATACCTAGGTACATAACTGCAGGATCCTAAGAATGTATATTTCAGTTTTAGTAAACACTGCCAGTCTTACAAAGTGACTGTACTGATTTGCACTCAACAGTGCAGGAGAATTCCAGTTGCTTTCTATACTTTTCTACCTGTTTAATTTAAGGAAATTTGGTTGTGTGGTGATATATCAACTCTGGTTTTGATTTATATTTCCCTAATATTTCCCTAATGGCTCATGAAGTTGATGATCTTTTCATGTATTTAGTGGCATTTTGATATCCTCTGTTATGAGGCTCCTGCTACCCTTTTTTCGCTGTTGTTGTTGTTCCATTGGGCTGTCTCTTTTGTTCTTATTGATTCTAGAAGTCCTTTACAAATTCTGGCTGTGAAAATTCCTTGTTGAATTTGTGTATTAAAAACATCTTCTCCCATTGTATAGGTTGCCTTTTCTTCTTTTAGTGGTATTTGTTGGATGTACAAAAGTTCCTAATTTTAATATATATAAATTTATCAATATCTACTTTTGTGCTTTGTTTTTGTGTATCTTGTTAAGAAATATTTGTCTACCTATCCCAAGGTGAATAATATTTTCTTATATATTTTATTCTAAAAGCTGTATGGTTTTATTAGTCACAGTTGGATCTCTGAGCCATTGTCATTTTGAATAAAATTTTGTGTATGGCATGAAGTAAGAGTCAAGGTTCATTTTTTCTATGTGTGTATTCAGTAGATTCAGTAAAATTTATTTAAAACTCCATGGGATCTCCCCCTTCAAACTGCAGTAGTGCTTTTATGGTAAATCAATAAATCATTTAGATTTGACTGTTTCCAGACTCTTTTCATTGGTGTATTTGTCTATTTTTACACCACTATCATGTTACCAATTATTATAGTTTTACATTAAGTCTTGCAACCTCATAGTGTAAGTTCTCCCACTTAGTTCATCCTTAAGATGACCTTGACTATTAGAGGTGTTTTGCATTTTATATAAATAATAGTATCGGCTTGTCAATTTCCACCAAAAAGAAAGCTGAAAATTAGATTGAGATTCATTGAATCTATTGGTCAATTTGTGTCAAATTGAAATGTCAGCAATATTTAATAATCCAATTCTTGAACATGGAATACTACTCTATTTCTTTAAGTTTTAATTTCTCTCATCAATATTTTATAATTTTCAGTATGAAGGCCTTGCACAATCCCTCTTAGAATTATTTTTAGATATTTAATTTTTCATAATATGATCAATTTTATTTTCTAGCATTTGATGCTAGCATGTACAAGTAAAATTGATTTTTATATATTGACCTTTATCCAAATGACTTGTAAGATTGACTTATCAATTTTGTTTACAAGTTCTGTTGGATTTTTTCATGCATAGTATTACATGATATTAAATAATGACAGTTTTGCTTTGTTCTTTTGAATGCTTTGTTCTTTCCAATGCTCTTTTATTTATTTTAATTGCTTTATTTCACCAACTAAGGCTTCCAAAAATTATGTAGAATGAACTGGTGACACAAGGAGGTGGACTTCTTTGTGGTGTCCCTGAATTCAGGAAGAATGTGTTCACTATTTCATCACTGAGTATATGAACAAATCACATCACATTAAGAAAGTAACACAAATCTTCATCACATTAAGAAAGTAACCTTTCATGGTTTCTGAGAATTTCTTTTAAAAGAAACTGAGAAGAGAAAATTCAAAAAACAAAAAAATACTTTAGGAATAAGTAAAATGAGTACAAAAGTCTAAAGTGTAAGAAGAATAACAAGTACAGAAACTAATAAATTGATAAATATGTGGGTAAATGTAAACAAATTCTTAATTTAATTCAAATTTAAAATAATGTCTGATTGGGGGGGTTTCAATTAAAAAATGTAGAAATATGGCAAGAGCTTAATTTTAAATCTTCCTGTATTTTACTCCATGAAACCAGTAAATCAATCTCTCTCTCTCTCCGTCATTTTCAAAGAGACTCAGAAGAATCAACAATCTCTAAAATATATGTAAATGATACTACACTCCGAATCAGACCACAAGACAATGTGATAGTACAACAGAGAAGGACAGGATACCGGAGGAGTTTCTAGAATACTCAGCATTTTTTCTTTTACCTTTCTGAAAGAGGAAACCGTGGTGACAGAACTGATGTGAGAAGGGTTGAGATGTAACAGAACTCTAACTTTTCAGGAAGTAGAGAAAGTGCCCAGGGGAGCTACAATGAGTGATCCTCAGAAAATGCTCTACAGTGAGTCATCACCCTGACAGATGACAGTTGTCTCTGAAGCAGCCTGTGAAACTTGGCAGCCCTAGGAGTGTCCACAGAAGTCCTGAGCTGGTTATGTTCTGACGTTCAGAGAGGCAGCCCCTCTATACAGAGGCACCATGGTCTGTGGTAATAGGCTCTATTTACAGCAATATAAGAGTCTCTGAGCTGAGAGGTTGGGAAAACCACCCCAGTCTCTCCCTCTGCCACCTCCCACAGGCGATTCCTGCTAACAATCTAAAACAATTCAACTCAGTCACCTTGAAGTAACAACAGAAATAGATGCAATAAGATATTACAAAAAGGGGGAAATAAACAGTGTAACCATTTTACAGATGATTTTAATTCACTAGGAAAGTATAACTGCAAAGCAGATAGAAACCAGGCTTCTGGTTTCAGCTCCAACATGTAAAGACTTTAGAAAACATTATTTTCATCCCTAGAAGAAGAGAAAAATGCACAATCTGAAAGTGAAGGATATCCCTGAAACCACCTGAGAACTGAAATCGTGAGGCACACTCCCAGGAGGCTGAAACCCGGGAGTCACGTGCATCCAGAGAAATGCAGCTCCTGAGAGATGCCTTCCCGGAGCAGAAGCTGGTCATAAGCGGGTGCCATAAACTGGTACCAACATTAAAACAGTAATGTTAACAAATGCTACACTGGGTGTTGACAGGTGTGAAGGTGAGAAGTATCTGAGGCCACAGTCAGAAGGAGACCCCACATATGCACTTTCACAGGATTTTTTCTAAAAACTCCAATTCCGTGAGTCCCCTCTATATCAGATAATCCAAGATGACCAAGAATTATTTTTAAAACCACAGATTTCAGTGATGATAGGGAACTTAGTGATTAAAATTAATAATTATTATGTAAATACCATTAAATATTTTTAAAAAATCTTAGAGTAAAACATTTATTTGGGGACTAAATATTACTTTTAGAACTTTTAGCATAAGAATACTTGATAACATACTTATTATTATAAAATAGTCCATATGAAATTGAAAAATAATTTTAAAGTGTCATGTTTCTATCTTACCTTAACAGAGTTTCTTTCTTACTTTAACAGAAATCAAGTTTTTCTAATAACCAATAATCCTGAAAACAGCAAATTTTAGTAAGAATAAGAAAGTTTAATATTATTATAGCAATAATCTTGTGGTACTGTCGCCCCCCACAAAAAATAGATATTAAAAAGATTTAAGAGTTTTGTTATAAAAGTTTTTATGCTTATAAAAAATATATTAAAAAAAGTTTTGCTTATAAAAGGTATTTATGTCTGACTGGTTTACATGACTTTTAACATAAGTCAATAGTGATAATGGGTAAATATAGGGGAAGGTCCATCAAGAAACATGTATAAAGGACACATGGACAAAGCCAAAGGGGACTGGTTTGAGGGTGGGAGGCAGGGATGGGTGGAGTGGGATGGGGGATTGTGGGGGGTGAAAATGGAGACAGCTATACTTGAACAACAATAAAAAAACAAAATATATAAGTTTAATCTTTAAAACAAAAAGTGAAAACTGGTAAAAAGTTTAATAATATGTTGTTATTAAATGTTAAAAAATTTTAAGAGAATATTGGGGTTTTTGTTTACCTTTAATATGTTTATTGATTCTAAAGAGAAAATGAGAGAAAGAGAGGAGAAAGAGAAACATTGATGTGTGAGAGAAACATTGACCAGTCGCCTCCTGCATGTGCCCTGACTGGGGATGGAACACATAACTGAAGTATGTGCCCTGAACAAGAATCGAACCCCCAATCTCTGGTGTACAGGATGATGCTCCAACCAACTGAGCCACACTGGTCGAGGCAAGAATTTTCTTTTAAAAACTTAAGTACTTTGATACAAACCTAACAATGTGCAGTATCTGTATGTTAAAAACTATAAAACAACAATGAAAGAAATCAAAGATCTAAATAAATGAAGAACTAGATAGTCCATATTCATCTATTGGAAGACTTCATATTGTTAAAATATCAATTCTTCCCAATTCAATATATAGATCCAATGTAATCTCAATTAAAATCTCAGTAAGCTCTTTTTGTAGATATTAACCAAAGGATTCTAAAATGTATTTGGAAAGGCAAAAGTGCTGGAGTAGCCAACACAACTCCGAAAAGAAAGTACAAAACTAGAGGATTCACATTTTGCCCAATTTCAAGATCAAATAGAAAGTTATGTTAATCAAGACAGCATGGTATCAGTGAAAGCATAAACATGCACCTCAATAAAACAAAATAAAAGGCCCAGAAACAGATCCACACTAATACAGTCAACTGACTTCTAACAAAGGTACAAAGCAATTTAATAGAGAAAAGATTTTTTTTTTCAACAAATGGTGCTTCCAATGGATATCCATATGTAAAAAAAAATCAAAACAAATGACAACAACAACACAAACTCTATACAGACCTTCATCCTTGCACAAAATTAACTCAGAATGAATCATAAAAAGTACAAAACTATAAAACATCTCGGAGAAAATATGAATGACCTTGGAATTGATAATGACTTTTCGGATACAGCGTATCAAAAGCATGATCCAAGAAAGAAAAAAGTTATCAGACTTTTTAAAAATTGAAACCTTTTACTACATAAAAGATACTATTAAGGGATTTGAAAGAGAAGCCTCAGACTGGAGAAGATATCCGATAAAGAATTTGTATCTAATATACAAATAACTCTTAAAACTCAACAATAAAAAAAAGAAACAAACTCTCCCTGAAGGACAAAAGATCTAAGCAGAAACCTCTAAAGAAGATATGCAAATAGCAAATAAGTGTCAGAAAAGTTACTCCACATTATCTGTCATTAGAGAAAGGCAAATTAAAACAATAAGAAAACTACTATGCACCTTCTAAAAAGGCTAACCTCCAAAACAATGGCACTATCAAACGCTGAGAAGGATGCAGTGAACAGGAACTCTCACTCACTGCTGGCTGGAATGCAAAGCGGAACAGCCACTTTAGAAGACAGTCCAGCAGTTCTTATAAAACTTACAGACTTAAACATGACCCAGACATTGAAAGTTATTTACTCAATTAATTTGAAAACTTATTTCTACACAAAACCCAGCATGCAAATGTTTCTGGCAGTTTTATTCGTAATTACCAAAAAGCACTAGCAGTCTAGATGTACTTCAATAGGTGAATGTATAAACAAACTTTGGTGCATTGGTACAATGGAATGCTACTTAGAAATCAAAATTAATGAGCTGCTAATCCACTCACAGGATGGATAAATCTTAACGTGTACTGTTAAGTGAGAAGGGCCAGTCTGAAAAGGCTGTACACTGCGTGATTCCAATTATACGACATCTTGGAAAAGCCAAATGTAAAGCAGTAGTGAAAAGATCAGCATTTGCCAGAGGCTCAGGGGCAGAGGAGGGTAGCATGAGTTAAAAAAAAGAAAAAATGGTGTTTGTTTGTTTGTTTGTTTGTTTGTTTGTTTTGAGCATGGTGAGTCTATTATATATATTATAACTGTAGGTTTGTGACATTATAGAAATAATTCACCATTCTGGATATCACTAAGAACATTCATGATTCATGGGAAGAGGTCAAAATATCAACATTAACAGGAGTTTGGAAGAAACTGATTCCAACCCTCACGGGTGACGTTGAGGGTTCAAGACTTTAGTGGAGGAAGTAACTGCAGATGGGGTGGCAGCAGCAAGAGAACTAGAATTAGTAGTGGAACCTGAAGATGTGACTGGATCACTGCAATCTTGTGATAGAAATGGAAGGGATAAAGAGTTGCTTCTTACGGATGAGCAGAGAAAGTGGTTTCTTGAGACAGAATCTACTCCTGGTGAAGATTCTGTGCAATGACAACACAAGGTTTAGAGTATTACATAAACTTAGACAATAAAGCATTGGCAGGGTTCGAGCGCACTGACATGGATTTTGAAAGTCCTACTGTGGGTAACATGCTATCAAACAGCATCACATGCTAGGTAAATCATTCATGAAAGGAAGAGTCATTCAATGCAGCAAACTTCATTGTATTATTTTAAGAAATCGCCACAGACACAAGCCTTCAGAAACCACCACCCTGATCAGTCAGCCGTCATCAACATCGAGGCAGGACCTCAACCAGCAAAAACTTTACAACTCACTGAAGGCTCAGATGATGGTTAACAATTTTTTAGCAATAAAGTATTTCTCAATTAAATGATATATTGTTTTTAAAGACATCTATTGCACACTTAATAGACTACAGTATAGTGTAAACATAGCTATTATGTGCATTGAGAAACTAAAAAATTTGCATGACTACCTTTATTTCAATATTTGCTTTATTGCAGTAGTCTGGGACTGAATCTGCAATATCTCTGAGGTTTGCCTATCCAATCTAATGATTGGATTTTGTTATGTAAGTGAAATATAATGAAATTGGTAGGCTTGGAAAAGGAAGTGAACAATATAAGAGATAGAGTAAAGCAAAGACTTGTAACATATTGCTGGTGAGGAGGAGGAGCAGAAATAGCTAAGATGTTTGGCTTTATGGAGTGGGCCCTGGGAGAGGGTGGAAGGTCTCACTAGGTGGAGGTGGGATGTGCCAATAAACACCTTCAGGCAGCTGTATGTACAAGTGGAAAGCTGGGCAATGCTAAGGAGTAGTGAAGAGTCTGAAGCCATTGATTTAGAACAGGTCCTCCAAAGAGAAAGCACAGAGGTAGCAAAGAAAAGGAGAAAGAGACCATAATTTGACATCTGTGCACTCTATTGTGTGCTCCCTTTGCATTATATCTTATACACCTGAAACTTACATAACGTTATTAACCAAAAGGAGAGAGAGGAGCACCAAGGAGCTAGAAGTGAACAGCCAAAGAAATCAAAGAATCTCATCATTAAAGTTTTAAGGAGAAGAAACTGTTGAACAATGTAAAATACTACAAAGCTTTAATTCCTCATTTGGCCTCTTTTTCACCAATTATCAGTCATCAAATCACACAAAATCTTTTGCAAAGATCATTAACGTATACAGGTGATCCAGCACTGTCAGACCTGAATCAAGAAAAAAGTAATGTCTATTTCCACCTCTTACCTTGACTTACAGCTACTTAGCTCCCTCTGCCCCTTAGCAGAGTAAAATAGCTGTCATTTAGAAAATATAGTTTAGGACAAAGTTTCTACTAACTGAATTATACCTACAAGTATAACAGCACATCAGAAAATGTTTCTCAGAGAAAATGAGACAAATAATAGAAATGCAATTCTGAACGGACTTCCAATTACTGAGCTTGATAAGGGAAGAATAGAACCCAACCAAAGCAGAATGTTGGGATAAAGGTGCCGTAAGTGGAAAATGCACAAGTACCCAAGGGAGATTGATACCAAGTCATTGAAGTCCACTTAAGAGTGAATTCCCCAGAATTTTATAAAGTACAAGGTTTTTCTTTTTCTCAGAAAATAAAACTGCAACATTGCCAAAAGAAGAAATTTCTATGCTATTGCTTCAGCAGCCCTCACTTAATTTCATTCCAAAATCAATTCTAATCCCAAAAATGATGTTAACAACTTTATTGAAGGGTAATTGACATACAATAAATGTCATATATTTAAAGTGTACACTGTGCTGTTTTGATATATTTATATACCCATTAAACCATCACTACAATCAAGATAATGAACCTATCCATTTCCCCCAAAGTTTTGTTGCGTTTCTTTGTAAACCTTTACTTCTCCATCTCATCCCAGCTCCCCCCACTCATATGTCTATCCAACCACTAACCTAACCTAAGAGGTTAGTTTGCATTTTCTAGAATTTTATATAAATAGAATCCTATATTATATTGGATTCCTAGGACTGCCATAACAAATTACCACAGGCCAAGCGACTTAAAACAGTAGAAATTGATCTCTAACAGTTCTAAGGCTGGATGTCTGACATAAAAGTACAAACACAGCCATGCTCCCTCTGATGTCTTTAAAGAAGACTCCCTCTTTGCCTCTTTGAGCTTCTGATGGTTGCTGGTAATGCTCGGCACTTCTTGGCTTATGGCAGCATGACTTCATATCCGCCTCCGCTTTTACATGGCCCCCTTCCCTGTGTCTCCTCTATGTCTCTGTGTGTCCCCAAATCTCTCTTCCTTATAAGGGCACAGGTCATTGGATAACCCAGCAGAGATTCCATTTTAAAATATGTTCACGTTCACAAGTACCAGAGGTAAAGATTTCAATATATCTTTTTAGGGTCACAATTCAACCCATAGGAGTCCACCCTCTGATCTCCCCCAATTCATGTCCATCCCAACTACAAAATATATTCACCCCATCTCAACCTCTTCAAACATCTTAACCCATTCCAGCATCAACTCTAGATCCCAAATCTCATCTAAATGTCATCAGCTCAAAAGGTCTCAGGTCATCTAAACTAGATATGGTGAAACTCCGAGTAGAGCCCATTCTGGAGTAGAATTCTTCTCCATCTGTGGACTTGTGAAACTAGTAAACAAGTTATCTGCTTCCAAAATATAATCATGGAACAGGTACAGGATAGATATTGCCATTGCAAAAGGGAGAAATTAAAATTACTAAGCTTGTCAGTTATCTTTTATTATTTAAAAAATCTTTCAAAGAGCAGAATTTTTAAATTTTGATTGTCAATTTATCAATTTTTTCTTTGGTTAATCATATTTTGGGTGTTACATCAACAATATCTTATTTAGTGTCAAAGTTCTTATAAAGACCTACAAGGTTCTAAATGAATTCCTCTCCTCCATTATCTTTCTGACCTCATTTTTTACTATGGATTTTTCTTTTTCTCACTCCTCTGCAGCCACACTGGCCTCCTACTTCCTCCTTCCAGGGGTGTCCAACCTGTTGTGGCCCAGGAGGCTGTGAATGTGGTGCAACACAAAATCATAAATTTACTTAAAATATTATGAGATTTTTGCGTGATTACACGTTGCAATATATTTAATGTGTGGCCCAAGACAACTCTTCTTCTTCCAGTGTGTCTCAGAGACGCCACAAGGTTGGATACCCCTGCAACATACCAGATGCAGTACAGTCTCAGGGCACTTGGTCTTTCTGTTCCTTTTGTCTGAGATTCCTGAATATCTGCAGAGTTCATCCCCTGGTTTCCCTCAATTCTTTAAGTATCCACTCGGTGAAACCTACCCTGACCTTTCTCGTAACGACTACAAACCCCCAGGATTCCCAATCCCAGCACCCTGCCTTGTGTTTCTTCATATTACATTCTATCATGCTGTATAAGTTTTGTTTGTTTTTATTTTCTAGTTCCCCCTCCATAATTTATTATTTTCCACTTGTAAAAATGTTTATTGAATTTATTGGGGTGACATTGGTTAATAAAATTATACAGGTTTCAGGTGTACAGTTCTACAATACATCATCTGTATACCGCATGTGTTTTCGCCACCCGAAGTCAAGTCTCCTGTCACCACTTATCCTTTGAACCCTGGACCTCCAGAATCCATGGGCATGATAAAGTAGTTTTTTATGCTTCTTGGTGTAAGATGGCTTATTACACAGCAATAATAACTGATACATCTGGGGTTCTGAAAATGAGTTTATCTTCCCAGTCATCTATGTTATTTGCATATTTAAGGCAAAAATAACTTTCTCTGAAGCTGATTAATATGTCTTGGAATGTCTCCTGGACCATCATCGTAGGTAAAGCAGATAATATAATTTAAAGAGCTTAAAGATCCTGTTATTTATACCTCTAGGGAGACACAGTCACACAGATGGACAGAAAAGGTAGACCTCCTTCTGTATAATTCAGGTGATAAGATTTCTACCTCTCCACTTATTTTTGGTATAACTTTTTAGTCACATAGGAGATTCCTGCTTGTTCCTAGGTATAAGTATGTAGTAAAGAGGCCATGCTCTATTAGGTTGAACAAACTGTATGCCTTGCTTTTAATTAACCAGAAACTGCAGTCTTTAAACTTATTTCATCACATTATTCATGGAAATTTAGGCTGAGGTCATGTTTACCATGGCTATTTGTTTCTCTAGATCTTTCTAACTTTTCCCTGGGCTTCCAAGCTATTTATTCATGTCAAACTGCATTGTATTCATGTACTTATTTGCATACCTGTGTAGGACCTTTCCCAACCTCTCACTTCCTACTCCTAGGGCACCATTAGTATCTTTTCTCTGAATGTTCTTGTAGAGTTAAGAAATAAGTAAGCAATATGTAGCCTCATACTGTGCTTCCAGGGTTCAAGCCAGACACTCATGGTAAGAGCCAATGCTTATTACCCCTCTCTTGGTACAGTGAAATATGATTACTGTACTTTATCTATATTTAATAGTTATAGCAATTCCACTTTCATAAAGGAGAGAAGACAATCCATATGTAAATTATATCCTTTGACCATCCTGATGAACCAATGCAGGGCTTGGTTACAGTCCTTAGTGAGGATGTGTTAACAGTCTTCCAAACCCCTAATTTTCACAGACACAGATGTTGTCACCATTTTAGGGTGACATTCTGCTCTAATAAGCTGGTCTGCAGGTCTAAGACAGTACCTCATTTTCAAGGCTAACCTCCAAAATGCATCAGGTTGTCTTTAATTTGAATAATATGATGTTATGTCCAAGAGAGAGGACCAAAAAAATGTCTCTTTTGGATTCTCAATAGTGCTGAGTGTTCATGTACTAATTAGATTTACATAAGCACTCAAAGTACCTATACAATTTAAGACACAGGATTTGGGAAGTTTGGTGAACAGGACTAGTAGCAAAATTATTACGGATTTACCAGACTTAAGTACTGAGTAACTAGATTTTGGTAGGAATTCCTCCTGTGGTCCCAGAATTATATAGAAAGCTGAGAAAGTGTTATTTAACCTACAACCTAAAGAAAGCCAATAGCCTATCTCTAAGACAGTTTCAGGAAAGAGGGAGTAATTAATTACATCAAACTCATATGTTTAAAAGGACAATGATAGGGAAATAATTACTGTCTGATCTAGCAATTAGGAATGGTTTTGGGTAAAATGGTAGGAATTGATGTCATTGAAAGATGCAATTGAAAAACTGTATTCCTCAAGTATTTTTGGAAAAAGGAAGATGAGAAAGTACATAGGAGCTAAAATTAGATGCTTTGATAACGAAGCCAATAAAGAGAAATTTAAAATATTCAAAATGGGAGGCTGAGCAAGGCTGCAGATGATAAATGTCGATGAGCCAAGATCAAGGTCACTGAACTGGGACTCAAAGAACATGCAAATAAGTTGGCTGATATTATCAGAGAAGTGATTTATTCACTTTTGTAAAGAAAGTTCTAGAAGTAGTCAGTTAAAGGGTCCAGGTGAAATTTGAATTCCCACTTGTGAGTTCCTCATTGGTTACACTGCCCTTTGTTTGGAGTCATCACAAACTGAACATACAGCTTTGTAACTAACATATTTGATGACATGTTTTGTAATGAACTATTAGAGACTTTATTATAATGGAAGCTAGTAATTGTTTTATAACACTGAATTAAACATTTTTAAAAGCACAGTGATTTCTATGTTACCAATCAGGCCTTCCCATTTTTATGTATAAATGCAAATATCATAAATATGGAATTCTTTTAAAAATTACCAGAAAGTGTTAGAAGATGAGGTCTAATTTATATTTTTTCATGTATCAGATATTTTTAAAGTTAATTTCATTTGGCCACAATTTGTAGCAAAATAATAAAGCCTACTTTCAAGAACAGTTTAACTTTTTGCATTTCTAGAAGGTTATAATCATCCCTATGTCCTCAGAGTCTTGTAATTTGATAGCATGCCACTAAATAAACAGCCTAGTTCTGCAATTCTAATATAATTCTATCACATCTTATTATTAGATGATTATTAACACTTAAACCCAACAATTTTTTTCTTGCCCTCTGTTAATATATGCTGTCATCCCTTGTGGAAGAGATTAAAGGAAACAGAGTGTGTGTGTTCTCCAAGGAGACAGATGCAATTTGTGATAAACTGGCAAATAAGCTTCATAAATCACTCCTACACAGTGTCCCTATTTTGACCCAAACTTTTAACTTGTGCAAAAAAAAAAAAATACTGCTAGAGATATAACGAGCCCAAACAAGACCATGCAGAGAGAATCCACTGGGAAGATGTCCTTGTTCAGATGACTGAAGTACCACATCTAGGTTTCTACTCCTAAGTCATAGCTACCTTAGATTTGAGGAGCCCGTGGAATAGTCTGTTTGACCAAACAGTGAACAGGATGCCAAATATCACACCAGATATTTAGCAATTGCTGTGTTAGCTTCTGCGTCAGGGTTTGATGCTCTAGTGATGGGGCTTTCCCAGCCGCTCCCACTCTGGACCCTTGAACCTAGCATTCACTCCATCATGGAACCTCAGAACCAAGAGCATTCTCATGAAAAGGAATCAGGAAAAAAATAAGTGAAAGCCCAAGCCCATTGGCATGGGCGTGAGTGATTAATAAGGGGGAGAAAAATGTCAAGGAGCCTTTGAAGTCTAACGAAGAGCAGTACTGGAAAAATCCCCTCAAACTCTTTCTCTTACCCTCAGTCTCCCCCTAAGATGTGCTAACTCCCCCTCAAAGTTAGGACTCCAACAAGAGAGAACAATGGTCTTATGAATTATATTTGGTCACTTCAATATTTGGGTTAGTAATAATTTCCACTAGTGGCTGAAACCAGCCAGGATGTTATGGGAAACACTACAGTCTTGCTCATTCAGGAAGGTGACATTTTAGTGTCTCTAGTCCTTCACTAGTAACTCCAAGTAGGGAAAGGCAAATGAACCTAAAGAAGGCATCACGTATCAGACAGTTCTGGGTTCTAAGTTCCTATGCCCGTTGTATTTACTTAAGTATATACTATGCAACTACTCATAAAATACACAAGTTGAGTTAACAAATGCTTAGTCTCTTTTTTCCTTTTAAGTCCTTAAAACTCAACTAATGGCACTTCAGAACTCTCTGATTACCAGGGTTTTCCATGAAAATGCCAATCCTTTTAGCCCTCCTATTCATCATATTGCTGCCAGGGAAGCTGGGAGTTTGAATTTTAATTTTTCTCACTGAACATATTTCATGTACCAAAATTACCTCAGAATTTTGCTTGACAGCTCCAGAAACCACTACTAAATTACCGTTCAAAATTCATTTAATCTACTTGCTAAACTGGCTCAATAATTCATCTTCACAAATTATTCTAAAATATGGTACCAGAAACAACTATTTTTGTTCCCCCCCAGATCAGAATAGTTTATTTCCTGTGATGTTCCGGTGAACATATAATAACCAGCTCTCAAAAAAAAAAAAACCTGAAGCCCTAATGTGTAGTACTCACCAACTGCCATAGAGTAAGTTCTCCCACCTTGACCGATGTCAGATATCAACATGATCACACAGCTGGGGAAAGATGTGTGCAGCTGCCTCATGACAGTGCAAGCAAACTTCGTCACTCCAACTCATTTCCAAAATACTACCAACGCCCCACATCCCATAGACTATTTCCAGTATTAACCTCAGGAAACATATTTGTGTTGTATAATTGTGTAGTCTTAATATTTACCAATAAAAAACTAACAGGCCTAGGAGAAAGTGCTAGTTTTATATATGATGTGATTAATAAGTTCTCATTATACAGTAAGATGGTCATGTATTATACAAACTTCATGCTATTCTCTTTGATTTTTTTAGGCTCTATCAGGAACTGGATGCTAAACAGTTACTGATTCTAAAACATGCTCTCCTAACCTTACCCTTCCACACTTACATGCAGGAGCAGTCTTTCACACCCACGAGGATGGCTAAGTTTGTGTCTGCGTCCTTGCAATTACCAGTAGTCTTCCTAGTTATGGCAACCCTTCCCACAGTTAGTCCTTACCACTTACTTTTGGGGGGCAGTTCAAGGCCTTTCAATCTGGGCCAGTCATGCTTCTGGCAGTTGCTCACTTCATCTTTAACTTCTCCACTCACATCAGAAAAACTTGCCTATATTTTTATTGATTTCCTAAGGACCATAACCCACCTCATAAATTAATTCATTGGTTTGTCATTATCAATACCACAATACTATGGCATGTCACTGTTATCAGTTTAATTGTATCCTCCCCAAACATGTTGAAGTCCTAACCATCCATATCTGAGAATGTGACTTTGTTTGGAAATAAGGTCTTTGACTGATGTCCTTATAAAATGGGGTAATCTGGACACCAAGGCAGACATACCTAGAGGAAAGACAATGCGAATCGACACAGGGAGAAGGTGGTCATCTACAAGCCAAGGAGAGAGACCGGGACCTATTCATCCCCTCCTTAGGGACCAACCCTGCCGATACTTTGATTTCAGACTCCTGGCCACCGGAAATGTAAGACAATAAATTTCTGTCATTTAAGCCACCCAATGTATGGTACATTGTTATGGCAGACCTGACAAATTAATATAGTCACAATCAGAAGAGGTATATCCCAAGCAATTTTTTACTCATCAGATTTGGAGAATTAGCTATACTTCTATTCTTATAAAACTTGAGCAAAATAGAAAAATAAAAAATAAATTTAAAAAAAGGAGTTCATCATCAAAAAAAAAAAAAAAGCTTGAGCAGATTGTAGGTTATTCTAATAATGTCGCTCACAACTTTTATTCCAAGTGCTTTCACAGTAGGAAGAAAAAGAGTCACAGCTGGGCATAATGCACAACCTGGCCATATCAATGAGAGGGACGTGGGGATGTGAACATCATTAGTTGTAGAAGCCTTAACAGAAAAAAATAGCTGAGAAATGCTGTTTGATACAAAACTACTATTAACCTTCCAAAGCCCTTACTAACCCTTATGAATGGGATTTAAACATATTAGTAGAGACTGCACCTTAACCTCTTCCTCTAATGAAGTAATTTCTGAAAGTAAAAGCAAACTGGGGTGGAAAATGGTCTGGGTAAGGAAGTCCTCCTTGGAATCCTTTGGATGGACTCCATAGTCACCACAAACCCCACCTATGTTAATGGCAAGCTCTGAAAATGAGTTTCTAAACCCAAAGGCACGGAAACAGAAACACAACACTGAAGCAACAGTCGAAAACTCTCATTTATTGAGTCATAACGTGGGAGAGCTGGGAAGTATCTGGGAGGCTCATATCTCATAGAAAAGAAGCGAAACCTAGAGGCACTTCACCAAGGTTGCAATTAGTGGGAAAACTCAACCTCGTTTCTTAGTTTCTTACATTCTAGCCCAACGACCAGAAATAAAGTTTATGAACCTGATCATATCTCCTAGTCACTTCAAGAACTTTTATGAAAATGCCTATTCCCAGGCCCCAACCTTAAAAATTCTGATTTAAATCTCAGGTTTGGCTCATGGATCTGTAGTTAAATTCTTGAGGGGTCTGGCTATGTAGCAGGGTTTGGAGTCACTGTTGGAAAAGATTCTGCTCAGAGACCTATTACCTTTGGCCTGCTTCCAGGTCCACTTGGACCCAGCCCTGAGTGATGATTATCACATCTTCTCATCCTGAGAAAGATGCTTAGGTCCCCATGGACCTGCTTGTAATGCCTGGCACATTCACACTGAGACTTACACTGCAGAAGCTACTTCCCCTGAATCCTGGGCAGGTTCTAAGTACACAAAATATTTTAGGGCAGAGGAGGAACAAACAGAACCTAAACAAACCTGAAATTTCTTAAAACAACCTTTTTGAATGCTCCCATTTCATTCTCAGCATCTGTTCCTTAATGTGTCTGAGTGCATTCAAATTGCAGCCTCACAAATAGCCATTTACAAGGGCAAGATGATCTATGTAGGATGGGTTATAAGCACAGATTACATTTCTTTTCTAACATTACTATACCTCTCAGGGGGAGGACAGTTGATTTGAAAACACAAAAATAAATCAAAACAAAAAAAATGAATAAAAGTATGGCCTAGTGAATCATAATTATTTATAAATTTTGATAGCTCCAACTGGCACATAGGATTTCCTGGGGGATGTAGACACTGAGGAGAACGCAGGAGAGAGCTGAAAAACAAGAAATTTGGAGCTGTAAATAACTTTGTGCTGGTGGTAGAGGCTGCAAGCCACGTGACTAGAATAAGGTTGAGTTTGTCCTCTAGACATCCTTTCCCACTCTCAAACTTGAAGATCCCATGCAACACTAAAAAAAGAGACTGAAACTCTAAAATTTGAGACAGAGTTGAGACTGGAGAGTTCACCCTTGAAATATATTAAGAGGATGTTCTTTCCTTAAACAAAACTGTACTCTAAAGCAACTCTGTCACCTGGCAGTGTACCTGGCAGAATTAGTGAGAAGGAATGACCTTTACTCAGTCTGTAATCTGTACATGTAATTGATGACAGCTTCCAAAATTTACTAATAGCTGACCTGGTACTATTACATTTTCAAATTTGTGTCATATGATTCGTTTAAAAACATGTAAAAGTGTTTGCAATGTACCAGTCTTGTACCAGTCTGCAATCCCACCAACAGTGCACTAGGGTTCCCTTTTCTCCACAACTTCTCCAAGTTTATGCAGTCTTGAATATAATCACTTCTTCACATTCTCAGGATGTAAAAGAACAGAAATTGGCTTTTAAAAACCAATGCACAAGTCTAAACCTAATGCATTATCCATTGGAACCTGTTCAGCTAAACCACAGGGTTCTCAACCACAGAGTGCAGTTCTGCACTGCAACCACAGTGCAGTCCCAACAGGGTTCTCAGCAGAGCTGGACTACAGTGAAAGGATCCCACCAACCCACCTCCCACAGAAGGCTGCAGAGCAGTCCCAGTGAATAAGAAATTAAGGGTTCAGGCCAGTTTTAGGATGAGCCAATTCTACATGAGAGCAGAAAGAGATAGGGCTCTAAATAGCAGTCCTGGTTAATTTTCCTACTCTCTTTACATGTATAGTACATAGAAGTCTGGAACTGAGAATTCTAAGTGCCTGAGTGTCTTGGGGGAGCAGCAGGAGCCACGACAGGAGAGGAGGAGTAATGGAGATCACCAAGCAGGAAGTGAGGGATGTTTCTGAACGGATTCTGTCCTGGCTGGTCAGACAGGGGAAACAGAGGTTATTTTGATTAGACAAATTATTCCAGGGGCAGGACATCTTAGACCTCTGGGCCTTACTATCTTCCTGTGTGAAATGAGTGTGAAGAAGAGAGTTTTGTGGTGAAAGGGATGCCTTTCCTTCCAGTGGCATGATGTCCTGATGAAAGATAGGAGCAGGTTTCCAGGTGGGAGGCACTCACATGGCCTGGACTAGGCCAAGTGACCAAGGTGACAACAGGACACATCAAGCTTCCGGTCACACTAGGACCTACACGACCAGCATCACCTGGGTCCTGGGACTCTTCTGTGTGTCTCCAGCCACACAACAGGGGTGGAACTCACGGGCTCAAGAATGTTCAAAAATAAACAAGACATATTTGATTCACTTCTTAACTATTCACATATACCGTGTAACAATTTGGGTGTTTGTAAGAATTTTTTAAAAAGGAAGGTGTGCAGAGGGGATAGGAGAAAACTGTATGCATGGAATAATCAAATACTGAATACTTCCATATTAAATAAACTAACTCAAATGTCAATGTTTCACAGTCATTCAGTCAGATGTAATGTTATATTTTTAATATCCTTGTTTATTTTGCTATTAGAAACTGATTTTTACAAGCCTGCATCCTGGATTACATATTCTAAATTCTAACCTGGATCTGTCATGGTATAAATCAGAAGCTTACACTTTCAAATATTACTTAATCATTAATGACTTGCATGGATATAATTTAAAACACATCAACACTATTTAACTTTGATTGCCTTCAGTACACAACAGAGATAGATTAACTTCTCAAAGTATTCCTATCTACAAAAGTAAAAACCATGCCTACTTTAACAATAGCTGTCTAATAAGGGAAATTGGAGCAATAAAGACAGTTGCAGCACCTTTTCATTAAGAAAAAAGTAGGATCATGTGCAGATATGATTTGTTGTCATGACTCATCATTTCCCCAATCCTCTTCACAAAAATGGGGGAAAGAACCTAAGTGAAACATTAGCTCAAGGTTCACACCAAAATCTTGCAAAGCAAAAATTCCAACTTCTGTTTTTCCGTTAGTAGAAAAAGTCAAACATTGGCATCACTTATAACTGTGATGGTAATAGATGAAACTTTTCCCTAATCTATACCTCGGTGCCAGAAATCTGAGGCACAGGTGTCAGCTGTATAGACTTGAGACGCCATCTGAAATTTCTGGAAGATAATGAGTATAAAGGTACTCCGGACAGAACCCAACAAGCACTCTGCAACTATTAGTTTCTCTTCCCATTTTCCTTCTAACATTACTAACTCACCTGGTCGTAATTAATCTCGTTCCCTTAAGCCTTGAGAGCTGGAAATAAAATACGAACAAAATCTACTGTCACAAAATATTCATAAACAAGAAGAGCCAACTCTTCCCACTCTCTTTTACGCGCCCTGTGCCTATGAAGACCATTGTCCTTAGCTCTACCTCCCGTCTACCTGCGAGTCACCAAGGTGGTCCTCTGTGTTTTCTCTGCATGGCATCATGTGCTCCTCACAAGGATCCCCCACATTAGCCTTGCAGGGATCCAGAAGAGATTTCCAGGGATCCAAATACCATCACTTAGAAGGAAAACATTTACTCCCAAGTACAATCAAGTACCATGCCAGAAAGCGAGTAGTGTAAAACCACACTACCATAGGATGAATCTATGTCATTAATTTTTTTAATGTTTTCACTTTTATTTATTTACTTCCTGCAAAACATGTTTAGTCTTTTCTCTTTTTTAATATCCAAAATTTATTTATTTTTTATTGTTGTTCAATTACAGCTGTCTCCATTTCCCCCCCACCACTCCCTCCCCACCCCAGCCATCCCCACCTCCCACATCCTTGGTCCTAACCTCCCCTTTGGCTTTGTCCATGTGCCCTTTATATGTGGTCCTTGACAACCCTTCCCCCTTTTCTCCCCATCATCCCCTCCCATCTCTGCTCTGGCTACTGCCGGTTTGTTCTTAATTTCAATGTCTCTGGTTATATTTTGCTTGCTTGTTTGTTTTGTTGATTAGGTTCCACTTATAGGTGAGATCATATGGTATATGTCTTTCACCGTGTTGCTTATTTCACAGTATGCTTATTTCATTTAGCATACTGCTTTGTGCCATTACAGCTGTCCCAATTTTTCCTCCTTTCCCCTCTCCCACCTAGCACCCCCCACTCCCTCTAGTGATCCCCGCCCTCCCTTGTTCATATCCGTATCCACGGGTCATGAATATAAGTTCTCTGGCAACTCCACTTCCTGTACTTGCTCTTAACATCCCCTTGCCTAATGTGACTCGGTTGTAATACCCTACAGTCTTGACCCCCTAGTCTTATTATCCTGTTTTTTTGTTTTTTTGTTTTTTGTTACCATGGACGATGGATTTAAAACCTATACTATGCTGTACACCTAATACAAAATACTATTGAATATAAACTGTAATTGTGAAAAAATGTTATAAATAAATAAATAAATAAAAACCTGTATCTATGCTCTGCTTTACACCCACGGGTTAATTTGTCACTAATGCTCTGATGCACAAAAGTTTAACTTTTTATTTAGAAAAAAACATTGAAAAATTAATATTCAATATTTCACTGCTCTGAGAAATTTCTAAAAGAAATTTTTTCCTGAGCCATTTAGTAGCCTCTGTTTCATACCTTTCCTATAAAGTATCTTATTTCTTCATTCAACCAATATTTATCGAAAGTCTACCACATACCTGGTACTATAGCCACTAAGTACTGAAGCTACAAGAGTGAATAGGGCAGAAGATTCCTGCTGTCATGGAAATTCCATTGTAGTGAGGAAGACTAAGACTGAGCAAGCTAAAACTGCTCTTAAGATTCTCTGAAAAGATGAACAGGGTGTGATGAAGATTCATAAAGCAACTGGAAGAAGAGGCCCTCTGGGCAGCAGAGCAGTCAAGAAAGGCCATTTCGCACTTTGAGGAGGCGATGTGTGAACTGACACTTGACAGACAAGAAGAAGCCACCATGCCAAGGCCAAGGGCTGGGGGAGGAACATTTCAGGGAGTGAGACTAGCTAGTGATCTCTTCCTCAAAGTGCACTGAGGACCTTAACTAGTGCCCCGAGGAAGGAGGGCCCTATGGTTCAGACATAATCACATTTCTGAGGTCCTCTTCTGTCAGCCCTGATGGACCTTCCAGGAACAGGCCTGCACCTTGACCCAGGTACATTCTCACACTGCCTGAGGGTGACCTGCCATGTCATGCCCACCAAGACATCCCTCCAGTGTTTAAAAGAACTCATGTGGGTAAAGAACTCATTAATGGGTGACAACCAAAATTTGTCATATGGACTTTGCTTTCTGAAACAAAATCAGAATGCATGGCACCACAATGACTTTTAAGCTGTGCTCTCCAAAGATAGGTTCACTCAGAGAACACCTTTGCGTGACGCCAAGAAAGCGACGCTCTGCCTCACTGCGAACCCTTTCATCTGTGCAATGTATTAAAATCAGTTCACGATTTAATTTAATGAGTTTTCTGAGTAAAAAGGATTTAAAAATACATGGTTTTGCAACCTGTTCTAGAAACTTTAAATGAATTTAAATCTCCCAAATATGGGAGGAGATATTGGCACAGGTTTTTGGGTGCTCCCAGGCCATCTCCTGTTTTTCCATTCACTAAATCTAAATCTTTCCTGGTTCCCTAACTCACACCTCTTTCAGCTTTATCCCTTGCATCCAGTTTTTGCTTGGTTTATGAACTATCTGATGAGCCAAATTCTTCCTCCATGCTTTAGGACAAAAACAAATAAAGTAAAACAAAACAAAACCCCTTACAATTAAAATACAGCAATCTTTGATGTATAAAGTTAGCTGAATCCAAAACCAAACATTTTTAACACTAATTCTAAGGAAGTTACTGATTTTTTGTAGGAAAAAAATTGAGAAAACTAATTAAAATTCAACTTGACAAATTTTCAAAATAAATATGTGAAACATGCAATGTAATCCAAACAGAAAATAAATCAAAATACATAGGATAGTTTATTATGATCCTCTCTTTTAAGAAATACGCCCCCCACCATCTCTTTACTCTTGTCCTTTTTACTCTTTAAAAGGACAATATCAAGGGATGAAAGGAGCGATTTAAAAATAAAAAGTCTGAGGAAAGTAGAAAGAGGACAGCTGGACTACTGAGGACAGGTTTTGTTTTGTTTTGTTTTGTTTTGTTTTGTTTTGTTTTTCAAAAGGTCATCTTTTAAACTTTCAGAAAACTGCTACCTCTAAAATGACTAATCAGATATTCCGCATACATTTCTGTACAGTGATTGCAGGTCAGCCATCTATGAAATAAGGATCCTGTAGAAGGCATCTGTCACTGCTTTTTAGGAAAATTCTGTCAGTGACTCATTGCCTGCCAAGCCCAGATGAACTGGTCCCTGCTGATTTGCAGGGCAGAACTTCACAGCTTGCTGGACTTTCCTTTCATAGCTAGTTAAAAGGCACAAAGGAACAAGGGGACTCATTTTCAGCTATGACAGGTACCCAGGCACCCCAGAGAAGACACAATGCTTTAGGCATGTTGGAGGGAATCCCTTAACATCTTGGTCAAATTTATTTACCTGTTATGATTAATTCATTTCTGCAGTACAATCTTCAATTCTGAAGTATGAATTTAAAATATAGTTATATTCTGACTTATAACACAGTGCAATGAATGAGTAGAATTAAAGTCAGGTAAGTCACTTAGAAAATTAGTGAAAACCTCAGATTCATAAATCAACAAGATTTATATATGCAGTGAAACCTATGGAAATTATCTGTTATTTAATTCTAAAATAAACATACTTGAAGACATACCCAAACTATCCCTCATTTGAATTATATAGAGCTTAGAAAGCCAATACGTATTCTCACAAAACAAGAGCAGGAATTACTGGCCTATTTGCACATGAGCTGTCCATGGAAGGCTTTTGGTAACCACAGTAAATCTGTTCTTACAACCTATCCAAGCCCAGTTGATTAACTGAGTTTCTGCAACCACTTGATACAGAAGAAAATTGATAATTGTATATGCAAGCTGTTCCCCTGAATTTCTTTGGAAAGAAAACTTATATTAAAACAGAACTATCAGCTTTCAGTTATGTTTTAGAGCAGATACAATGTTCATTTAACATTTTAGGTCTTAATAATAAATGAAAATTAATTCTGTGATCTCCAATCACTTCTTGAAATTCAAACCTGGGGCTCCTTCAGGGCTTTAGAGATGTGTGCAGAGAGCCCTTCTGAGAACAGTTTGGAAAAGAGGTTCCCGGTGGAATAAGAAAGCAATTACATCTTCAAAGAATTCTGAGGGACACCACTTATGCAGGCAAAATGAAGTCTTCAGTTCCAGCTCAGCTGTGGCTCCCATTCCTGCCTGTACCAGATAGCAGCACAGTGATTTAGAGTGAGGTGGGATGAGCTGCTCACACATCTTTACCCGGACCTTCCTCCCTCGAGGAATGAGATCATCATGTCTTCAAGCATAACATTTTTGTCTTTGTGAGACCCTATGTCCTCGGTTGTCCCTCATGTTGCTTCACCAAAAAAGCAAATCCACGTTCTTGAGTTACTCTCTAAATAATGGTGCTAGTTAGAATCCCATCTGTATTCATTCTCTCAAAAAATTATACATGCATGAACATGTTTGTTTTTGTTGTACTCATGGTCTTACAGATGTACAAGGCATTTGAAAATATATGTAAGAAAAATGAAATAATCTCTTGTTCCTAAGACTTATTAAAAAAACAAATAGATCATAGTACTGTACGTAAATAAATGAGGACCCAGAAATAAACACATGCATACCATCCTCACATTAATTCATAAATATCTTACTTGAAAAGCTATATAAAGTAACCATGAAATATAAGTAGAATTTTTATCTCTCTCTATCAATTCTATTATTAGAAGCTCAGCTAAGCAGTCTTTTCCACTAAACAGTTTCTAGTACATTTATTATAGTAATGTGTCACAATAATCAATACACATGTGTATAGTGCTTTGAATGTCTTTCCATCCACCATAATTACTTAAAAAGCAATATTAAAAACCACACATAATTATTTTTCTTGATCACAAATACAAGCCTTTAATGAAATTGCATGGCCTTATCTTTGTGAACTTAATCTGCACACTATAACTATTTATAAATCTTCACCTTAATACTTTTTAAAAGATTTTATTTATTTATTTGTAGAGAGAGGGAAAGGAGGGAGAAATTGAGGAGAGAAACATTGATCAGTTGCCTCTTGCACACCCCCTACTGGGGACCTGGCCCACAACCCTGGCCTGTGTCCTGACTGGTGAATTGAACCAGCAACATTTCCATTCACAGGCTGGCACCTAATCCACTGAACCACACCAGTCAAGGCATATAAACCCTCACCTTAATAGTTTAAAAGTCATATTAATTTTTCTATCCAATAGACAAATTAAACTAAATAATTATTAATTTATAAGTTTTCTCTCCAGAAAAAATTATTTTACCCAGGAGATAACTGACTTAATCATATCTACATTCACTCTTCTCCTCTGGACATCATATAACCATGAACCACATAGGTGCCCTTGGGACATCAGGCCAGTCACTGTCCCTAAATTCATGCTGATTCCCATGTACACTACATCCATCCTAGATTACTAAGGGAATCCCAGCAGGACTCAAGCCTATTCCCATCCTAGATTACTAAGGGAATCCCAGCAGGACTCAAGCCTGAGACTACACAAGTTAGACAATAATTAACTGCTATTACAGAACACAAAGACTAAGCTCTGAGGGACTCAGTCCTAGAAGTTAAGTTTGAATTGGCATTTGGGGGAGGGGGCTTTCAGATGAAGGGCAAAGTTTTGGAATATGAGATATACCCACCCAAAGGACAAATCATGGCTGAACTTCAAGGGCAAACACTAAACCTCTCCTTTACCTCATCAAAACTATAGTTTTTAAGTCAGACAAGGGTTCCCAACTGTAGATAAGTTTGCAGTGGGCACAACTTTACCATTTTCCCTACAGTTGGCCTTTCTCAGTGGCCCTTTGACTCTTCATAGAACTCCTGGGTGAGCTGATAATTTTGACATCCTACTGAATGCCCCTGAGCTTGGAGGCTTATTACAAAGGTACCCCTACTAAAGAAACAGGGAGCAGAAATTACATTAATTATGCAGACCAAAATTCAACCTCAATGAGAAGCTTTTTCATAGAAGCATAAGCTCAACTTCTGGGGATGTTCTCTTCAGGGGCAGGATATGTCACAAGCAGAAGTAAGTCCTTGAATATGACCGAAACCTCTAAAGGAGTTACTGAGACATGTTTCTTTTGAATAAAGTCAAAATTTTATACACAAATATTCCCAGTTCACATGACTGATGTTTTTCTAAACTGACTTAGTCACTGCCTCTTTTGACCAACATTCATTATGTCCATCATTAAATTATCAGGATTATTCAAAGCATTTTTAAGTTCAATTTGATGAAATGTTAGCTATTTAATACTTCATAATCACTTCATAAACCATGTTAAATATTTGGCAGATACAATTCCAATGAAAATTCCAAAAAACCTGATGAGTTGGGTATACATCAAACCATTAACAATTTTTTTTTAAATAGAAAACACCATGGGCAGATAAACAAGTATATCTTCATTGTCATTGTCATTGTCATTGGTGAGCCAATAAAAGTGATTAACAACTGAATTTGAGAGAAATAGCAATGAATAAAAAGAGCAATTATACAAAAGGCAAAAGAAAAAAATCTGTAAAACTTTAAATAGGTATGTATTCTTGTCTTAAATTATTTTTTTAAAGTAATGGAAAGATGTGACCCATCCATTCCACTAGGGATGCTACCAGTAGTGGAACTGATACTAGGTCACACATACTTTAGGAAAAATCCAAGGTTTGAACTCAAATCTGAGTCCTAATATAGTTCTTTACTATACAATCCTATTTCTAGCTCTGGCTACCTATTTTAAAGCTAGAATGGAAAGTTTTCATTATTCAAAATCTTTGTCTGGAAAGTTTGCCCAGAATCAGATTAGGGTGAAGGGTTTGCAGGAACAACTATAAAGGACACATGGACAAAACCAAGGGTGGGTGGAATCAGGGGAGGAAGGTGGGGCTGGCTGGGATGGGGGGAAGAGGTGGGGAGAAAAGGCAGAAAACTGTACTTGAACAACAATAAAATTTAAAAGTATTTAAAAAACTATTTAAAATTATGAAAAAATATTATCCTATTTCTTTTTATGTTTTATTTTTCTTTTTTTATTGCTGTTCAAATACAGTTGTCTCCATCTTCCCCCCACTACTGCCCCGCACCCCAGACACCCCCACCTCCCACCCTCAATTCTAACCCCCTTTGGCTTTGTCCATGTGTCCTTTATACATGTTCCTTGACAATCCTTCCCCCATTCATTCTTTTTTTTTCCACCACCATTTATCCCCCCATACCCTCTTCCACCTCCACCCACCCATTCATTCAACACACATTTTTTGGACAACCTGTTATATGCAGAAGCTGAAGGAGTCAACTAGCAAACCAAAGATATTTCAAAAATTTTGTTGAAAGAATAAATGTTTTCTCAGTTTCTTCATGGCACCTTAGATACCTTCAATCCCTTTCATCTATCCTGCCTTAGGCTTTAAAATTTTTCTATATTAAATGAGTAATCTCGTAAGATTCTTGGTACTATTTACCCACCTTTCAGATTGATTCTCTGGCAAATCTTTTAATGTATCATCAGTACATACATCTTATTCTGACATGCTTCATTTCCCACTCTTTAAACACTTTCTCACTTTAATTTCTGATTTCCTGCCTTCACTGTTTTGCAAGGGACACTGAGGAAAACACTTCAATTTTCAAAAGTTACCCTCAACTAAATGTTCCACTAGTACCAATATCACTGTAGAAAATTCCAGTAGCATTGGATTTTTATACTAATGGCTGTCTCCCTATCTCCTGGGGAGAACCTCTATAAAACAAATACACTGTATGTAGTTGACCACTGTAACAGCATTGTAAAAATTATTTTGGTTATCTGTTTTTTACTACCTAAATTCAAGTTTTTAAAAACTGTGAGTACCAGAATATGGAACAACTATATCCCCACTAGGTGGAGGTGATGATAGCTCTCACACTAATTTAAGTATAAGTTTAATTTTTAAAAGTCTTCTGGCTCAGTGACAGATATTTCTAATCATTAAATTATAGACTGGACTTATGCTTCATGTTTCTTCACTAAATACTTGATTACCAATAAGCAAAAAGTTGAAGTTCACCTGTTTTAAAAATAATGTAATAAAGCACAAATATGCCAGTCTAACTGATCTAACATCCAATTATATGACAGTTAATAAAACTAATAATAATTAGTTTATCTTGAAAATAGTTTTCCTGGGAATGTTTTTTCATGAGGAAAATACCATGGTTTAGTGAGGATGCCTTATCTTGGTACATCAAGAGTTATTTATCATAATGTATTAGGTTAAAGCATATAGAATTATTGAAATTTAACTGTTTTGACCTGAGGAAAAAAATAGTAATTCTATATAGCTCAAATTTATACCACAAGGGTTTAATGGTAGTCAACCATTTACAAACTATAAAACATCAACTTTATCTGGGTGAACCTAATACTTAACTAAAAGTCAACTCTCATTAAATATTTACGAAGAGCCATTTCTTAGGCTAAGCATTTGTAATGATTACATTTAATTTTCACAATACAAAATGTAGATATTATCATTCTCATTCTATAGATAAGAAAATTGACTTTGGAGAATATGGAATATGGATGCTGAAGGTACTTCTGGTAAGGTCTTAGAAGGAAATAATGAACATTTTATTAGACTCTAGAGGAAAGGTTATTCTTATTATAAAGTAACAGAAAATTTGGCTGGATTGTGTTCTACTATTACATGAGAAGGAGGGTAAACTATTGTAGGTAGAACTGTATACCTCAAAAATATATGTTTAAGCCCTAACTTGCAACATCTGTGGATTATTTGTTAAGACTCTTTGCAGATGTAATTAGTTAAGATAGGTCATATTAAATTAGAGGAGCTTTGAATCAAATATGACTGGTGTCCTGCTAGGAAGAGGAGATCTCTCTCTCTCTCTCTCTCTCTCTCTCTCTCACACACACACACACACACACACACACACAGGAAACACAGGGAAGAATACCGTGTGAAAATGTTGGTAGAGAATGGAGTTATGCTAACAACAAGCCAAGGAAGCCAAGGATTGCTGGCAACTACCAGGAGCTAAAAGAGAGGCACGGAAAGGATTCTCTCTCAGAGCTCCCAGAAGGAACCAACCCTACTACCATCTTGATTTCAGACTCCTGGCCCCCAGAATAATGAGATAATAGTTTCCTGTTGTTTGAAGCCACTTAATTTATGGTGATTTGTTATGGTATCACTAGAAAACTAATTGAGAGAGACAACTGTAAGTTTAGCCAGTTAGTAGGTGATAAAGAAAGGATTCAACCCCAGCAGTCAGACTCCAGAGCTCATGCTATAAATCACAGTGAGGTACAATCTCCACAGTCATATTCATCATCTCATTTTATTTTTATCACATTCTATTAGATAGGCATTAAGGGTTATATTTTATAGATAGGTAACTGAGCCTTAGAAAAGTGAGGATTACAAGACAGGAAAGCCAGGGTTTCAGACCACATCAAGTAATTTCAATGCACTTTCCACAAAATCCAACCTGCATTTGGTAAGACTCCATAAGCATGTATGAGTCAAAGGCTTAGGCAGTATGTACCACTTCTGCAAATCCTACTTGGTAGCCTAGATTTCTAGACCTCCTCTAGTATTCTTTCATAGGGATGTATCCCAATGGCTGTATTCTGCAGGACTATGACCACTGCAACTGTTGCCACATTAAAAGTTCACTCTTTGCCTTGTATAATTTTTTAAGTATCTATAGTAGCTGATGGCCCCAAAGAACTAATGAAGTTTGAAATTTTCAGTTGCACCTATCAGAAGACTGTCCCCTTCAATAGTTCCACAGAGTACAACTAAGATACAGTAAGAGGTTTGGGTAAGTTCTGAGAAGTATAGAAGATTATATTGTTGTTCAGTAAATAGACACAGACACACCACTTCTACACTCCCACACTCCCACCCTGTTGACATTTGAGCTTACCCATATAACATGCTTTGGCCAATGGGACTTTTAGTGAGCATGTCACAAGCAGAGGCTTGAAATGGACTCAAATGGGGCTTGCCACCTGTGTCTCTGCTATTTCCAGGGAAACAACATGTCTTGCGTAGCCCATGGGAGCCAGAAGGAGCAACAATTATTATTCAGCTCAGCCATGCTTAGCCTAGATTATCTGAACCCCAAACAACCTGCAGACACTGAAGGGAGAAATAAATGTTTATTATCATGTGCCAGCAATATGTTTGTGGTTGAGAGTTACATAGCTGATAATAGCTGCTCAATACAGCATAGACATCTTTAAATATTATTATTATTTAGGGAACTATATTTTAATTTTTAAAAATCTCCTAGTCTCCCCAAACTATTTTTTTTCTCCTGCCTCTGCATAACCTTGGGCAACTGAGCCTGTCTTCCAGGTGCCACATGCTTTTTATTTTGTTAGGTCTCCCTGGTCTGAAAGGCAGTATTAAGAGGTTCAATCCATTGGGAAGAAGAAAAAATCCACCTCACAAACAACTGCAAAGTCCTACAATAAAGACAAGCCCCCAACTGAGGTAAGGTCTAGCCCCAGGATATACTGAGGCATCAGTCTTTTTGTATGGACTTCCCACAAAGCACATTCTCTTAATTGCTCATTATTTACTAAATTTGTGAAAAATATTATTATGCAAATTTATATGCTTTGGGATTACTTTTCTTTAGAAAATAAATAGATACAGAAAAATACAATTAATTATCTCAGACAATCTAAATTCCCACTGCTTGTTGCCCAGGGGGGTACCTGTCATATTAATAAATTCCACCTGTGTGCTTAAACGTTGCATATTCTGTGAAATTGTCTCTATCCAGATATTTTACTTGAAATAAGGAATGGCTAAAAATTTTAGACTATTCAGGAGTCTGTCTCTTATATAAAACTAAACTTTTATAAAATGGTAATTCTTATGTAGGAAGTTCTAAGTTCTCATGTCTTCATTTGTTTTGTGTTTTTTGCTTCTTCAAATTTACCAACAGTGGGTTAACAATCATCAATACTGGTGTTGGTGATAAATCTCAATGATTAAATTATACACTTATACAATATTTGTACAAAACAGAGTAAGTACAAAGAACAAAAAAGGTTATTATATGATGGGAGGGGGGTACATTTATTACAAAGCATTCACTCTAAAAATTCTTACTTAGGTGAAATGTTTTCTCAGCCCACACATTAATTCAAAGGAATGGAAAGAATGCTGTATTTGAAGTATGATTAACATAATAAGAACAATTACAATAAAAACCACCTTACCTGTCCCCACATTAGAATACCATAGCAAAATAAATTATGGGCAAATATACTTGAAAAATACAATGGAAACTATACCTACAAAATGCATGTCATGGGCCCTGGCTGGTGTGGCTCAGTGGATTGAGTGCTGACTCATGAATCCAAGGGTTTCTAGTTCAATTCCCAGTCAGGGCACATGCCTGGGTTGCAGGCCAAGATGGAGGCATATGTAGATATACTATGCTTCTCACAACCAAAAGAAGGATAAAAACCAATTAAAAAACCAAAACAAAAACTGCCAGAAAATTGAACTGTGTGAAAGTCAAACAACCAAGGAGTTAAAGAAACATTCATCCAGACAGGTAAGAGGGGCAGAGACAGGAAGCCAGGGTGGTGAGGATGTGTGACAAGGTGGTGGCTGGTGGACTGGGACAGGTGAGGCAGTGGCTGGTGGACCAGGATATCCCACATTCATGAGAGGATGAGCCAGGAGAAGCAACTGGGGAATGAGACAGCCTGAGCAACCCAGGGTTTCAGCATAGGAAACTAAAGACTCAAAACCTCTGACTGTAAAAACCTATGGAGGTTGCAGTGACAGGAGAAACTCCCAGTCTCAAAGAAGACTGTGTCGGAGGGGCCCCACAGGATCCTAGAATGTACACTAGTCCACCCACCTAGGAATCAGCACCTGAAAGGACACAATCGGCTTGGGGGAAGCCAGGGAAGTAACTGAAAGCAGAGAGAGAGCTAAGCAAGTGGCATTGTTCCCTATTTGACCTCTCCCCCACATACAGGACCACATCATAGACAAGGGGATTGCCCCACCCTGGTGAATACCTCAGGCTCCACCCCTTACAACATAACAGGTACATCAAGACAAAGAACTATGGCCCAAATGAAAGAACAGAGCAAAATTCCAGAAAAACAACTAAGCAACGAAGAGATAGCCAACCTATCAGATGCAGAGTTCAAAACACTGTAATCTGGATGCTCACAGAAATGAATGAGTATGGACACAAAATAAACAAAGAAGTGAAGGCTATGCAAAGTGAAATAGGGAAAAATATACAAGGAACCAACAGTGAAGGGATGGAAACTGAGATTCAAATCAAAGATTTGGAACAGAAGGAAGAAATAAACATTCAGCTGGAACAGAGAGAAACAAGAATTCAAAAAAAAATGAGGAGAGGCTTAGGAACCTCTGGGACATCTTTAAGTCCTCCAACATCTGAGTCATAGGGGTGCCAGAGGAGAAGAACAATAGCAAGAAATTGAAAACTTATTTGAAAAAATAATGAAGGAAAACTTCCCCAATCTGGCTAAGGAAATAGACAACCAGGAAGTCCAGGAAGTCCAGAAGCTCAGAGTCCCAAAGAAGTTGGACCCAAGGAAGCACACACCAAGGCACATCATAATTAAGTTACCCAAGATTACAGATAAGGAGAGAATCTTAAAAGTTGCAAGAGAAAAGGAGACAGTTATCTACAAAGGAGTTTCCATAAGACTATTGGCTGATTTCTCAAAAGAAAACTTACAGGTAAGAAGAGCCTGGAAAGAAGTACTCAAAGTCATGAAAGGCAAGGACCTACATCTAAGATTACTCTATCCATCAAAACTATCATTTAGAATGGAAGGGCAGATAAAGTGCTTCCCAGATAAGGTCAAATTAAAGGAGTTCATCATCACCAAGCCCTTACTATATGAAATGTTATAGAGACTTATCTAAGAAAAAGAAGGTGATCAAAAATATTGACAGTAAAATGACAACAAACTCACAACTATCAACAACTGAACCTAAAAACAAAAACAAAACAAAAACAAACTCAGCAAACAAACAGAACAGGAACAGAATCACAGAAATGGAGGTCACTTTGAGTGTTATCAGCAGGGAAATGGGGGTAAGGTACAGGGAATAAGAAGCACAATTGGTAGGCACAAAATAGACAGGGGGAGGTTAAGAATAGTATAGGAAATAGAGAAGCCAAAGAACTTATATGTATGACCCATGGACATGAACTAAGGGGGGGAATGCTGGTGGGAGGGGGCATGCAGGGTGGAAGGGGATAAAGGGGAGAAAAAATGGGACAACTGTAACAGCATAACCAATAAAATATACTTTAAAAAAGGCATTTAGCAATGAAAATGAAGACAATGGAGTAAAAGAAGAAGGGAAGACAGTAGAGAAAGATTAACAAAATGAAAATGGCATTACTATTGTCATTAATTTCACTTTTTCTCCAATGTCACTTCTTTGTTTACAAAGTCCCTTTCTCATTCTTCACCCCCTCACTGTTATCCTTTTGTCCTGTATTCTTGCATGTTCTCCTTGGATACCAGTAAGCAATTTCAGAAACCTGAATCTAAAGAGAAAAATTATAGCTTCCAAAAATGAGCTGTATTTTTGTTCTGCTGCTCTCAGCCCAAGTCTCCCAGATCAGCTGCTTTTTAACTGCAACTGGCCATTTGCCTCCAGAACAGCACAAACACTGGCACAGAATAGTTCTGTGGAGTGTTCTTTTCTCCTGCTCTGCTATGTGCTCTATGACACATCCTAGCAGGAACAAGCAGTGGTCAGGCATTATAGGAAAGGGACCAGTTACCTTCCTAGGCCCCAGTTGCATGATCCCCACTGTCACTTTAGACTCATCATTTCAGCTTTTTAACCTTAACAAAATGTGACAGCCTTCTTTTAACTGCATCTTTTTAAGAAAAGAAGAAGAAGCAATTGAGAAGAAATAAAACAATATTTTTATAAATTATGTGTTTTGTGAAATATCTAAATTTAAACATAAATATGCACATATCAAAAAATAATGAGTAGCCGGTGAATCTGATGCCCTCTGTTGCCCATGTCCCCTCATGAGAGTTTTGGTTAAAGCTTCCATCTTTAGTAGCTTGTTCAAAAGCTTCTGAGTTCTTTATTATTGTTGTCATTCAAGTTGTATGCAATCCACTGCATCTGTATTCAGACACTGTCCCCATACAAATCTACATCAGTTCATGCCAGATTGGTGTCTGCCTTAGATCAAGGCTGAAACATACACTGTAAAAATTTTCAGTTTCTGTCCACAATTATTCAAAGATCAGACTTCAAAGACAGAGCTTTTATCAATTCAGGAAAGCAGAGGTTCATATAGAATCAATAAATGAAACTCATCCTCATTTTTACAAATAGGTCTGTTATAAGCACCTGTGAATAGCCTGGGTGTCATGCCCACAAAACTTTTTTCTCCTCTGCTCTTGTAGGACTTTTATGGATTGCCAGGACTTTTGTTAGAAAAGCAAAACTAATTCTTAGACTGAATGCTACTTGAAAAATTATTTTCTTGTACTCTGAAGTCATTTGGCAAGTTGTACTCTAAAATTTTCTGTATCTTCACTGCACTGACTGTAACAAGGAAGAAAAATATTTATTAATTCTTCTCCCGACATTTTGCTCCTTGGCTTAGCTTGGGTTCTAAAAGGATCCAAGACTAGCTTGCAAGAAGAGGGTCTATTTTAAGAAATGATCCCAAGAATTAGGAGTTGGGACTTGGAATTGGAAAGAAAGGGAAGTCAATCCAAACATGAGTTTTCAAGCTAGTCACGTCTATGGGCAATGGGGACTCTACTTCACTGGAGACCCATGTGAAGAGCAATGTAACATAAGTTTCCAAACTTTCCAATCAAAGGACAAAAAAGGAAGGTATTTATCCGCTAGTGTTTAGGAGAAATAGTGTAAGTCAATAACCAAGAATGACATTTTGCCTAGAATCAGAATGAAAGTTGCCCTGGATAGGCCAAAAATTGCATCTTTTGAGGCAGATGATAGGAATTGAAATCATCAGTTACTCAGAAATGGGACCTACAGAATGGGAGAACATATTCACCAATACCTCTATAAGAGGTTAATATCCAAACTTTATAAAGAACTTACAAAATTCAACAACAACAACAAAAGAAACAACCCAATTAAAAAATAGACAAAAGACCTGAATAGACATTTCTCCAAAAAGGACATACAGGTGGCCAATAGACATCTGAAAAGATGCTCAGTGTTACTAATTATCAGAGAGATGCACATTAAGACCACAGCAAGATACCATCTCACACCTGTCAGAATGCTATCATCAATAAATCAATAAACACCAAGTGCTGGAAAGGATGTGGAGAAAGGGGAACCCTTCTGCACTGTTGGTGGGAATGCAGACTGCTGCAACCACTGTGGAAAGCAGTATGGAGCACCTCAAAAAAATTAAAGTGGATCTGCCTTTTGACCCAGCGATCCCACTTCTGGCAATATATCTGAAGGAACCCAAAATACTAATGTGAAAGAACATAAGAACACACCTACATAAATAATGCTGCAATTATGGAAGCAGACCAAGTGTCTATTAATAGATGGGTGGATAAAAATAGGTATGGGACATTTACACAGTGGAATTTTACTCAGCAGTAGAAAAGAAGAAAATTTTACCCTTTGTGACAGCATGGATGGACCTGGAGAACATTATGCTAAGTGAAATAAGCCAGGCAGAGAAAGACAAATACCATATGGTTTTCCTCATGTGGAATCTAATGAATAAACTGAACTAACAAGGAAAATGGGGACAGACTCCTGGATGGAGAGCAGGATGACAATGGGCGGGGAGAGGTTAGAGAGTGAAGGGATTGAGCAAAAAGGAAAAAGGACTCGTGGACATGGACAACAGTATAGTGATTGTTGGGGGGAGGAGAGTATAAGGTGACTAAATGGTAATGGAAAATAAAATAAAATTAAAATAAAATAAAATAAAGATTAAATGAAAAAAGAAAGAAATGAGACTTAGTCTCAAAATAATTTGACTATAGGAAGCACTATAATAATGATTGCACATTTTAGAAATTCTAGACCATGCTGAGCACAACACAGTATTCTGAGAAGAAAGAGTCATCATATTGCTTTAAGAGGGATATAAATCATAGAAGAAAAAATTTTAATTATAAAGTTAAGATAAATTATCAACAGCATATTTTCATTAGTAAGGGACTTTTTAAAGGTACACATATGGGGCATACTTAAGAAATTTTCAAAAACAGGTTTCTGTTCTATTATTTGCCATGGTCAGCTGTAGAATCTTGCAATGCATGGTTGAATAAGTATGTTTTATAAATTTGTCCAAAAGATTTCTGTGGAAATTGATAAATCCTGTATCTCAGGCATTACTATGCTGGATTTATAGCATGGCTTAGTAAAAGTATTATCATCTCTAGTCACACATTAAAAAAATAAGGGAAAGGGGAGGCATGAGCAGGAGGCTTCCAATCATACCTGCTTCAACTCTTGGTAGGCTGAACTGGTGAAAATAAGAGATTCTCCATCAAAGTTAACAACTTAACTGCCATAATCAAAGATGAAAAAGAGGTTTGATTTAAAATGCCATTAGACCTGAGAACTCATAAATGTCTATATTATAGGGGAAAAAAGAGCTGGCAGAGACAGAGAGAGAGACAGAGCGCTAGCTTGCACTCCAGGCACACAGAGGGAAAGGAAGGAAGGGAGGAAATTCAACTGACAGCATTTTTCTCCAGATTCAGCTTAGCAGCCTAAATTCCTAAGGCAGCATGCATTTCTTTCAGGTTTGTGACCTCATTTTGAGGCTTTCAAGAAGGCATCTTCTTAAATGTAAGAACTCTAAACTATAATTTCCAAAATATCCCAGTTCCCAGGTAAACAGAAATATTTTCTTTAGCAGAATGGAAGGGGGTTACATTTTAGTCATCTGATCAAATTATTGGAGAGCTCTGCTCCTGGCCTGAGGTCACGGCACACCCCCACCCCGCAAAAAAAAAAAAAAAGTATTCAATCTCACTCATTGTTAAATGTTGAGTGGCTTGATGTTAGTGGAAAAAGAAATATATATCACTTCTCAAAAGAAAACCTGAACACAAATGGACATGGAAGTTGCTAAAACAAGAGCCCTACGCCTACCCAAATTTTACCTCAGTTTCATCCAGGTGGAGCAGAAATGTTCAGATTATCCCAAGAGTATGACTTAGTTTAACAGAGTAGAAAGTAACCAAAATTAACTTATGTTTTGTCACCGTCATCCTTGTGCCAAATAACACCCATCAACAGCCACTGTAGCACCTGAAACTCCAACAATTGGGGTCATTCCTCAAGGTCAAGGCATTTTCTTCCTATAGATTGTTAGAATAAATATAATGTTGGAAAAGGATAAAAATTTATACCTTAATTTGTATTCTGTTATAATAGTGTTTCCCATACTGAATTCATCAAAACATTTATTTCTGAAAGATTTCACCAAGACTTTAATATGCTAATGAGCATTGTGGATCTTCAAGAAGGTGGTAGAGATGCAGGATTTTACTAATTCATTTTGCCAAGGAACTCATTTTTTAGCCCTCTCCTTCACCGAATTTGTATCTACTAAAGTCTGAGAAAGTATAGTTCATCAGCTACACTCTCATCTAACAGAAAACAGGATCCTGCAGTCAAGAAACCAAGGACGTTTAAATCTAAATGGGAGCTAGGCAGAAAGGAAAAACAGGGGGACATGGCCAGGAGCAGACCTGGCATGGGCCCAGATGTGAGGTTCTGGGCCACCAGAGGATGTGAGTGAGCACTCGGGAAATGAGAGATATGGGAAATGTCTGGGCACAGGGACAGGAGGCAGGTGGGAGTGAGAAAAACCCACAACTAACTTTGTCAACTGCATGACCTTGCCCAGGCAGGTACTGAGACAAAGCTCACCATGAACAAATGAAGTTCAGTAGCCTTATTAGCTCAGTGCTCTCAATCACCTAAAGCCAAGTGAAAAACCAGTCTGATCACACTGGCTATATCAGGAGTGAACCCAAGTAATATAAAAGGTTATGTTTTTTATCTCTTAATTTGTCTACAGGATATTAAGCCTGTCTTTGTTAGAGAAGAAACTGAGTGGGAGCATTGTTGGACAGCCTTCAGAAAGATCCAGAACCAGGCCCCTTACCATAATTCTTATTACACTAGGGATGCTATTACTCTGTCTCCTTAAGTGTCCAGAGTCCTGGGTCCCACCTCCCCCCTTAATTCTAACCCTGATAAAACCTTTTCTTATAAATATAACTGTTGAACTTATGTACTTTATGACTTAAAATCTGGCTAAGGCTTAAAATTTTACCCCTTCCCGGGGGGCAGGGGGTGGGGGGCAGGCTGCACTTTCATGATTTATACATACATTCAGAGACAGGTGTTCTTTCCTGACTTTCCATCCTAATAACAAGGAGATTTTCCTCCTGAGGCAGCCAAATAGGAACAAAATCTTCAAAAGTGTATTTTTACTTTAGAGTGTCACCCAGTCAACAGCATGTGTGTCTATTACTAAATTGGCTCTTTGGAATATAGTGATCTAAGACAATTAAATTAGCACTCCTGAAAACAGCATTACTCCAATGTAGCAAAGAATAATTTTTTAAAAAATAACTAACTTTCCACAAAGTGTTTGATTTTTATAATAACAAACAGGCCAGCCTGTTTGTGAAAACAGGAAACTGTGAAAGAGGAAATCATTTGTGGGAGAGAAACAAGAAAGAGAATACCAGAATCGTTTTAAACTTAGAATTGCTTCCATGTCTTGACTTAGTTAATTTGACAAATAACAGATAACATCAAATAATATCATTATTCAGTCAAAAAAAAAAACTGAAAAGGAATAAAGAATCTAAGCTTTGCACTTTGGACTATAACACAGAATTCCAAACTGGCATCAGAAGCTTCAGTTTCTTAACCTAAAGTAAGAATCCTCATAATGTAAAAGAATAAAATTAAAATGAAAAGTAAAGTCATCACCACCATCCCCAGCATAATCATCAGCGCAGCTAGAATGCTAAAGAGTGGGTGCTAGCCAATGTCACATGATCTATTTCTGCAACTTACCGCGTGAGCTTAGGCAAATTATGCAAGAAAGTTTAACCTTTGTTTCCTCTAAGAAATATGGGAACAATAAGAGCTTCTGCACAGACTGTTTGGGAGAACAAAATGAGATATGATATATATAAAAACTTTTTGTATTCTGTAAAGCATAAAATTGCTAGTTACAGTAAGGGTTTATAATAAGAAGTACTCACATTTCCACCAAGCTTCTTTGCACCCAGAAATCTCAATGAACTTTGCAACCTACTTCCAAAATAGAAGCTTTCTCCAACTTTCCAACTATCCTTCCTCAGAGCTCTCTCTGACTCTACTCCAACATCCATGTGGGTCATTTCAATCAGGCATCCTACCAACTGCCTGGAATTTTCAGCCTTTTCCCTGGTACTCTCAAGGAATCCAGTCACAGTCAGCACACTGTGAAATGAGTAATTACACTAAAGATTTCTGGATATCACTGGAGAGTATCCATTGGCTTCTGCCATCTCTCCCTCTGTGTCCTGACATGTGACCTTCTGTGTCGAGAGCAGCCCATGGTAAGTGCAGCCTATTCTCCCATTACAAATGTTACCTCTTAGAAAGTAGTCTCGTAGGTCACAGGGAACACAATTATCACTGGTTTATCTTATGCATGTAATGAAGATAGGACACGATTGAAAATTATGATAGCAAGACTGACCTGTGATCATACCCATCCTTATGAATTACTAAAAATGTATTTTTTTTTTTAGTTCTGCACTCAGGAAAATGAGGTAATCCTGAGGCACAGATTTGAAGGTGAGAATGCAGTACAGCCAAGAGGAGTCTATGGCTTTTACCTGTTAAGGCCTGCTCTACCCTTTAAGGAAGGGGAAAAAGAGGAGAAGGGCAGTTCTCCATGGAGATGACATTCGCCTTCTTTACTAGACACCACAAGTGTCTGCATTCCATCTTCAAAAGATAGACTGAGCAACTACCCAGTATTATAGACCTTTTACTGAGATGATTGAACAAATGATATTTTGGAAAAAAAACTTTTCCTATATAATAAAAGCTGCAGAAAATTGTTCAGCCTTTCTAATACTACAGATGAGGTATATTTGACTCTCCTGAGATTCTGAACAGCTGCATTACAATGTTCTTACTTGTAATGAATAAAGGAAGAAAGATCAGAGTCCTTACATAACTTGAGAAAATAGATACTTACATGCAAAGAAATATATTTGTTCTCCATGCCTTCCTACACAGTGTCTTTCCTTTCTCTCCTAACAGTGTGTGGTTTTAGAGGGTTTCTCCGCCCCCCACCATTTTCTACTCACTAAGATTATTCAAATTACCATAGCTATAATAACAAAACTTTGTTTATATTAGCCCTTCACTATTCCCAAACATTCTTATTTCCACTTTTCCAGAAATCTGATATGGTTGAAAAAGATTGCTCTTATAATTATTTCATTTTTTTAATGAGGAAACTGAGTCTCAAACAAGTTAGTAAACTTAACAAGGACCACATAGCTAATAGGTGGCAATGCTAGAACACAAACAGGTCTTCAGATTTTTCATCCCATAATCCCATGCTTCAGTGAAACAAATTTAATGACATATGCAGCAAATCAATGCAAAAAAAACAAAATCTTATGGATGACATTTTGAAGCTAGGGCAAGTCTTCACATTACCTAAAATATTTTCCTTATAAGCATTTTAGTTTCAATAGAACACTATCAGGTAAAGATATATCTATGGGTCACAGGTAAGTATTATAACCATTGATATTCTTGACTTTCAGATTTTCCTAAGAACTGTCTTTGCAAAGCACATTCAGGCCTGTAGTTTTTTCCTCTTCAAACATACTATCAAATTTGAACAATAGAAGCAATATTGACTCTGTTGTTGCCTTGGCCAGGATGCTTTGTTGCAGCCAACAAGCCCTGTTTAGCAACTATAAGCAGAAAGTTATTCATTAAGAGGCAGAAAGAGCCCACAGAATCTTTGCAAGGACTGAAGAGGTGGATTCCAGACTGAGTTTATGGAGAGGATCACCACAGCCACAAATCAGAACTGACCTGACAAAGAAACTGCTGGCCATCATCAGAAAGTGGCTGGGTCAGGACAATAATGCCAGTAACAGAGCCTTCCTCAATATAATGATCTGCAAGTTTGTGTCCTCCAAAAACTCATATATTGAAATTCTATCTAACCCCTAGTTGATTGTGTTAGGAGGTAGGGCCTTTTAAGGGTGCTTAGCAGGACTTCTGGAATGAGAAGAGTTCCCTTATAAAAGAGGTTCCAGAGAGATCCCTTGCTTTTCTTTTGCCATTCAATGAGAAATCTGCAACATGGAAGATGGCCATCACCCAACCATGCTGGTACCCTGATCTTGGATCTCCAGCCTACAGAAATGTAAGAAATAAATTTCTATTGTTTATAAGCTACTCAGTCTGTGGTATTTTCTTATAGCAGCCCAAACAGACTAAGACATTCTCTCTGCCTCAGTACCTGTTGCAAAATGGGGAACTCAATAACATGCCTCTTTCAATTCTAATGAAGTTTTTCACAGGCACATCTAATGGGTAGAATCCAAGCCACTTATTTTTCTTCAGAAACAAAGATTTCATTTGTTGGTTTACCATTGAGGTTGCAAAATTAAATTGCATGGAATTATTACAAAATGGAAAGGCTTTCAAAAATATTTTGTGTAGCAGATCCAAATTGGTGGAGTAAGTGGAAACTACACTAACCTCCTTCCAGGACCAATCTGGAATTACAACTAAATTGTAGAGAAATCATCCTGTATAACCAACCAAACATTAGCTGTAGAGAAGCCTTATAACCAAAGACAGACAGAAGAAACCACTACACCACAAGACTAATAGGGAGTACAGAGGAGGCACAAGAGGTCTGACTGAGCTGCAATGGGTGGCAGCTCAAATACCAGAGGGATATTTCAGTGGTTGGGGGTACCCCCTGAGAAGTGTGGGGTCTAAACTCCAAGCTGGGCTCCCCAGCCTATAGCACCAGAGCTGGAAAGGAATCCAGATAACATTCATTTGTGAAAAGCGGCAGAGTTTCTGTCTGCCAGGGAGAGATGGCTGGAGATGCGGAGAGCCTCTTAAAGGACCAATGAACAAAATTTTGTTTGCAGTCACTTACTCTAGGCTCTATCAAAGGGAGAGGAGGGAGGATTAGAGACACTTGAGGAAACTCTGGGGTCCGTAGCTCTGGGGAAAGAACTGAGGAACAGCTGTCAAGATCCCTGTGCTGAGTCATTCCCCATACTGCAGAAGCCATATTTCTCAGGCAGATCACTCCTCTCCAAATGCCATCAGCCTGAGGGGAAGCAACAGCCCCACCCACAGGAAATACTCCATCTCACCTGTGACACTTAAGCCTTGGCTGCTGATTACACCTTGATAGTTTAATGACTGATAAGATCAATATCTGATTAGTTTAACAGCTAAATTGGAAAATACAAAGAAGCAGCCAAAATGGGAAGACAAAGAAACAGACCCCAAAAGAAAGAAGAGAATTCTCCAGAACACATAAAGTGGAGACAAGCAAATTATCAGACAGAGAGTTTAGAGTAATGATGATAAGGATGCTCAGCAGCATGAGAAAAAGACCTGGAAACAATAGAAACCATAAAAAAGGACCATTCAGAAATAAAGAATGCAATATATGAAATAAATAATACACTGAAAGGAGAAATAGTAGGTTTGATGAAGCAGTAGGCGAAATCAGTGATTTGAAAAATAAGGTGGAAAAAACACCCAGGTGGAACAGCAAAAAGAAAAAAGAATTTAAAAAATGAGGAGAGCTTAAGAAACATTTTGCACAGCATGAAGCATAACAACAACCACATCATGGGAATACCAGGAGAAGAGAGCAAGCAAGGGCTCAAGAACCTATTTGAAGAAATAATGACCACAAACTTCACTAATCTGGTGAAAGAAAAAGACACACAAGTCCAGGAAGCTGAGTGAGTCCCAAACAAGTTGGACCCAAAGAGGCCCACACAGAGACACATCATAATTAAAATGACAAGGCTAAAAGATAAGAAGAGAATCCTAAAAGCCACAAGAGAAAGGCAGCTAGTTACTTACAAGGGAACACCAATTAGACTGTCATCTGATACTCATCAGAATTTTTTAAGGCCAGAAGGGAGTGGCATAAAATATTCAAGGTGATGAAAAGCAAGGACCTGCAACGAAGGCTACTTTACTCAGTAAGGCTATCATTTAAAATTCAAGGAGAAATAAGGAGCTTCCCAGACAACAAAAAACTAAAGGAGTTTGTTAATTCCAAACCAGTACTGTAAGAAATATTAAAGGGCTTGCTTTAAGAAGGAAAAAAAAGAGAAAGAAAAACAAAACAGAGGAAAGCAGTCTAACAATAAAATGGCACTACATATGTATCTATCAATAATCGCCTTAAAAGTAAATGACATAAATGTTCTGACCAAAAGACAGAGGGTAGCTGAGTGGATGAGAAAACAAGACCCATACATATAAGGATGCCAAGAGACCCATCTCAGATTGAAAGATAAACACAGACTAAAAGTAAAGAGTGAGAAAAAGATATTTTATGAAAATGGAAAAGAAAAACAAGCTAGGGCAGCAGTAATTATATAAAAAAATAGACTTTAAAACAAAGGCTCCAGTAAGAGACAAAGAAGGATACTACATAATGATAAAGGGAACAATCCAAAAGAGGATATAACCCTAGTAAACATTTATGCACCCAACACAGGAGCACCTAAATATGTAAAGTAAATCTTGATGGACATAAAAGGAGAGAGTGACAGAAATACAGTCATGGTCAGGGATTTTAACACCCCATTGACTTCAGTGGATAGATCTTCCAGGCAGAAAATCAACACGGAGACAGTGACCTTAAATGGACACATTAGATAAAATGATTTAATTGATACCTTCAGAGCATTTCACCCTAAAGCAGTAGAATATACATACTTTTCAAGAGTGCATGGAATGTTTTCTAGGAAAGACCCTTGTTAGGACACTTGTTAAAACAAGTCTCAATAAATTTAAGTCTGAAATCATATCAAGCATATTCTCTGACCACTATGCTATGAAACTAGAAATTAATCACAAGGAGAACACTGAAAAACACACAAAGACATGGAAGCTAAATAACATGTTATAAAGGAGTCAACTATGAGATCAATGGAGAAATAAAAAGATACCTTGAAACAAATAAAAATGAGAACACAGCAATCCAAAATTTGTGGGACACTTGGAAAGCAATCCTAAGAGGGAAAATTATAGCATTACAGGTCTATCTCAAAAGAACAAGAAAAAGCTCAAATAAACACTCTAATGTCACTCTTAAAGGAATTTGAAAATAAAAACAAGAAACAAAGAGTAGAAGGAAGGAAATAATAAAGATCAGAGCGGAAATAAATGAAATAGTGTTTACAAAATTCATGCAAAAGGTCAATGAAATCCAGAACTCATTCTTTGAAAAGATAAATAAAATTGACAAACCTTTAACCAGACTCATCAAGAAAAAAAGAGAAAGGGTTTCAATAAATAAAATCAGAAATGAAAGAGGAGAAAGAACAACTGACACCAGAGAAATACAAAGATTATAATAAAATATTATGAACAACTATATTCCAACAAACTGGACAACTTGGAAGCAACAGATAAATTTCTAGAAGCATAGAATCTTCCAAAATGAAATCAGGAAGAATCAGAGAATCTGAATAGACAGATTACACTTAGTAAAATTGAAGCAGTAATCAAAAAACTCCCAACAAACAAAAACCCTGGACCAAATGTCTTCACAGGTGAATTTTACCAAACATTCTGTGAACTGACACCTCTCCCTCTCAAATTATTTCTTAAAATTCAAGAGCAGAGAAGGCTCCCAAACTCATTTTATGAGGCCAGCATTATCCTAATTAAAAAAAAAAAAAAAACATAAAGACACTACAAAGAAAGAAAATTGTAGGCCAATACCCCTGATGGACATAGGTACTAACATCCTCAACAAAATATTAGCAAACCAAATATTGCAATGCATCAAAAAGCTCATACGCCATGATTAAGGGCGATTATAGGAATGTAGGGTTGGTACAACATTCGCAAATTGATAAATGTGATTCACCACATAAAACGAAGAACAAAAACCACATGATCATATCAATAGATGCAGAAAAAGCTTTTGATAAAATCTAGCACCCATTTATGACAAAAACCCTCAGCAAAGTGAGATTGGAGGCAACATACCTAAATATAAGAAAGGCTATATATAACAAACCCACTGCTAGCATCACACTTAAATGGCAAAAAACACAAACATTCCCCTTAAGATCAGAAACAAGACAAGATGTCCTCTTTCACCTCTCTTATTCAAAATAGTACTGGAAGTCCTAACCACAGCAACCAGACAAGAAAAGAAATAAAACACATCCAAATGGGAAGGAAGAAGTAAAACTGTTATTTGCAGATGACATGATATTGTATATAGAGAACCCTAAAGATTCCACCAAGAAACTATTAGAACTGATAAATGAATTCAGTAAAGTAGCAGGATATAAAATTAATATCCAGATATCAGTTGCATTTTTACATGCCAATAATGAATAACAGAAAGGGAAATTGAGGAAACAATCCCATTCACAATTGCTTCAAAAAGAATAAAATACCTAGAAATAAACCTAACCAAGAATGTAAAAGGCCTATACACTGAAAATTATGACAGTCAAGAAAGAAATTAAGAAGACACAAATAAGTGGATGCTCAATGTCACTAATCATCAGAGAAGTGCAAATTAAAACCACAGTGAGATACCATTTCACACCTGTCAGAATGGCTATCAGTAAATCAACAAACAAGTGGTAGCAAAGATGTGGAGAAAGGGGAACCTATCTCTACATCTTATACATGTACCCAAACATCCATTTCTATCCTCCCCCTCTCTTTCCATTTCCCTCCTCCTTAGCCCAACACACCAGAGAGGGAAGAGGGGAGGGAAGTGGAATTTAATGCTAAGTTCCCCCTTCCCCCACTATATGCCCCCTCAGGCCACTGATAAACCCTGAGCTAGGAATAGAGGGGGAGGTGGGGTTGGAGTTTTATTTTGGACTGGACTGGACATAATAACTGCAGTTTATTTGAAAGCTCTGAGATCTGATCAAGATTTAGTAAGGTCTAGGAAAATCAGATTCAACAGAATAAGGTCAAAGGCACTGCCTGAGAATAAGAGCCCTGCATGTCTCTATCCCACTAGGATAAACTTTCAACAACCAGTTACAATTGGATTGCTTTTGCTATATGTTTCTATTCACTCCCCTATGTGTATATCAGGCCTTGGTTCACACTTTGAAAGGGAAGGTAACTAGAACAAGATAACGAGGGCAGTGCCATGAAAGCGTCTCACCATCCTTGGAATGTGTTCTCACTCAACATAGGCCCAAGTTTTCACATTCTATGGCCGAGGCAGATGGAGGAAAACCATCCAAGCTTTCTGTTCTTCTATCACACTTTTTTCTCTGAAGACTTATTTGCAAATAATACATACTGTAACTGGAAAAGTATTTAGGGGAAATTATCTTTATACTTTCTGTTAGACCAGGATCTGCTTCCCTGCACCCCTTAATTACAATATCGGAATGTTGTAGAATAGCATCTGAAATACAAAGACCATATAACTCACACAGGAATTGCTGAAGTATAAATTCTGATTTTACAGGTTTGAAGAGGAACCCGAGATCCTGCAGTTCTCACATTTCCAGATTCGTGGATCACAACTTGTATAGCAGGGCTCTAGGGTAGACAGAGAACACTTTGGCTCATCAAATGAGAAAACCCAGGGGAAGGGGGGAAGCAAAAACTTCCCAGCTCCTCCGAAAAGTCATCAATAAGAGCCAGCAGGAATTCTATTTACTCCACCGTTAGAACATTACTCAGACTATACTCTGTATGCTTTAACACTGGATGTTCGTATTCATACTGGTCTCTTTCTTCATGGTAATGTTTATGTCACCTGATCATAGTCGTATTTTTCTTTCTAGTATTGGAGATTTTCCTAGGTTATTCAATAAAGTTCATTTTGCACCTGAGAAAACCAGATGCAGTCAACATTAAAAAGGTGACTTGCAGTGTCGAGAGGAGTCAACCTGCAAATTCACAGAAGAGGAGGGAAAATGGTGGAAACTTAAATTCAGGAGTATCATTTTGACCCACAAAAATGTGAGAATTGTGGCTGTAAAACTGACAATTGTTCCTTTCAAGCAAGGCTTTCAAGCCTATGCCTGCCAGTGCCTGATTCTGACTGGGCTGTCCCAGAAGTGCGCCTGGCCACCTGCATTATTTTTCAGAGCTTCCTGGAGAGGTCTAGCATTCTCCTGTCCAAGCAAGGTTAGACGCCACTGGTCTAAAGTGTGCTCCTCAGTGGAACCGCACAGCTAGTTGGGGGCAGAGCAGGGATTTGAATCCACATGCTTGGATTCCAGCACATGACACTACGCTGACATGTCTGTTCCCTAACCTTTGTTCCAGATCCATGGAATTATCTCCATAATCACCCAAACTTCAACTGTATGGTCACCTGTGATTACTCTAAACTTGCTTCTGTAATATTTTTCATCATGTGCCCTTCATCTAGGGATTTCTCTCTCTCAACCCTCATACACATGCACATTGAACTGTTCCCTCCTCATGCGCCTTTGCTATCTGCCTAATACTAACATAGCACAATCACTTGGAGTTTAAATTCTCCCTTTGTTAATATTGGAAAGTTCAGATTGTTAAAGCTGAAAGGATCTCTGGGATTAGTAAGTCTGGTCCCTCTTTATTGCTAATAATTACACTAGATTTCCCAGATGGGATCTTCCCAAGTATATACACTTACTAAAAGAAATGCTGGATGTAGTGCAAAGCAAATGCTTTGGCAAAACACACCAAAGGTATTTTTGTTCATTGGAAGAAAGAGGACTGCAATTGCCAAAGTTGCCTGTATAAATCTTGATTTTTCCTTTTACTGCTGTGCTCTGACCGGTATATTCTGAAATCCAAACGCAGGGCTCACATGGAGAAATATCTAGGCATTCAGCCTTTCCTGCGGGGTAAAGAAATAGGCCAAAAATTGCTGGGAGGGGATTAGCAAGTGATGCAAAATCACAAGCCTACCTAATGGTCTGTGCCTTGTCTCAAAGCCCCAGATCACATTGGTGCTTAAAATTGAACATACAGATGGAAAAGAATAGCTTTAAAAAGAGTGGGCAACTTGAAAGTGAGGAGCATTATCTTTAATTACCAGCCCTTTTCTAGGAGTCCAGATATGAATGAGGAATGCTCTCCTACAGTTGAATTATTTGACACATTTGAGGTTAAATCTGAGTATTTCACTAAAGTGAAAATTAAAGCCTGTTATGAACTAGTGATCGAGGGTTCCAGTACTGCCCTGATAACAATTCTCCACCTCAGATTTCTCACCGGTCAACCAGGAATAAAGCACTTGCCCCATGAACCTCATTATGTTGGCCCAAGGATAGCATAACTAATTGCATGTGAACGAAATTTGGAAAACAAAGAATGAATTATTACTGTTTTTATTCTATAGCCACATTATATATCCTTTTGCAGTAACTGGGAGGTTTAGATTTTCCTACAGGCAGAAGTGGCAGGCGTGCTGGGTCATGGTTTTGAGAAGGGATCCATGATGTGAGGCCCTTAGAGGAAAAGCTTAAAAGAAAGGAAAAAAAAAAAAAAAAAGGCAGCTGCAGTACTTGTCACACGTGGCTGACTACTGACTCATTCAAATGATCAAATCCCATGCGAGCAGACAGCTTGACTAGAATGCTCCAGCAACTTTTTCTAACACAAAAACTTCTTTAAAGTCATTGCTCCCACCATAAGTCATAAGCAGTTCTGGCCATTGATTCTTTCTGAAAAGGAAAATGGATAAAAAACCTGACCGGGAGAAAGATGACCCCCAGTCATCCTCCAAGTCTCACTGCAGTGAGTGCTGAAATAGGCACACCTGAGTTTCTGACAATGCATACACTCTGGGAAATTCATAAGAAAGCCTGGAGGTATTACTAATAAAGTTGATGAGTATAAACAGTTTCCATTTTAACTTCAAAGTTAGATGGGACAGCAAAAGGAATTGCAAACCAGAAATTATACCCCAAGCCCTAAGAATGATTTTTAATACAACTAATTGGCAGTAAATACTTTTGGCCTGTTGCCAAGTGAGGGCTGTTTGACGACTGTATGCTTTTGATACTCTCTCTGTTACTACATACATATGCTGCAGAAGCTAGCACTATTTTGCTGCATATAGGAAAGCATTGATGTAGAAATAAAAATATGCTTAACATAAAAGTCATGCTAGGTGAAAAATAATCCAACACTGAAAATAATGAACCATATTTGAAAGGTGCTAGTTAGTAGATGACTGTGTGTGTGTGGAATCACTGCTGGTTGTTATGCTTGTGCCTTCCTTTGAGCTGTATTCCTCTTATCATCCCAGTCCAGATTCCCCATAGTAATATAAAATCCAAAATGTAATAGGCTGCCTTCAGTTTCTCATCCAGTCAGAATGTTAAGAATTGGAGGAGACTTGTGGAATGGCTAATTCTGGACATCTATGTCTCCTTCCCTCCGGCTGAGCTCACAGCGGTCATCACCCACCCACCATGGCCCCTTCTTTGATGAACAGATACATAACCTAAGCAACCTTCTCAATGAGAGTCTGGTACAATCAGTGCATTGGTCAGGATGCCAGCAGGCAACAGATGGTATGGCCAAATTAAGATAATTCAGAGAGAGTTTAATAGACTATTTATCCAGGGAAAAGTCCTCCATTGGTAGAGTGGGGTGGGACCACAGGGGTCAGAGGTAAGAATAACAGCAGAGAAATTCATGTAGGGACAGTCTGCTTAAGAGTAGTTATGACCCGCCCTGGCTGGTGTAGCTCAGTGGATTGAGCGCAGGCCTGTGAACCAAAGGATCGAGGTTCGATCCCCAGTCAGGGCACATGCCTGGGTTGCAGGCCAGTTCCCGGCAAGGGATGCATGAGAGGCAACCATATATTGATATTTCTCTCCCTCTCTCCTTCCTTTCCCCTCTAAAAATAAATAAATAAAATGTTAAAAATATTTTTTAAAGAAGAGTAGTTATGACCCTTGGTTGAGGGACAATGACAGCCCAAGGTCACTTCAAAGAAAAATCCAAGATCACCCTACCCCTCTCTCCAGGTTATAGCTGGGGCTCAGCATTTACCAAACCCAAAAGGCAGCCAGAAAGGTAGGAAACCTTCAGATATAGTCATTAAATGTCAGCCACCTGAAACAGAGAGCGGGTCAGAGAAGGATGGGGAAGGCATCCTGAGCATCAGGATGAAAGGCAGTTATCTAGCACCTGAGGTGCCCTGGTGCCCTGGAGCAGATAGCAATGAAGTAACAGGAGAGAGATAAAAACACAGACTTCCAGATCCTTACTCTCAAGCCTTCTCTTTGCGTTCCACTCTGTGTCTGTGTGTGTGCCCATGCACACAGGTGAGTATACAAGTGTGCACGATGAAGACAGAAAGTTCACCTGGCACCCTGGGACTAGTTGGCTCAAAATACCACAGGTGGTCCTTCCATTCAAGCTTGAGCACCCTGTGAGCCTGAAATCCAACCAACTGACCAGAGGTGCTGCAGTTTAAACCAAGGGCCATCAGGGCCCCTCCAGTGCCTTGCTGCAATGTGACTCTAGGGACTGTGGCTTTCCTTTCACCGGGCAACACTACAGCTGCTTTCCAGATCCACCTGCATCCAAATTAGCTTACCTGTCTGCTCCATGCCATCGTGAAAATGTCAACCTGCCTTCAGCTCGATGTTATTTTGGAAGTCCTGTGCCCATAATTACCTCAGTGTCATGCCCCAACCTCCTGTGGTATTTGGTGAAAGCAAACAAAGGGGATTTATTAATGAGTGGGCTATTCATGATTGTTTAAAATGCCACAAATTTCTCAGTCACTACTGTTAGCTAAAAGGCTTCCCTCTTCTTTCCTTTTATAAGCTCATAGCATGGAAATACATGTTGAAAGTACAGATTTGGGTTGAGACAGCCCTGTGTGTACTGAGTCTTCCAACAGGACCATACTTCTACACATTCAGTTAAAAATGTTTTGGTCTGATATTAATACAGGATGTTTTGCAAAGTGCTTCAGTTTTCTATTCCAGTTTCTTATTGCATAGACTGGATATTAAATGTCCACACAAATTACTGCATGTTCATTTACCTTAGTATGAAGAAATCAATTACCACTAAAACAATAAGCTAGGATTCACATTCAGTTTTCACATTCAATTCACATCAATTACTGACTCTCTACTGTGTACCAAGAATGATACTATTTGCTAAATGAACTCAACAATAGGCAACACAAATAACTATCCTGAAACATTCCTGCTTCAAGCTACTCTGTCATTAAAAGTATTGGAAATGTCATTAGTAAATATGAACCATACTGGTAAATATTCATGGTTTTAAAAATTATATAATTTATGTGAAAGACTTTCCAACTAAGAATAATAATTTCTAGATCAAAATCACTGATGAAAACTCTGTTTCTGCATTAACAAGAGGTCACAGAACAAAGGACCATTAATATAAATAATCATATCCACACACACATGTTGGCATAGCATTCTCATACATTACATCCTTTTGCATCCACATGAACGTCCAGAAGAGCTGAGGCTTAGCGGTTAGGACAGGTGAAAGGCAATGATGTCAACAAAGGGATAAGAGGTGGGAAGAGAAGGAAATACATTTGATTACTTCCCAATACCATGCCCCTCCTTTATTTTACTATATTAATTTATCAGGGAAACAAAACTCCTCCCTAGTTACCCAACTAGTTGCTGACAGAACCAGAAACAAACTGCAATTTTCTCATTCCTCTGTTTCCAGAAGGAAAAACCACCTTTCTCCTGACGATTCTCCTACATTTGGATTGAATTCATAGCCCTTACCTTTTGGGACAGGAGCTTCAAATAAATGAAGATCAACTTTAGCTAAACCAAAATAATCTGTGTTAGAAATCAAGAGCAATTAAAAATCACACAATATCTATTTATCTGAGCTAATCTTGCTGCAACAATTACTGGCCTAACAAAATAATGAGGCCTCTGGGTTATAATCTCCAGGTGGTGGTTTATTTTAATGTAGAAATCATTTCTTTAGGTACAAATAACTTCTATTTGAAGATCTCAAACTGTGTTCAAAGCTACATTCAAAATACCATTTCCATGAAAATGGTATTTTGAACCCTGAAGCCAGCCCAAACACACACAATTAGTGAGTGGCAAATAAAAATGTAATTGAAAATTAACAATAACAGACACAATTAATCCAATTCTTTTAGGACATTGTTTCCATCTGTACATGGTTTTTCCCCCATTCCTACCACCAACAAGCTAATATAGGCTCATGCTATTTCTGATTCTGCCTTATAACTTTTGCTCCTCCCATCTGTCCTCAATGCAAAGTAAAAGCAGGGGTGGGAGATAGTTTCAGTAAGTGAACTAACAATTATTAAGCCCCAACTAAGTGTGAGGCTTAGTGCAAAGAACCTTACAGATGAATTTTCTCTTTTAAATGGATATCCTTTGAAGTGGGTCATCATCTCCCCATTTTAGATGACAAAACTAGGGCTCAAAGAGGTTCATCACTTCCCTAAGATGCTGCAACTAGTAAATGGTAGAACCCAAAATATCAGCCTATGATCTTTTACATACCTAATCTCGTCCCATAGTCTAGTCCATGTGTAAACCATACCTATTCCTACACTTTGTGGTCATATTAGGTTGGCCAAAAAGTCCACTACATTTTTCTGTACAATAGCTCTATTAGTGCTTAGTTGTCTTTAACTTCATTGAAAACAATTTCGTTAGATTGTATTGTGACAGTTTTGACATCAGTGTGAATTTAAAAAGAACTTATCAAAGTTGGCAAATTTTTGTGCAACCATTTCAATGTTGAAGGTGGAAGAAAATACACAACATTTTTGGTGTATTATGCCTTATTATTTCCAGAAAGGTAAAAATGCAACTGAAATGCAAAATAAGATTTGTGCAGTGTATGGAGAAGGTGCTGTGCCTGATCAAATGTGTCAATAGTGGTTTGCGAAGTTACTTGGTACTACGGACATTTTGGCCACACAAATCTGCTGTGGGGCTCTAATACATTGGAAGATGTTTAACAGCACATGCCTCTACCCACTAGAAGCCAATAGCCAGAGACAGCTGACATACTCATAATATCCAAATCAATAAAGTTATTGGTGAAAATAAAAAATGTGTCTTTTATTTTACAGAAAAAACTAAATGGACTTTTTGGCCAACCCAATATTTTACTAGCACAATTAACATGAGCGACTGACTCCCTTTGGAGCTTCAGCAAAGCCAGTCCCTTTGACGGACGATACTTAAGTTTGCAACCCTTTCCCTGCCTTTCGCACGCTGCTTCCTCCACCAAGAAGTGTGTGTCAGTCATGTGAGACTCAGCTTTGGCCATTTCATCTCCACAGGAAGCCTTCTTTATTTCACAGCTTGATTTCAACACCCTTCCTCTGCTTTGCTGTCCCCATTCGCATACCTCTATTATGGCATAGATCACACTGTAATCCAGTCTACCATTTGTCTGTCCCCCCAAAAGGCAGTGAGCTCCTTGAGAAGAAGGGCTGTATTTTGTTTATCATTATCCAGCACTACACTCATTTTCCCACTGTAGGTTTCCAGCCTGAAGCAGGCAGAGATGCAGCAAGGAAAAGGTATCACACTAAATGAAGGTTAGAGCTTTCACCATGTGTTCAACTGGAAATTCTACGGGATTGAAACTAAGTTTGTGACTTAGGTGTATGAGAGAAGTCTATTACTCAAGAGTGAAGAAAGCGTCCATAGGACCTGATGGGTTATTATCCAGCGGTTGAGAAGGCTTAAAGGGCAGAGGGAAAATTCTATAATTTTGCATTTTTGTCACATCAGGCTTGTTCAACAAACCAGTCACTTTGTATCCCCAGTGTCTAGGACACCAAAGAAATTTAAAAAGTGGTTTCACTTGTCCTAACTATGAAGATTTCCCATGTAATCTCCTTAAAATTCAGGACATTATTCATCTTTCTAAATGAGCAAATTTTCCAGATGCCAAAGCCTTTAGAGATCCAAAAAGTGAGAGGAACTAACTCTGCCTTGAGAAATTTTGTTCAGTGTAGCTAACATTTTTTTATGTATTTACTCTGTGCTAAGAAGGGATGTGGCAGTCTGCGGTCTGCTTATGCCAGGCATTGTATAGCATGATAAGGAGTTCTACATATATTTTATCATTTAACTCTCATAACAACCATTATTCATCTTCCCATTCAATGGACATGGAAACCAAGAAGACAATTTTAAACATTCCAACATCTGAATCATAGGGGTTTTAGAAGAGGAAGAGGAAGAAATTGAAAACATATTTGAAAAAATAATGAAGGCAAACTTCCCCAATCTGGTGAAGGAAATAGATAGATATGCAAGTCCAGAAAGCTCAGAGAGTCCCAAAGAACTTGGATTCAAGGAGGAACACACCAAGTCAAATCATAATTACATTAGCCAAGATTAAAGATAAGGAGAAAATCTTAAAGCAGCAAGAGAAAAGGAGACAGCTACCTACAAAGGAGTTCCCATAAAACTATCAGCTGATTTCTCAAAACAAACATTGCAGGCAAGAAGGGGATGGAAAGAAGTGTTCAAAGTCATGAAAGGGAAGGACCTACATCTAAAATTACTCTATCCAGCAAAGCTGTCATTTAGAATGGAAGGGCAGAAAAAGTGCTTCTCAGATAAGGTCAAGTTAAAGGAGTTCATCATCACTGAGCCCTTATTATATGAAATGTTAAAGGGACTTATCTAAGAAAAAGATCAAAACTATGAATATTAAAATGACAACAAACTCGCTACTATCAACAACTAAAACTAAAAAAAAAAAAACAAAAACCAACTAAGCAAACATCTAGAACAGAAACAGAATCACAGAAATAGAGATAATATGGAGGGTTATCAGCAGGGAAGGGAGAGGATGGGGAAAAAGTTACAGGGAATAAGAAGCATAAATGGTAGGCACAAAATAGACAGGGGTAGGTTAAGAATAGTATAGGAAATGGGAAGTCAAAGAACTTATATGTACGACCCATGGACATGAACTAAGGTGTGAGAATGCTAGAGGGAATGGGGGTACAGGGCAGAAGGGAATAAAGGGGAGAAAAAATGGGACAACTAGTAATAGTATAATCAATAAAATATATTAAAAAGTAAATAAATTAGAGTGGGCTGAAAGTCAGAGAGAGAGCGCCGTGAGGTCGGCAGTGAGAGGAGGTCTGACTGGAGAAGATGGTGGCAGAGCTGATGGAGCTATGGGAGACCTGGCTAGTCACCCAGATTCATGAGAGACGCCTGGAGCTGAACCAAGACTGGGAATGCTGAGCTGCAGACTTCTGCTTTTCTGAAGGACAGTACTGCTGAGTGGCGTATTCTGAAACTGGCCTGGTTTGGCAAAGGGACACAGGGCTACGTGTTTGGGGTGTTTTTAAAGGGAGTGGGACTTAATGGCAGCAATCTGCCGTTATTTTAAATCTGTATAATCTTACATAAATAGCCCCTTTCAGTTTTCACCAAAAAGAAAAGAGGGAGGGAGGGAGGGAGGATAGTTAAGAGTTCCCAAGAGATCTTTAGGAAGAATGAGAAGTTACCTCAAAAGAGACGTGCTGACACCTGGCCGTGAGGAGCCTTGCATGGCCTGATGAAGAGTCTGATCATTCTCTGTTCTACTTCTGACTTTACTTGCGTTGTTACCATGTTAATTAAAATCTCAAAGGAGAAAAAAGCTTTATGTAAAAAAAGCAAAAATGACAACCAAAAGACAATCTTATTCTGAACATTCCAGTAACATTTTTTGTGTATGTACTTAGCTGTACTATAAGTAGTACGTTTGTAACTACTTATAGTAGTTGGTTAATATAAGTGGTTGAGATGGTTCAAAAGGCCAAACATAGAAGGTTTCTTTTCTTTTCCTTTTTTTTTTTTTTTTGTCTATGAAGTTGCTGTTTATTTAGAGGGGAGCTGTTTGATGTATGTGTGAAACAGTGTTGTCCAACAATAGACTGGAGTTTTATTTATTTTTTTTTTAAAGAGTCTGATCAAACCTGTGGCCTGCAGAGTGGGGGACTGCTCTCACAGCATCTGTGGAAGGTGGAGGGAAATTCAGGACTAGGGAAGGGCAGACCTGTTAGACTCTGTCGATAAGGGTCTAAGGCAGTGGGGCGGGGGAGAGAAAGAGAGGAGAGAGGCTTGCATTTAAAAGACAGTTCTGAAATAGAAGCAATAGTATTCAGTGAACAACCAAATCTTAAGAGTAAGTAAAAGGGAAGGAAAGAAGGTGATTCTGGGGCTTATTTTGGGAGACTGGCTAGAGGGTGATGACAGTGAGGAGTGGGTTTGCAATGCCTGGAGGGAGCTCAGGTGAAAAGGTTGTTGGTAGAACGTTATCTGGCAGTCTTTTGCTAAAATTTCCTTCTTTAGTCCACATGTATAGACTGGCATCTGGTCTGAAGTTTCAGAACTGAATGAAATTACCTGGGAAGGGTATAGAGCAAATGAAAACAAAATTGACTTTTTTTTCATTATTTTCAATTTATATTCAGGTTCTTTTGATTAAAATGATATTTTGTTATTCTTCCAAATACAAATCTGTCCTGGACAATACATTTTTATTCTCTAAGATTACTTTTTATTCTTTATTTACATTTTGTTTTCATATTTCTCAGTAGGTTCCTTCTTATATGAAATATAAGCTACACATCTCTACAGTTTTAGTCATGGTTCTCCAGAGACACAGAACCAATGGGAGATAGACAGATAGATGATAGATAGATAAATAGATACGTAGATGATAGATAGATAGATAGATAGATAGATATTGTAGAAATTGCCTTATGGAGGCTGAGTCGTCCCATGATCTGCTGTGTGCAAACTGGAGACCCAGGAAAGCCAGTGGTGGAATTCAGTCCAAGTCTGAAGTCCTAAGAATTAGGGGACTGATAGTGTAAGTTCTGACCTGAGTCCAAAAGCCCAACAACCAGGAACACCCATGTCAGAGGGCAAGAGAAAATGGATGGCAGCTCAAGCAGAGAGAGTAAATGCACCCTCCCTCTGCCTTTTTGTGTTACTTGGGCCCTCAACAAATGGGATGATGCCCACCCATACTGGCAAGGGCAATCTTCTTTACTTGGTCTACTGATTCAAATTCCAGTCTTTGCTGTGGATATGCTAACAGACTCACCCAGAAATAATTCTCACTGGCTCTCGGTATCCCTTAGCCTAGTCAAGTTGACATAAAATTAACCATCACACATCCAACCTTTGTCAAATGGGTACCCATGTGCATATTTTACCCATGGTAAACCATACTTAACCTCCAGATAAAAACAATAATAAGGTCATAATTCCACCTAACATGATACAACTATCCTACATACAATGGAAAATGCACTAATATCTTCGCCACAAAAGGAGGTAAAGTCTTTGAGTAATGTTTACTCTTGTCCTTAGATCCCATAACCACTGTGATGTAAAATCAACAATTCTTAAATATTTATATCAAGACAATACCTCTTAGTACATGATAAGGGGATAAGAGCAGAAATAGAACAAAGATGTGTACTTAATATACATACATATGCACACAAATGTATTCATAAAAATAAGGAGGAAATACTCATGACAATTACAGTCCTCATTTCTGTAACTGGTCCTGTGGTCGTAGCTGATATTTATAACTACTTTCTTATACTACCCATTTGTATTTCCTTTGCCTTCAAGCAAGCACCTCAGCAGGGCATGGCGCACTTGGCAGGGCACCCAAAACCTCCATTCCTGAAGAGTCTGGGTCATTAATAGTCTTGTCTGAATTGTGTTGTACTTTTCAACTGAACTTATTCACGAGGCATGGTAATACTAAGAGACAACCTCAGGGATCTCCTGATTGCAGACATGGTCTCCTTATGTCCACTGTCTAACAGCAATACAATTTCCCCTGGATAATCAGGACCAGTCACCCCAGCCAGCACAGTAACTCTTTTCTTTGCCTGCTGATTCAGAGGCATGAGGAGTACAATGTGGCCAGGTCTTAACTTCCAGTTCAATTATTGAACTCATTATTGTGTCTCCTGGTAGAAGCATTGCTCCCTCTGGAACTAAGACCTCTAGGCCAGCAGAGTGTAAAGGCATAGAAACAGGAAGGAAAAATGTTGCTAGTGGGTCACTACAGGTAATAGTGAGTGGTACCACTCCCATTTCCACCCCTTGATTCCTGGACCCCTGAATCCTGGCTATGGAAGAAACAGCACCGTATATTGTATATTGATTCAGAGCTTTTATGGCCTTCTGGAGAACCTTGCTCCATCCCTGCAGGATACTTCCTCCTAGCTGATGCTGTAGCTTAGTCTCAAAAGGCCATCATGCTGCTGTATCAAGCCAGCTGCTTCAGAATGGAGAAGACCATGGTAAGACTAATGAATTAAATGAGCACAACCCCATTGCTACATTTATTTTGCTGTGAGGTGAGTTCCTTGATAAGAAACTATGCTGTATACAAATCTGTATGCCAAGTAAGGATCCAAAAACATAGCATTGCCCCTACCTGATGAAAGTGGTCCAACATAATCAATCTGCTATCAGATAGCTGGCTCACCACAAGAAATAGTGCCATATCAGGGTCTCAGTGCTGGTCTCTGCTCCTGGCAAATGGGGCATTCCACAGTGCCCATAGCCAGGATGGCACTTGTGAGTGGAAGTCCATGCTGCCAAGCCCATGCACAACCTCCATCCCTGCCACTGTGGCCACTTTGTACATGAGCCCATTGGGCAATGCAGGGGACTGGGGATAAAGACTAACTTAGAAATGGAGATCACATGGAGGGTTAGCAACAGGGGAGTGGGAGGAGGAGAGCAGGGGAAAAGGTACAGGGTAAGTAGCATAGACGGTGGGTAGAAAATAGAGAGGGGGAGGCAAGAATAGTGTGGGAAATGTAGAAGCTAAAGAACTTATGACACATGGACATGAACTAAAGGGGGGAATGTGGGTGGGAGGGGGTGCGCAGAGTGGAGGGGAATGATGGGGGAGAAATGGGACAACTGTAATAGCATAATCAATAAAATATATTTTAAAAAAAAAGACTGACTTAGAGCTGCAGAATGGATCATCCTTTCCACTCGATTATTAAAACTCTCCTCTGTTGAAGTCCCGTTGGTAAGCATTCATATGGAACTGCACATACTCATAAATTTATCTTAATTTTCTTTCTACAGTATACATCAGATGTCTCCATGCCATCTGGGAGGTCAAGGAAGGGCATATGCCCATTATGAAAAGGCAGCAGATCTCACCTTCTGGGACTTTCATCCCATTAGCTCACTTCAGCATCACCAAACTGTATTTACAAAGCTTTAGATCACAGACAGCATTTTTTGTAAATCCACTTGTAGTAGCCAGAATCTTTTTGGCAAACTATCAAGAAATGAGCAGTTGGAGTTTTCTTTGTCTTAGGAAGTGATATTATCTCTGGCTATACTAGTTCCCACTGGCTTAGTAAACATAATAGGAAATGAATTATTTATATTGGTCTTCATTAATAATTAATAAATTACAGGTGCATCAGGTTTCCAGGCTTCCCAGCTCACATCGGTGAAACTGGTACACAATTGCCTCCTCCTAAAAGATCACAATTAAATGATTGCTGCTGCATGTTTGCTTTTAATTCATTTGTGTGACCTTCTCTGGAAAATAATGATGTACATTTTTAAGTAGAGAAACATGTTATGATTTGTGAGCTTTTTGTTTTTAGGGTATTGAAATTGCATCAGACTCATTCTTTAGCTTCCTGTAGACATCTAAAGAAATATTTATTAGTAAATTATTCTAAAGTTTCAGGAAAGAAAATGAGCAGTAGGGGAGTGTCCTTATAATCCTTTCAAATCCAATTTTTCTTGTGGTCACTTTGCCTAACACCTGCTCTGACTCTACTTTGTCGCCGACCCCCCACCTTCTTGTCACCCTTTCATGTGGACACTCTCCCTCTTTACTCAGTTATTAACAACAAAGAGTTAATGAGCATAGATTGTACTTTACAGAACAATTAATACTACTAATAATTATTATATTTATAAAGCTCTCTTAGAAACTTTCTCAATGCTTTTGAAAACATTATTTTATTTAAATGGTCTATGCTAGTCTCGGTAGAGATACAAAGGTGACTGAGATCCTGCATTCAGAGTAATAAAGTCTAGTATCAGAAATAAAATATCTACACAAGTGATCAAACTATCAATTAGAAAATAGGAAGCGCATGCTATTCTCCACGCAGAGCTCTTTGAAGGCAGGATACCATCTCCTCTCTCTCAATTCCCAGTATGTAGCTCTGCAGTTGGCACAGTGCTTGCAGACTGAAGAGCCTAAGAAAAGTGTCATTCCTTTTACCCTGTGTGTCACTACCTGTATTGCCAGCCCAAGATAAGGCAGTATAGACAACAGACCATATCCCTACCCTTGTGGTGCTGACATTCTAATGGGAGAAACAGCCACTAACATGGAAGCAAACAAAAAATTATAACAAATTTGATAAGTTCCATGAAGGAAGTAACAGAGCAATGGAGCAGAGGGTGATGGGAGGTGAGCAGAAAAGGGGATGATTTTGGATCAGGAGATAGGAAGACCCTCTGACTTGAGAAGGCAGTGAGGAATGGAAGATCCACAGGATAAGAAGGAGCCAGCCATGGAAAATGCAGGTAAGGAGCACGCAACACAGAAGAAAGAGTAATTTCAAATGCACTAAAGTAGGAAAGCATGAGAAGGGACTGTAGGAGGGCAAAAGCAATGCAGAAAGACCAGGTGGAACCCCAGTAAGAGATAAAGGTACTTTGGTCTAGGAAGTGGAGGTAGAAAGATACAGGTAGGTAGAGATGGATTTGAGACATGGTTTTCTCTGCTCTTGATTCTCTTGCAGAATAATCTCAGTTACTTTCTGTCTTCTAGGAACTCTTCTCATTTTCTTATCTCCCACTACACATACAGATTTTTTTTAATTTTTTAGAAAAATGGAAAATACCAAATCTATTTCAGAGAATGTTGACTAGAAAGGAAAATATGCTTTCACCCCATTCACACTCAAGACTTGAGCTTCCTGCATGTTCTCACAGTGTCAATTTCCACTGTGTCCTACTCCCACCCTTCCCTACTCCCTCCCCTCCTGTCACTGCAGCATCAATATAGAAACCCTGGGGCAGGAAATGAGAGGCCTGAGCTGAGTGCTGTCACATTGCATCTGTGTGAAGATAGTAAGATCCTGGTCCCACAGCAGTGACTGGCATAAGATCAGTTGAGGCCAAAATATTCCAATGAGGTGTCTGAAAGGCATTTGACCTTTTCAATATTCAGAGTCCTCCCTGAAAATCATGAAGTAATTAAAGTTCCAAGTCAGGGTGACATGGGCAACAAGAGATTAATATTGTATTCAGTGACAGTTTTAAAATGTACCCTTCAATTCACCTTTCTTGTTAGCATCCTATGCTACCTGCCAATTCATGCATGTGTGTGTATGGGTCTGTTGACGTGTACGTATTTGTACGTATTTGTATAGTCGTTCTTTACATCTCCAAGATGACCCAGATAATTTCTGTGTGTGGAATACTGGTTAGAGAGCAATCTAGCTGTTAAGTTTTACAAAAAAAAAAAATGCCTTTTTGAGAAAAATTTTAAAAACAGAAATTTGAGTTGCTATCCTTTTTAATTTCTCCAAATTTGAACACAATCAAATTATTTCAAGGTAATATTAAGTCCAAAAACATTGTTTTTATAGCATTTGATGACCATTTTAGTGCCAAGCTGATGATGCATAGCTTTCTGGCACCAGAATAACTACAGCTAACCAATGTGACTGACTGAGTGTTCAGATGGAGGCATTTCCCAATTACTGCTATCAGTGATGTCTCTACATGTACAATGAATACCATTGCAATAAGGAAGGGTGTCTTAAAAGTTGGACAGGTTGCACACCTCCAGGACCCCATGCCATAATGTTTGCTAAAATATCAAGAAAATCGTTTTCATTCACGTTTAAGCCAGGTGGTAAAAGACAAATACCATATGATCTCACCTATAAGTGGAACCTAATCAACAAAGCAAAGAAGTGAGCAAAATAGAACCAGAGACATGGAAATAAAGAATGAACTGACAGTAACCAGAGAGGAGGGTGGGGACAGATGATGGGGGAAAGAAGGGAGGGAGCAAGTCAAAGAACATGTATAAAGGACCCATGGACAAGGACAACGGTGAGGAGGACTGAATGTGGGAGAGGAGGGGTAAGCAGGGCAGGGGAGAGTAATGGGGGGAAATGGGGACAACAATAACTGAACAGCAATAAAAAAAATTTTAAATTCAAGTTTACACACCAAAACTCTTTACACAATGGGAAAATGTCAGTGGGCCCCAACTCCTATTAGGTCATGTAAAAAAAAATGTTTATTTTGAATTTTACAATACTATGGAAACATACTCATAGAAATTTGTCATATTTTTATTTCCAATTATCTTCTAATAAAAGAGAATTTTGGTACTTGAAGGAAATCTATTGGTTAAATAGAAGAACACTTTCATCCTTCCTATAATGGCCTCTGATGCTACTATAGGCAGTTTTAACTAGTAAGTGGGAGTATCAGTTTGAATTTAGAGCTCTTACATAACTAAACTGCTCTGCCTGACAAAGATAAAAAGGAATTGAGAATCCCAGTAAGAGCTCTAGAAAATGCGAGCCAGGGGCAAGAAGGCAGAGCATGGATGGGACAGGAGAGAAGGAGGAAACCTGGTAGCTATGAGGATGAGAAGAGGGATGTGGAAGACCGCACAGGGCTCACTGAGCTCCTTGTAAAATCAGTGAGCTGGCCCTGTGCAATGCAAATACCCCCCTTGAACTAAGTTTATGTATCATTCAATGAACTAAGCAAACATGCAAATAAAAAACAAGCTCATAGGCACAGACAACAGAATGGTGGTTACCAGAGCATAAAGTGGGTGGGAGTTGGATGAAGAGGGTAGAGGGGATCAAATTCAAGGTGACGGAAGGAGACTAGACTTCAGGCAGTGAGCACACAGTAGAGTACACATATGTTGTATTATAAAATTGTACACCTGAAATTTATAGAGTGTTATTAACCAGTGTAACACCAATACAGTTAATAAAATTAAATTTACAAAAGAAAGGACAGAGAAGAGGGACAGCAGCTCACTATAGCAATGTCACAGAAGCCTTGGGGATCCCGGACACATTCCTCAATGTCCCAATCACTACAATTTAGTCACGAGGGACAAACACTGACATGAGTGTGGATCACATAAACATGAGAGAACTTCAAGGTCTAGAGTCCCTTAGCTTAAATATCTCACTGGTTACCTGTCACCAGGGGACTGAAGGGAAGGCTGCCTAGCTTCCTTTCTTTTATGAACCTACAAATTTTAAAATTACAGGTTATACAATAAATTATCCTGACAACCAGGTACAGTATGCAAGAATATGTGTGGACCAGGGAATCCATTCTTAGCAAGCCAAGAAAGACCCTCATTTACTTGCAATGAATGAATTCCTTGAATTGATATTGTAAGAAGTTTGAAAATGGGCTGTATTTCTTCCATTAATTATGTTACAGAGGAAGATTATAGTCTACTCTTAACCTATTCCTCCTATAGACCTTCTTCCTCCTCCCTTGCCTAGGAGAGGGAAGTACAACTTTATCCTTTTTATCCAAAGTTCTTTGCAAAATGCAAGTGAAATAATTTCCCAGAAAGAAAGGAGAGTGTTATTACCAAGAGAAAAGGAATGAAAGGAAGCTGGGAGAAGGCAAAAATAATAAATGCCCACCAAAAAATGCCCCATCTCAGGTTCTGAGATTGAAACAAGAGTAGCAAAAAATATATAAGTAGTTTCTGTTCTTAAGGTATTTAAAATGTGTTCCAATAAATAAAACGCATACACATTAAAAGGTATACAGCTAAGCTGGTAGGTCCTATTTAGAAGTGGTACTGAGAAATAGAGATGAGAAGACCAACAGAAATATTACCGAGAGACAGGAAGAACTGTTGAGAGGGGATTGTAATTTCTAATATAAGGATGGACTTTAGGGGGCTATCTAATGGCTCTAAATAGTACACAGAATTTTGTGTGCATGTGGCTGGATAACATATGACATTTTAAGTAATGTATTTCACTCTTTGTATTTCTCCCCATTCATCTGTTGGACACACACTAAATACAAAGCACTGTTCTATGCTTTAGAAGTACAGCAATGAACAAAACATCAAATTCTCCACCTTCAAACAAATTCTCTCAGTAAGACAAGACTTGGGATCAATACCACCTGATGTTGATGGGTGAGAATGAGCAGTGGTGCCACAGAAGTAATAAGAAGAAAAAAAGATTCCAAATTCCAGGCTTTCCAGTTTTTAAAAACCCTTAATGCAGATATTTGACAGAAGGAGAGTCCTTTTATTTGTAAACATTTTAAAAATTAAAACAGCTAAGCTGGCATTGCAAAGTAGTGGACTCTTTGTGAAGCCCTGTTCAATCTCCAGATGAAGCTGGATGCTCAAGTGCATTTGCAGGCCAGGCCATCTGCAGTAGACCCCGAGGCCAACAGTGCCTCAGGGGGTTAAATACTGATTTAATAAAATGCACAACTGATGTGTAGCTAGAACACCTGAGCTTCACTCCACCCCTGTTGCTCACTGCTGCTTGTGCCTGTGCTCATACTATCAGCCTTTCCTATGTGCAAAATGAGAGCAATCACCAAGCCTATATTAATCTAGGGTGTAGCCTTTCTTTTTTATTTTTAATTAATTTTTTATTTTGACAATTTTCAAACCTATAGAAAAGTTGAAAGAAAATGACAATGAACACGTGCATATTACTCCCTAAGAACCTGCAGCTGATAAGCATCCTCCCTCACTCCTTCCAACCACCTCCCTGTCTTCTGCTTCCCTTGGCTCAAGGCCCACTCCCTCCTTCTTCAATGCCAGTATCATGGAGCTGAGTCCTCCTCACACTGCCATCTCTCTGGCTCTCCCTCTTCCACATATGAAGGCCCTGCTGATTACACTGGCCCACCAAAATAACCTAGATAATCTCTCCATCTCAGGGTCCTTAACTTCACTGCCACTGAAAAATTCTTTTTATTTTGTAAAGTAACATGTGCCTGGGATTAGGACATGGACATCTTTGGGGGCTGTTATTCTGCTACCACATCCATTGACAATGCTTGCCTACATCAACTTTATCATGCCGGAGGTTACAAGGTGATGATTGCTCTATCATTCATCCTGCATTTATTAGTTGGTTTTACTCTATTTGAAAGGGGAAATCTCTCTCTCTCTCCCCGCCCCCCTCAAAAAGCAGTTATGAGGTCTTTCCAAAAAGTATCCAGCCATGTCATATGAAAATAGAGACATTTACTGAAGAAGATACAAGCATCATTGTACACAGGACAATGATGCCTCAGTCCTCTTCAAAAGAAGGCACCTAGGGACCTCACACAGTTTGCCCAATTGCCATCAGCTTCCCCATTGTATTTTCATGACTCTCATCGATGGTCTGAAATCTCTTCCCTCCCAAAGGTAATTTTAGTTTTGGGAAAAGCCAGAAGTCACAGGGAACAAAATCTGGGTTGTGGAGGGGTTAAGTCACCTGAGTGATTTTGATGTTGCATTAAAAAACTGCACAAGACGTGATGCATGATCAGGTGCATTGTTGTGATGAAGCTGCCAGTCACCAGCTGGCCATAGCTGCAGCCTTCTGAATCATCTTAATAGTTTCTGTAAAGAAATGTTCAAGCTTAATGCAAAATGTGATGCACATTTGTTGCTCTACTCACTCAGTCATTTTAATGAGACAGCCACACAGTACACATGCTCACTCAACAGCATTTGCCTCCTCCATTGATTAGCACAGTGAGGCCATCATTGTCCATGCATATGCATTCCTGTCCCCTGTCCTTGGCTGCCAGGTTACATCAGTATTGAGCAAACCTTTCTTGTTATATTAACCATGGCTGGACTTTTTCCGGACAGACCTCTCGCACGTGCGCATGTGCGTGTACATAATGTGTATGTGTATATACATGTCAGATCTTTAATACTTATATAATAAAAATAAACATATATAGATATTTGAAAATCACGAATTTACATAAATCCAATTTAAACATAATACCACAGAACTTTTCCTGTGTCCTTCCACCCTGTATATGTAACTCCCAGTGAAAATCTTGATGACCAGCAATGTCAATGCATTAAATCATTTATTTATCCTAAAATACACACAAAATAGTTTTAGAATTACAACAATATCACTGCCAAGAGCAAACTACTAAATGTAGTTTAAGGTTTCTTTGCAGTTCTTCTTAGATTCTATCTCACTAAACCACAGGTGGCAAACAAATGGCCCGCGGGCCGAATCCGGCCCTCCACCTTGTTTTACCCGGCCTTGTTACCTCCACCTTGTTTTTAGCTGGTGGAAGCACTGAGCTCCTGTCCCTATTTAAAGAGTAGTTACATTTATACTGTCCTAAAATTACATTCAGCCCTTAGAAAGCAACTTCGAGGCCGATGTGGCCCCGGGTGAAAATGAGATTGACACCCTGCACCAAATACATGTTCAAATACACTCTAATTAAATACCTTCTCTGTAGCTATGTTATCAATTTGATATACAGTTAGGATTATTTCTTTCTGTCCATGAACAATTTTAAGGTTTTGTTTCCATCCTTTTTCACTTGAATTTTTTTGAATATATAAATTTATGGTTTTAAAAATCTAAGTATTTAAAACATGCACTTGGAAGTCTCACTCACTTCCTCGGTCCTTTCGTTCCATTCCCGCCTTTCTCCACTGGTAAATCATTTTCATTACTTTTCCATTTATGCTCTGTATGTTTTTGAATAAGGAAACATATATACATTTTATCATCTTCCCGGAAGGAGAATACTTTCTGACAAGGTCATTTTTCCCGTCTGAACCAGAGCCTCCAAGTTGTCACAGAGAAAGGAAATGAAGAGAATCTAGCACTGGTATCAGAAGTCCGACACCTGCCCATGTTCCGGTGACACAAACAGAAACTGCTTTGTGAGTTTCAAGGTTAAAGGATTAAACAGTAAAGGGAGAGGTACAATTTCCACATATGTGCCAGGAGCAGGGGTGGGAGGCTTGTGGGATGTTGGTCAGGAAGGATCAGGGCCCTAGAGGGCTTGGACAAGCCCCAGGCTCCTTGGTTACAGAGAAGCCAAAAAGCAGCCACATGTCGTCAGACCTTAGAGAGCAAGAATCTGACAGTCTGGACAAAAGGATGTTGCAGGGACAGGCAGCGGGAACTATGGGTGATCAGGAAAGCAAGTGATGATGGAACCAACCACCAGAAGCCCCAACATGCCAGCTGTGTGTCTCAGGGATACCTGCTCAGAGCAGATCAAGAACAAGAAGCAGCCCTAGCTGATGTGTAGCTCAGTGGATTGAGGGCTGCAAACCAAAGGGTCACCAGTTCAAATCCCAGTCAGGGCACATGCCTGGGTTGCAGGCCAGGTCCCCATTGGGGACCACGTGACAGGTAACCACACATTTATGTTTCTCTCCCTCCTTTCTCCTCTCTCTAAAAATAAATAAATAAAATCTTTTAAAAAACAGAACAAGAAGCAGAGCCCCAGGGTTTAGAACTATCTTCAGAAGGAGGAAGAGGGGAGGAAATGGCATGATTTTGTTGCTATTATTTTAAGCCCCAAGTCACAGAGAAGTCACTGAAGGGATGGCTTATTGACAGTAGCTGGATTAGGTTTCTATCAGGAAGAATGCAGGCTTGAGATTGAGATTAGATGTAGTTATAAGTGTACAAGAAAAATCACATTTTTGCACACCTTTTAGTGGCCTTTGGGGACACTGTTCCCACTGGTGTTTTTCTAGGGAGGAAGCCTGTAATTTTAATCAGATTTCCAAGGCTCCTGGACCAAAACAAGTAAAGAACCACTGTTTAACAGAAACAATGTAGGGCAAAAAAAAAAAAAAAAATTAACAAACCGAGGAGCCAATGTCACTGCAGCACCGCATTTTACATTTCATGGGACCACTGGGGACTTTAGCTCTCCTAGGCTCCACCCTCCCGGATGTCCTCACTTCCATTCACCAGAATTACATACACGCTGCTGTAACTATCATACACACCTCTTCTTTTTTGTTTCTGTTCCCACCTCTTTTCCCTGGTAGTCTTATACGTTTGTAGTTGTATGATAAATGGTGTTTTTTCTATCCTAACAATCATTCATTTTTAGTCAGTTACTCTTCTATTCTAAGAAGTATTAGTGAATTATTCAACTAATGCTTACTGTGGTTAGCATGGTCCTTTTCAACATGTAAATCTAGAAGGTCAGATCAAGTTTGCAGTATTTGCTTTATACGTTTATATTTTCAATAAAGCAAAATTCTGCATTAACATATAAAGTACATTTATGTCCATTTTGAAGGAGTTGAAAGAGGGAAGCAGCACATCATGGAAAACAGGAGGTAAGGTCGCTCTCAGCAATCTATGTTCTAATTATCACCCTGTCAAGAATTTAGCTATGAGGCCCTAACCAGTGTGACTTGGTTAGTCGGGTGTCATCCCACAAAGCCAAAGGTCACCAGCTCAATTCCTGGTTGGGGCACAAGCCTGGAGTGCAAGTTCAGTCCCCAGATGAAGTGTGTACAAGAGGCAACCGATCAATGCTTCTATCTCACATTGATATTTTTTCTCCCTCTTTTTCTCCCTACTTTCCTCTCTCTCTAAAACTAAGTAAATTTTTAAAATCTGAATTAAAAAAAAGAATTTAGTTGTGTGACCCTGTACATCTCTGGCTATATTCCCTTGCATGTGAAATCAGGTTGCTAAATGACTCTGAGGCAGCTGTGTGGCCAGGCTCTGGGCCAGGTTAAGGGGAGAACAATAGAAACAGACAAATCTTTTGATTAGCTTCGCTCCATGTTTCACCATCATGCTTTCACACAGATTCTTCTAATATCTTTGTATCATAGCCTTAATAATTTTCATGTCATTGTTTGCTTAAAAATGTGTTGAAAATACACATATTTTGGAGATCATGAACTAAGACCTATTATCACTGTGCCCACTTACTTGTGCTTCTAGACAATATGGCACTTAGGTCAATTTCCAAGCAAAATGTAAATATGTAAATAACACTGTTGTCTCCTTTCCCCTACTAAGAATTTCCAATCATGTGGAGGGTTAATATAGAGTAATATACCTAAGAATGAGGAATAGGGAATTTTGAACCCTTCATTAAAATACAATAACTTTTACATTTTAAAAACAGTTTTTAAAATTTCTCACGTATGAAGCTCATTGGATTTGGGGACTTTGTGTCTTACTCCCCACAGCCCTCTCCCTACACTGTCCTTGTGGGGCAGTGAAGAAACACTGATAATCACAACATACATCATCATGTATAAACATTTTTTTGTTTTCTCAAATCAATAGTTTGAAATCTGTTATTTCCACCAACAGGGGGAAATTTCCACCAGCAGGGATTCCATTGGTCTTGCTTGAGCTAGTGTAGAGCCCACCATTGTCCACCATTGGACAGAGAGCTGGTGCATCATCAGTGAATGTCTTATCCACACCAAACACAATGGGGAAAGTGTCATCTCCTGTGGGAAAGCAGGATCTTGTTGCAAAAAGAAGAGAAAATAGATTCTGGACACATATCAAATATCTGCTCTGGCATGACAGGCAGAAAAGCCCAAGTCTTTACCACTTTGCTCAGACCCTCACTAAAATCCTATAGTGCTTTGGTTCAATAAATGTCCTTACCTATGATTTTGATTATCCTTGGAAAAAGTATGGAATGGGGCCTTAAGGCTAATAATCCAGGATGGGGCTAAAGTAGGATTACAGTAGGATAAGTCACTTAGAGAATGTTAATCTAATACAGTAGTGAGTATAAAAAACACAGAGTTTATTCTTGTATTATTTTTTAATTACTGTATTATTTTTCCATACACACAACTGTAAACCTACTTTTGCCAAACCCTGTATATTACACTTGGTTTTGTTCCCTGTAAATTTCAGTGGGGGTGGATCAAAGTGTTATGCCTGATTTTCTAAATCTTCACACTAATTTACGTATCTGCTCAAACCAATGAAACAGGTAGAAGCTCTTCTTGATTTAAAAACATGTTTGTTTTTATTGTCATGAAGCCTATAAGATTATTCAAAACTGAAAATTAATTATATTTACCCCAAAGTCACATGGTACACAGTCTGAAACTTGACTCCCTCCCATTTCCCAAGCCTACCTGCAAAGGTTAATAATATGACCAAGCATGACAATAACTCAGAAAATGTAACCTCAAGAATATAAATGCTGAAGTTTTGTGATATTTGCCCAAATACCTGAAATTTTAATAGTAAAAACTCTTCATATTATCAATTTAATTTCTTTTCTAAAGTAAATTCCTCCTCTATTGACTCACAGAAAATGAAACTCCTAAAATATATATTAAAGCATATCTCTTTCCCTCACCCAATTCTTTATATTTCTTATTCTGCTCAGTTCCATAAGAAGCACTAACCATGGTGCCTTGCTAGAATCCGGGTTCTAGCTTCAGCAGCTAAAGGCAAGGATACCTTCTGCCAAAAATGATTATGTTCCTTCAGCTTCCCCACAGTTGTAATTTTTCTAACCCCAAATTTCCTGGGACCCACTCCCTCAAGTCAAAGGTGATCAACAGAAAGCAAAGGTTTATTACACCTTTGGCTTCACTCTGACAAAATTTAACAAATATAAGAAAATCCTTCAAACTAGCCCATGTATAAATGTGGAAGAACTTACAATTCAGGAATCAAATAACATATGCAAAACCATTTCTCACACAAAATCACATAGTAGAACCTAGTACCGCATTGGAATGTAGAGACATGGGCCTTACCTAAATAAACACAGTGTTACCCAAGAAGGTGTTAGAACAAAAGAAATAGAAAAAAATAAAATAAAACATGCTATGTTTTCAGCTTCATTGGTATGCAGCCTAAAGTCCAGCATGGCCAACTTTAAATTCACTTGGCAGGAATTTCCTATCAACAAGTTGACCGTGACAATATGAGCCCCATATCCAAGAATAAAAAAATCCACAACCTATTCAGACTCCTCATTCTTTCTAAGGGTAGCTTCCCTTACTTCTGACATAGATTAGAAATATACAATTATGAGACTTCCAAACTGCAGGTGTTTTCTAGAGACTTCCTCTTTCCCTGAGGATCCACTCCACTAATAAACTTGATTGAAATTTCAATTCTCTGGGCTCTTAAACCTCTAATTTTACATTCAGTTCTCCAACATGTGTTCCACACAGACACTTTTCCTTTCCTGGGGCCAAATTGGGTCTCTATGGTACACCATTTTATTCTTTTCTATATTTTCCTTCATAACATTTGTCACAATGTACAATTCAACATCATGTGACTATGTGAATAGTCTGCCCCTCTAAAATTGAAGCTCCATGAGAGCAGCCATGCTGAGCCTCCTCTGGGTGCTCACCACTGTGGCAGCAGAGCAGGCTTAGGGCCTAGCAAGAACCAGGCACTGTAAACATTTGTTGAAAAGTTAAATCATCTGCACCAGTCCCCTTCTCTTCAGAATTTGAAAAAGTAGAGTGAAAGGGGACCCAGAGCTTCCTCCCCTAGAGACTAGTAGATGAGAAAGCACTTGAAGAAAAAAATGATAGGGAAATAAATAAAGGCAGTAGATCATCTGAACATTTTAGTTCTTAGGACCCGCATTCTCTCCATTAATGCTAGGTTTCATTACAAATAATATATGCTAAATCTCTTCAAGTGGAAAAAATATATTGGATAGATTCAAATTCAAAATCCATTTTATAGTAACTGCAGCATATTTGCTCCTCGCCTTTTCGATAGCTTTTTAAATTCCCTACTTGTTGGTGACATCAAGATTGTAACGGAGAGATATTAACTACTAAATGGAGCTGAATCAAGAAAAATCAGTTTGAGGGTTTTTTTTGCCATTACATTTTAAAAAACATGGATTTTGGCCCGCTTTAAATAAAAACAGTATTCAAAAGGTACTAGCTTGACAAAAACCTAAAAATGCATATTTTTCAAACTTAGAGGCTAGACTAAGTAATGCATTTTATGCCTTATTATGTCAACATTTTAGCCAAAATTTGTGACACACTCAGCCAGGAATTTATTAAACGTGCTTCCAGTTTGATAGAAAATGTCTAGGCTGCCTTTAGGAGGGAATGGATGTATCTGAAGGGGAGGGACTCTACAACACAACCAGACCTCCCACTTCCCACTTCCTTGGGCAGCTAACTTGTGTGTTTTACATTTTAGAATTCTCCAGAAAGTTTCTTTGAAGAAAGGATGCCAAGGATTTTTTTTTTAAGTTCTTGAAAATGATTGGGCTAACACACCACGTTTTTATCTAGCCATATACGTATACTTTGGAGAGAAAAATGGCCATTTGAAGCAGATAAGGGGTGTTTTGATTATTAGGGCCCGATTCTTCGTCATTATTTTCAACCGTTAGCTCCTGCATTTCACAGCTTTCTCAAATCAGCTGGGGAAAAGGGTGTGGGAAATTTACAATAGGAAAGTCCTCTTACAAACACAACACCCTTCATCTCTAAACAATTCAGCGCCTGCTACTCTCTCTGACGTGTTCCCATGGCTGGGGGTTGACCTAGTAGCATTTCTACCTGTGGTCTGTCAGGGAATTTTTAAGATGCACTTCAGCTCAAACATTCACTTTAAACTTCTCTAAATAAGTCACTTAGAGAATGTTATTTGCCAGGGTATTTGCACTTTGGGGCTAAGAGTTTGAAAGATTTTATAATCCTAACTTCTGAAAAGAGCACTAGGGGGTAAAAGTAGAAATTCTATAAACTTTTCCAGATAATATCATGTATTATTACTTGGTTGAAAGCAGCTACTTTCTGCCTATTTGTGAATATACTATGGCTAGATATTTGGAGCCTTAAATGATGATCCCCATAACATTTAATCTAATTGTTGTTGGGTTATTTTTTCCTTCACTTATGGCCATCCCTGGACATTTTTCATGCTGCCTCCTCATTAAATTGCTGCTTTATGGAAATCACTTCAATTTCTCTGACAGGAAGTGGGCAGTATACATGTGGTTAAGATCATACAGTAGGAAACCATTCATTTACCAGCTCTTTCACTCACTAAGTGTATGACCTTGGGCATGTTAACCCCTCTGTACCCGAGTCCCCATTTGTAAAATGCGAGTAAGAAGAGCACCTACCTATAGGGTTATTGTAAAAAACTAAATTACAGTATCTGACCCAGTAACTGCTATAAAAATATTAACCAGTGTTATTATTTACAGTTGTCAGTAATGGAGCTAGGAATTCCATCTGGCCTCCAGTTGTCTCTCAACCCAACCAGAAATTAGCTAACTATTCAATTATTTAGAGACCAAGGTCATTGTGTTTTGTGAGAGAACTTTTCTAGATTTTTCCCTTCAGTGGTGATTCAAAGGAGGATATGAAGTGTAGAAGCTGGTGGATAAAAATCATGACAAATAATGTTAACCAAATTATCAACATCAAGACATGGAAATAAGAATCTCCAGCTTGTGTTGCATTTTCAACCAAAATTATACAAAGGAAAGTTAAGTTTAGTTCTGCTTTTCAAGACAATCATTTATAATTCTGTCAATCCTAAATAAGCATGTCCCAATCCTTTTTAAGTGTGTTTTCATTCCATATCTAGTGAACTTCTTAACATGTCTCAACAGGTTGTCCTCCACTAAACCCACTAATGCTTTTCAGTTTTTATATTAAATGTCCCCATCAAGATCTCTAAGGAGCTTCTCTCATGCTAGATCTACAAGATCTTTTAACAAACCCTTCTTTCTCACATCTAGCTTGTTGGTGATTTTATTGCCATTAATCAGATTCCTGCCCAGTCCTTGGTTTTCCAAATGTAGGTCTAATATCCATAGCACATTTTCAATAGCAGCCCCTACTCTCACCCCAGTTCCCTAACCTCTTCCTCCCCATGCCTACCCTTCATACACACGTAATGTCTCCCCCCCACTTCCCTCTGTCTCTCTGCAATTACTTTATTTTCTGCTTTTCTCCAATACCTTTTTTTTGTTAGCTGACAAAATTTCCCACTATATTTCTAGTACAAATATATCACAATTTGTAGGAGAAATAAAGATAACATCTTGTTCACACTATCTCCCTTGCAGACACACAATATTTTATTTGACCTTTAGGCCTCAGAAACATATTTAACAAATATCTTCATGGAACATTTTATACTGATTCCCAAGTCCTTCCTCATCAGAGTTCTGCCTTCTAAAATCATCAGTGACTTTATAAAACTTAGAGGTTTACAAAATTGAAAAGAGGGTAAGTGTGGACAATGGTGCCAATTTGCCACTGAAACACTGCTGAGTTAACTTGCCTTAATCTCAACAGGTAAAACAAAGAGAAAAATATCCAGTAATGAAGAAAAAAATATAGTGTAGCCTTGGTTTCTCTATGGGAGGTATTCATCACTATTTTGGAATTTCAGATATTTGTTAGATATAAAATCAAATATAAGTTGATAATATAGTTGGAAATGGCATAAAAATGAGGTTTATGGGAAATAAATGTGGCACATCCATCACTCCTGATGAGTACAAGGGACAGATCAACCTGGAGTGTCCTATGCCACCTGTTCACTTAGGGCTGTGACAGAGTCCCCAAGCCTCTGTGCCTTTACCCTTCATAAATGAGTGAAGAGAAGAAGACATATACTTCACCCTTGAAAAGTCAAGAACTGATTATCCAAACAGACTTGTCCTTTTCATTTTGAAAAAGCATGAAGGGGACCATTGATACGGTAGTTCCCAATGTGTGTCTGAAGCTATAGAGAAAAAGATATAAAGGTAAGGTTTTCTGCACTTTGAAATGCCTGCAGAAGGAGGATGACTACACAAAGGCGGCTGTTGAACCTAGATGTATCAACACCCGCAGTCGAATTCATCTGCAGTGTGCAAGCCATTCACCATCCTGACTAGAGAAAAACTGCTTGTTCTGAAGGGGAGAAAAGTAAAGCCTGACTATTTTTTCTGACTTGTAATTCTTGCTCAGGGCAAAACATTTTTTTTTTCAAGTGCATTGATTATTCTGAGCCATGAGATTGAAAACAACCAAAAAAGGAACTTTAAAAATATAAAATGAAAGACCTGTTTATAGGTTCTGGAGGCAAGTAAAGGTGTGCTATATTTGATTTCTGATATCCCTGGAAAAATAGTAACTGCTTGTGTAACTCTGGAGTACATATTCATTGTTCTCTTTTTGGAATCTTCTATTCCCCAAGATCCCTATATTTTTTAAGATAGCAGTTCTCTACCAGGCAATTGTGATCCCTGGGGACGTTTGACAAGTGTCTGGGACTTCTGGAATCCCTGGGGACTCGGGGGTGCTTCTGGAACCTAGTAGAGAACAGACATCTCCAGTACACAGAGCAAGCCCCCACCACATAGAATTACCCAGCCCGAAATGTCAGTAAGCCCAAAGTTGAGAACCCTGCAATCGGAGACTAAAAGAGACTTGAGGGAAAAAGGCTGACACAAAAACCTGACTCCCGGGGCAGTGTCTCAGTGAGGAAGTTGGTGAGCACCTCACTTTCTGGTTCCGCTGGAAGTCCTAGACACTCAGAAAACTGATGGACCAAGACCAATAAAGTATAGTTTTCCTCTACAGAGCTCTGCAGTGCTGGTTGGGAGAATGCCAGGAGGAACTGGGGCCAACTCTGAGCTTCATCATCCTTTCCCCTGAGTGGGAGGCAGCTGGTCACACAGAGCAAGCCTGGCCTGTCTCACCTACCCAGTCGGTACCCAGGAGCTGCAACCCACCATACTTAAGTACCACTTTAATGCTGCCAACTCCTAGGAAGTAGAACTGAAGAGCCCTCCACTCTTTGGAAACATGGTACATGGGTGTTACCGCCAATCACCAAACCCCATAAATGCCAAAAAGGCTTGTTTGCACAGGAATGGCACAGCAGTGGGCAGGTCCAATATTCAAGGCAGTTGTTTGTGGCTCCTTAAACTCACAACACAACTGTCTCTTTGACCCCATTTCCCACACTTCTCTTTGCCACTCATTCTGCTCAAGCCACACTGGTCTACTTTATGTTCCTCCAAAGTGCCAAAGGCTCCAGCACAAGCTTTAGCACTTGCATGTCCTCTGGCAGAATGCTCTTTGCCCAGAAACCCCTTACTTTATTGAGATCTCTGCCCAAATTATACCCACACTGATCACTCATTGCTGCACCTCTCACCCTCACAATTCACCAGGCTCTTATCCTGACTTACTTTTTTATAGCACTTATCACAACCTGCCATTTTACAGGTGTATCTGCTTATTGTCTCTCTCTCCCCTCTCTCCATTGGCATATAGGCTCCATGGGGGCAGAAACCTTGCTCATTGGCGTTGTATCCCAGTGCCTGGAATACGGCCTGAAACATTATAGCCACTCAATAAAAGTTTGTTAAATAAATATTTTAAACAGCTTTCTTGCTCTCTCCCCATTTTTTTCCCATTAATTTTTTCTAAAACTCTGAAAACCTCCATTTTCTGATTTCTTTTATCCATTGTTATTTCCTTGACTATGTATTAAGCCAGCCACTGTTACTTACCACTTTGTTGACCCTTGGAGCTAAAAAGTTTGCTGAACTTTCAATAAACAAATGCTGAACATCTGCTGTGACAGTTCTGGGAGCCACAGAAAACACAAAGAATGGGAGGGAGCCTGGACTTGACCTGTGGGAGAAAAGTAGGAGAAACAAAGCATTCACAGTAACTTTTTAATGAAAGGACACATAAAATCAATATCATGATGAAAAACAGTGTTATGAGAGGTAACTGGTGATTCTAAAGAGGCCAGGTGATTCTACCCATAGGGATTGCAAAACGCTTCCTGAAAGAACCAGTAGTTGAAATGAAACTAGAAAATGGCCAAGTAGTACTTCATTGTAAATGCACCATGGCTTTTTAATCCAGTCATCTATTGATGTGCAGTTGGACTGATTCCAAATCTTGGCTGTTATAAATAGTGCTGCAATGAGCATAGAGATGCATATATTCTTTCAAATTAGAGTTTTGGGTTTCTTTTTTTTTTTTCTTTTAAATCTATTATTGTTCAGTTGCAGTTGTCCTACCTCTTTCCCCATTGTTCACCCCTACCCCATCTCTCCTCCCACAGTCAATCCCACCCATTGTCCATGCCCATGAGTCCTCTATTTGTGTTCCTTTGGTTGCTCCTTCCCCTTCATTTCCCCATTACCCACTCCTCCCTCCCCTCTGGTTACTGTCAGTTTGTTTTTTATTTCTAAGTCTCTGGTTTTACTTTGCTCCCTTGTTTGTTTTGTTGATTAGGTTCCACTTGTAGGTGAGATTACATGCTATTATGTGGTTTATTACTAAACCAGATGAGTTTCACTACCTGGTTCATTTCACTTAGCATAATGCTCTCCAGTTCCATCCATGCTATTGCAAAGGGTAGGAGCTCCTTCTTTCTTTCTGCTGCATAGAATTCCATTCTGTAAATGTACCATAGTTTTTTGATCTAGTCATTTACTGATGGACACAGAGGCTGTTTCCAGCACTTGGCTATTGTAAACTGTGCTGCTATGAACATTGGGGTATATAGGTTCTTTTGAATTGGTGTTTCAAGAGTCTTAGGGTATAATCCCAGCAGTGGAATCACTGGGTCAAAAGGTAGTTCCATTTTTAGTTTTTTGAGGAAATTCCATACTGTTTTCCACAGTGGCTGCACCAGTCTGCATTCCCACCAACAGTGCACTAGGGTTCCCTTTTCCACACCCTCTCCAACATTTGTTGTTTGTTGCTTTGTTTATGATGGCCATTCTGACTAGTGTGAGGTGGTAACTCATTGTGGTTTTAATTTGCATCTCTCTGATGACTAGTGATGCTGAGCATCCTTTCATATATCTCTGGGCCCCGTGTATGTCCTCCTTGAAGAAGTGTCTGTTCAGGTCCTTTGCCCATTTTTTAACTGGATTGTTTGTCTTCCTGTATGGAGTTGTGTGAGTTCTCTCAGCAGAATCTCTACAAGCAAAAGGGAATGGCAAGATCTTATTTTTCCATATTCTTACCATTTTGTCTACTTAAATATTTAAATCAGCCTTTACATAGATCTAAAATATGTCACCAAAGTGAAAGCACGTATGAGTAAATTTTTTTTAGTTTTTAAATAAATGAGTGGGTAGAAGAGGGAAATGACTAAACAATGACAACAGTGATGCTTCAGACCAGCTGGCTGGCACCCTCTAAAACTAGTTCTATTAAAGCAATTGCTGCATTCATTTCAAAGTAGGCAGAGTTGATCTATCTGATTCACAATCCATGTTTGTGAAGCTTTCTCTGGGCATATGCCTGATCATCACAGATTGCAAGGAGAGGTAGGGAAGGAGGGGATGTGTTTTAGAAAAGAACTACAAAGGAGATGTGATTAATTGGCTTCCCCTGCTAAGGTCTTATCAGTGCCATGCATAATACCCCACATATCTCAGGAGAAAAATCTATTTCTGGGGCCTTTGATAAGCCTGCTCATGTCCATTGCCTTTTCTCTTTAAGCTCATTCTCACTAAATAATCTCCTCTGAGTATTACAATATAAGATATGTTTTGTCTCAAAACCTGTTTTCCATGAAATCCTTAAACTAGTCTTCTTATTAAATACATTCCTTATTATCTTGAGCTCCAATTTGGATCTGTCTTTTAGAATAAATCCAAAATTGTCACCAAACAGAAATTATAACAAGTCTGACTGTGTAATTCTTTAAATTTCCAATTATACTCAGTTCTTAGATTCATTTCTGTATAACTACATTTCAAAAATCAGTTGGTACTTGAGTGAAATATTCAAAGCATTTTGCATGCTTTTGAAGTTTCTTGATTCATAAGAAACACAATTCTGAAGTGCAATTTATTTTTAATACTTTCACCAAAAGCACCCAGGAGGATTTCATTTTTTATTTTCCTTGAACAAATCAGGTAAATGTTATTACTACAAGCTGGCAAGAGGACATCTATTTTAAAACTTTTGGACTATTTTAATTTGAAAGTAATATATTCATATATGAAAATAATATATTTGAATATAGTATACTCATATATTAATATATTCAATAGTTCTTATTGGAGCATCTTTTTTCTTTTCTTAACATAACTGATCCCTCATTCTATGTTCCAGAATCTTTCCATTTTTCCTAATGTAGCAACTGAAAATTTTTTTATCCAACCTACAAGACCCAAAGTTTTATATACATTTTTTCCAGTTAAAATAGAATTTTTCATTTCTTGAAAGAAAATGAAATAAGAATGAAGAGAAAAATGGGGCTAAGATCACCTTGTCATAAATGACTGAAAGCTACAGAGAAAATGAACGAAGAAAAACAGAAACAAACATTCAAATGAATATAAATGGATTGAGCCAGACTGCAAAGAGAAGCAAATAGGTCGCTGAGGAGAGTGGCAAGGGAGCAAATGTTTAGAAAGTACACAAGAAACCCTCTGCTCAGCTGTTCTTACTTCACTGCACTTCTTGTCACCTTCTTGGTAAACTTACAGACCTCTTTTACTTATTTTATTCATGTAAATTTCCCTTGCTCTCTAGAACTCTACTTTGCCTTTATCAAAGGCAAATTAAATTGATGAATATTTGGCATTGTCCACCCTGGCACACAGGACTATAAGGAGGCATGAAGAAAGTGCTAAGTCATGAGTGAGGAGGCCTAGGTTCTGTTCCCAGGTCTACATTTCAAAAAAAAGTGTTTCTTTTGAAAAAAAAATTAAGAAAAAAGATGTATGATCATTACACCCTACATGATAAAGTATGTAAATAAGTTGTCCTAGCAAGTGCTAGATGTTAAGAAGGTATCAGCACAGTGAGTGGGGTTAAGAGATCAGGGAGAGCTGTCTACAGAAACATTAAACCAAACTCAGGACCCGGCATATGGTAAGTGTTCTGTAAATATTTGTTGAATGAGCAAGTGAATGAATGAACATATTAATGAATGTATGTAGGCAATGCCAGGCCAACCAGTGAAATTAAGAAAGAGAAACTTGAACTGTTTGTTATAAGATATATATAGTTATGGCTCTCATGCAAACATAAAATGAACATGTGAAAAAGGTTTTAATTCATTGATTAGTGAGGAATCCAGTATGATGTATAAAACAAGTTCAAAGGAGAATCCAAAGAATAAACTCATACATAGGTAATCGATAACACTAAAATGGCTCTGGCTGGGTGGCTCAGCTGGTTGGAGCATCACTCCATACACCAAAAGGTTGCAGGTTCATTTCCAGGTCAGGGCACATACCGAGGTTATGAATTCGATCCCAGGTTGGGGCGTGTGTGGGAGGCAACCAATGTTGTTTTTTTTTTCTCTCTCTCTCAAATCAATAAACATCCTCAGGTTAGGATTTCACACAAAAAAGAAAAGAATGCTAAAATGAATCTGCTAATAGACATAAAACTAAGGAATATTCCCATGATAAGCATCAATTATATCTTCACTGAACACAATTTGCTTGCTTCTTTATGGACCAAAATAATTTGCATTGCCATCAGTTTTCTACAACTTCCAGAGTTGAAAAGTAGGTCAAAGGCAATGAAAGATACAGGCTTGTGGATTGAGAAGATCCTAAAAGAGTACTCTAGACCATGCTCTAGCTTTCACTGAAAGGATACCCATCTGGTATTCTTTTTGCCTATTTCATTTGGTTTTACAAATGTTCTTGATATACTAGGACTATGAATTATTTTTCCCCATTGTCCTTTTACTGAGCTCTTTTGGCAAAATCCCAACCCCTCATGGACCCAACTATCTGCTTTCTTCTTGCCCACATTTCAGAAAAATCCCATAAAGATAAGGACCATAAATTCACAATGACCACCAGCAACTGAGCCCTTGATAAAGCTTTCAGAAAATCTACTGCATTCCTGTGGTTATTTTACTATTCCATTCTATACAACACCCATGTCAAGTATTTTCTTCTCTCAAAAAGTCTCAGATCACAGTAAACTTCAAAATATTTAGCCACCAGGAAGGAATGGTATCTACTGATCAGAAAGAGCTGTGTGGAGCTTTGGTTCTGGACCATACCATCCTCTAGATGTGGAATCAGGGGTCCTGGGTAAGAGTGGGGCACAGAAATCAGGGCAAGTGGGGACTCACGGCATGGCTTAGAAGTATTCTCATATTTTAATCATCAATATGACTATATTTCTCCATGACTGAAATTCACTTATCCCCCCCCCCAGTGTCAACAGATGACCTCACCTTCTACTCCACAGAGAAAATTAAAGCCACCAGAAATCCCTTAGCTTTCAACTCACAGCCCTATCCTCTCACTGCATCTACCCCATTGTCAGATTATTGCTGGCTATAGAAAGGCACCTGTAACATACATGGAGAGTATATCCTACATCCATTACAAACAGGATAACAGGGAAAAAAAAGAGACAAGATTGGACTAAAATAATGCAACAATACAGAGGAAAGAGAGGAGACTGAAGGGAAGTAGATACCATTGGTTTGTCTCTTTTATGTTTCATAAAACCTACAGGACAGACAGTACGAACAAGAAAGAGCAAATACACATGGCTTCTGTAAGAGGATCCCTTCAAGGAAAATTTGTTGTAAGTGACATCAAAGGTTGAGAGAGTCACTTCCCAGCACAAGTATATTAGGTAGCCTGATTATAAATTCAATTGAAATGAACCCAAGGGACATTTGCAATATGTCAAATCCCTAAAAATAAGAAATTTATGTGTGCTTCAGACCAGTAGTGGAATTGAATTTCTTTTGAGGCCAGCACCAAGATGCGTAGGGCCAGAAATGGTAGGAAAACTTTGTTTTTGCATTTAGTAGGCAAGGATAAAAATTCTGTGCATGTCTTCATTCTGTATTAGAAGTGAATCTAGATAACATTGTGAAAGAAACAAACCTCTAACAAGAATTCAGGAACTGCAAAGTGTGGCATGGAACACTGAAAATTGACATTCTTAAAGACAGTTTTTATATTTTAACCAGTAGCTCTTAAACTTGAGCGTGCATCAGAATTTTCTAGAGGGCTTGATAAAACAGCTTGTTGAGCCCCACTTCCAGAGTTCCTATTCCAGTAGGTCTGGGACTCAGCCCAAGAATGTGCATCTCTACACATACCCAGGGGCTACTGATGCAGATGGTCCAGGGACCACACTTTGAAAATCACTGCTCTGAACTATATCTAAAATTAAACCAATGGAAAAATACTTATTTGAGTGAATGGAGGGGAAATAGATTAACGGCAAATTAAGAAACTAGTCCTGAAGAAATAACTTTTAGGAGCTTTGGCCAAATGTAATGCTGATGAACTCAGTACATCACAGTTGAAGAAAACAAACTGTCCTTCCTCAAAGTCCTTCTGCCATGTTTTCCAGACAGCACACCATTTGTTTTACAGTTTGCTCCCCATCTGCTTAGTTTTTATGGTTTTTGCCATTTCCCTGGATTTCTCTGTCTCTCACACCACTGTCCTTCGGTTATTTCCTGGTATTTGTTCAGCCCTCTTTTTTTCTCAATTCTTTGGAATGCCTCTTCCCCAGGGAGCGTTCTCATTGTTCTGATTGGTATCAGAAAGTCGCTCACTCCACTAGACTCTTCCTGTTGGTTTGATTTTCCCCAGCTAATTTCAACTTACTGAAGGCCAAGCTAATGGAAAAGTGAACATTCTAAATTAAAATCAGACAACCAAAGTGATACAGATGGGATAGTGTCAGCTCGGAATGTGCCCTCTCTTATTTTCATGCAGTCAACAGAGTCCACCACACACTACAAAAGGATCATTTACCTGAATTGCTCTCCGGCTGGGCAGACACCTGAAGGACAATAAATCCCAACCAGCCTTCTGCATGAGGCAACAATGGATGAGGTTGGGGGGTACTACATAGAAGAAGTCCATTCAGGGATCTAAAATTCTATTAGTAAAAAGAAGACATATAGCCATTCATATTTTTAAGAAGAAAACAGTTAATAACAGCATGGAGGTGAAGGGAATTATGATTTTTTACAAAAAGAGTGTTGTTACCAGACTGAAAGGGTCCATTTGCCGGTGTGCATCAAAGCCCAGTAAGACATGAGTAGGAGTTTGCAGCCAAGAAAGGAGCGATTTTATTAAGGACGTGGTGCCATGCCTGGAGTCACAAGTAGCTCATGCTAACAACCTGGCTCCCCAGTGGCTTTCCAGGGGATAGATTACATAGAACAAATCGTTAATCATGGTGGCGGATAGAGTGAGGGTCCTGATCTCTACTGATTGGTTGGTGCTGGAGGCTAACCGATCGTTGTATCTGATGTCAGCGGTGGAGTTGTTCTGTCCACCTTCACAAAGATTTGTTCTGTGGGATCATTCCATTTTCCTGGGTCCGGAGCTAAAACACAAGCGAGGTCAAGATACTATGTTTAGTTTGATTGAAAACTCAGTGTAAATAGTCAATAGACCAAGAACCTTATTTCTTGGACTGCTGGATGCTGACCAGAACCTCACTGTCCTGAGGACTTAATGATTAAGCAAGGGAGAGGATGATGGGGTGAGTCAAACGGGCTAAGTGAGGCCAGATTGAGTCAAAGGGAAAAAATCAAAATAAAAGGCCAGATTAAAGAAAATAAGATTTCTGCATGATTACAAAGGGGAAATGAAGCTATGTAGAAGTTTGCACAATCAAAAATTAATAGATGCCTCTGACACCTGCTTCAGAATTTAGTAAATTGTAGTGGGGGAAGGAATAGTGGGAGGAAGGAGAGTAGCAAATTAGCACAGCATAAATACATCTGAAATAGCACATAAAACCCATTAGTATTTTTCAAAATTCAAACAGTAAAGTTCAAGTATTAAAAAAAAACTTTTCCTGCCCCTTGAATTGATTTCTTAAAGATTATATTTCTATACTATACTACCTCCCCCCAAACAAACAAATTAGTTTCTAAGAGATTTTAAGTATGTTGTTTTGTTTGCAATGGTCAGTTTCACATCCCAATTTAGCTAGATTATTCAATAAACACTAATTTAGACAGTGCTAAAGATATTTTGTAGATGTGATTAAAGTCTGTACTCAGTTGACTTTAAGTAAGGGGATCATTTTCAGATAATCAGGGTGGTCCCAGTTCAATCAGCTGGTAAACTTTAGGACTAGAACCTCTGCTTCCTAGAAGAACAAATTCTGCCTGTGGGCCACAGCTTCAGCTTGGACCTGAGCACTTGGCCTGCCCTCCCTTGATGATTTCAGACTTGTCTAGCCAGTGTTCACAATCCCATAAGCCAATGTGGTGCAATAAATCTCATAGCATACAGGGTCCAGCACAAATCACGCACCTTTTTATTACAAAATCTTTTATTACAAAATCAGAAGCATGTAATCCTGTAACATAGCAATATCACACACAGGTATACTCTATGACATTTTAGGTGAAATGTTCAAATTAAAACTATAAATTACTACACTCATATTATTACCCTACCGACCACACTCAAGCAGGTGTTACTTCTGCCAGACCCTGTGTATCTTCACTGGATCTGTTTCTCTAGTTGAATCCTGATGGATACATTTTCCTTATATAACATTATGTCACATAGCTGCCTCATGCTGATGTCCATAGGCCAGTGTCTTAGATACACTACACTAGGTCTCTGCTATTTAATAAGTGAATATGCCAGAGAAGCATGACTTTGTAATCATTAAAAGTTAGGAGAGAATTTCTGTTTAAAGCAGTGATCACATTCCAATTTCCCAATTAAGTGAGAAAAGAACTTTTTTTAATAGAGGAAAAGCATTGAGTACTACTCATATGCCAGGAAAAAATTATATTTATTTATTTTTTTATTGTTGACATGATTACAATGTCCCCCATTTCCCCCCCCCCACTTTGTCCTCCTGTACCCAGTCCCACCCCCAGCCTTCACCACATTGGCGTCTGTGTTCATGGGCTGTGCGTATATGCATATATGTTCTTTAGCTATTCTCTTCCACCCCACCCCTCTGACCTCTGGTGTTCTGTTCCATGTATCCACGCCTCTGGTTTTATTTTCTAGCAAAAGCAAAGCCCTGGCCTGTCCTATTCATTATCGCATCTCCAGTGATCAGAAGTGTCAGACACAGAGCTAACTCTCAATAAATATTTGTTGAACAGATCAAGTCTTTGCTATAATCATGAAGTTTCCAGACACAGCCGTGCTTCTGTGCCTCTCTCAAAAAAGGACAATATCAAAACATCAGAGAATATAAACCTCCACTTTCCTCTTTACCCGGTACTAAGGAGACTGAGGGAATGATCTCTGACAGAACACAGCTCAACCTCCGACACTGGACTGGAGATAAAAGGCATCCTCCTGTGTGGATGACACATAACAATCAGCAGACAATGGAAACATTTCAGTAGTTCCAAAGAAAGTGAAAAATTTGGGCAATCATAACGATTAACTAGATTGTACTGTGACAAATACTGTAAAGTTTGCAAAATGTAATTTATTCAGGTTCTCAATTGTATTTGCAGGTATGAAAAAGGAATGATATGAGTTAGGAAAGATTGCCTTCAGATGAAAATCGAGAGAGACGAGCTTTACTACAGGCAGTAAGTGGAATTGATTAGATAACAGCAAAACAAGCAAATGAATTAGAAAACATGTTTGACAAATTCTCCCAGAATTCAGTGGAAAATTACAAAGAAACATAAACACATTGAACAGAACACTGGTGATGTGGACAATATCTAGAATATCTAGTATAAATTACTTTAAGAGGAGAGAAGGGCCAGAGCAGAAGCAATAATTGAATAGCTTGTGTTAGTGGAAACAAGTTGCAATGGAGGGAAGAGAGAAAAATACTTTAAACTATGAAGATGATATAGCTTAGTAGATAAAAGAAGCCACAAAAGCCTGCGTTCAAATTCCAGCTCTGCCAATTACTAGCTTTTTGCTCTAAAGCATGTGACTTAATTTCATAGAACCTATTTTCTCCTCAGTAAGTGGCGATATTAATATTTACAGAGCTGCTGCAAATATTAAATAATACCGGTAAATTACTCTGTGTTAGTTGAAAGATAGTAGGCACATGAGCTGCTATAAAATGCTAAATTTTTAATATAGAGAGAGGAATATGCATTCAAAAACAACTACCAGAAGAATCGAAATATCTACTAAAAATAGCAATAAACCTATTGCAAATAATGGCAAAACATTGCAAATAAACCTAAATAGGATAAAAAAAGAGCAGGGACAAGAAAACATGTAAAATAAATAAGAAGGCTAAATAAAATAGAATAGATAATATAAAACCAAATTATCAGAAAAGCAATAATAAGTTATAAATTCACATAGCCATAGTTACAGTAGAAAATTTACACACCTCTGACAATTCTTGACAGAGAAATTAATATAGCAGTGGAATTGATAAGAGGTATATCACACACTTTGTATCTGTAGAGCATATATATTACTTTTGAATATTCAGAGAATATTTACAAAAAAATTGATCAAGTTTTAGGCTACCAATAAATTCTCAATAATTGCCCCAAAATGTTTAAAATTCACTGGGGCAAAAGGATAAGCCAGGTAGGGAGCTGAATCGAGAAACCCTCTAACCCTAGACTCAGCACAACATAGAAATGCATAGTTTACTTCCACAAATCCTTTAGATTAAACAAAAAGGAGATTTTTGTTCTGTGCTGGTTCTCTGACAGAAGCCTATCTTGTATGATGAAGCAGCTCTTGCATGGATGAGTAGACCTCAAGAGGCACATCAGTGCTTGCAGCCAATAGGGTGACATTTCACACTTCAAGGCTTCTGTTGTGACTTTGAGCTGCCCTCCAGTTACTGCATCTCCTAAAGCATGCTGGGAAAAACTCCAGCCACCACCGCCAAGTTATTTGCCTATCAAGGGTCTCTAATAAAAGCACTACCATATTAATGAGAAGTCTTCGGCTAATTTGTCCCACATTCAAACTGAAAACAGGAATGACCTACCTAAAAATCCTTATGGTACTTTTGCAACTACGATGGCTCACCTTTCGTATCAAATTAATAGACCTTGCATCTAAATTCAAATGCATTTGGACATAACTTGCCTTTCCAAGGAGATGATTTTTACCAGATGCCCTCCGAAGATGAGTGAATTTAAATAAAATGACTGTCCCACACAGAACATATTGTACTCATTCTGTTCCCCTCACCTCATTATTCCTCCCTTGGCCTCCTTATTTCACATGTGCCTCATTGTCCTTCAAGGGCCCTTATTTATTTTACATAACTTCCTAACTTCTCCAACCATGTCAACCTTTCTTACCTTGAATCTTGCTGTCCTCATAATTTAAGCCCAATTTAACTTAGTTATTTCTTATATGAGGACCATGTCTTACTTTCTTACTAAGCCTCACAGAAGCTAGAACAATGCCAGATGCACAAATGTAGAGAATTTAATTGAACCGTATTTAATTTTCCTGAACACATATTTGAAATGTTTTATTTTACTCTCTATTTATGGTTCTTTTGAAGTTACTTTAGATCTGTGATTCTAATGATGTGACTGTGTTACATGTTATTACCAGATTTCTGCTGTAATAATAATCAACTTTATGATTTTTACAATAAAAATATTTTAAACTATATCATATTAATGGGAACATTTATGCCCAAAAAGCAACACAATTTTTCTTTGAAGCTGAAAAACTGAGGATTGATTAACTTAAAGATAATCTAATTTTAGCATTAATATCTATGCTTAAGGTTTTTGAAATATTTTTTCAATAATTAGAAAACCCTATATATAACATAAGAATTTAACAAGTACAGCTGTTGAATTCATAATTTGTAATGCTTAAAGTGAATGAAGTTATAAAGGCTTTGAGATTAGAGTGATTTGCATCAAATCAGCAGAGCAATACGAAGACAAATGCTATTTCAAAAAACTAATAATAAATAAATAAATAAACTGAACAACCCATTTGAATAATGGCACAAAAAAACTGTGTAAACAATGTCATTCTTTTCAAGCAGCTATGAGAAGAGGCTAAAACAAAAAAGTAGTCAGCCTGATTGAAATAATAATTGAAGTCTTACAAGAATAATTCAGAAACCATTCTTTTTGGCCATATTTGAGGAGTTTCAGATATTATTTGTTTTCTTATCCTTGTACCTTTGCCCCTTTTGTTCTTTACAATGTAGGACACCAAAAACTAAATAAATAACAGTAACAAATTTTGAAAACAACCTGAAAACTTTAGCAAGCTTGGTTCTGCATGGCAGCGAGGCTATGAAATTTCAAAATACCTTTGTGTTACCAGGAACTCCAGAAATGGGTAACATGCCTGGATCACAAGGAGGATTTTACCTCTGTTTTTTCCCTGCACCTTCCCACAGTTTATTAAAGAATTTATTTATTTTATTTTTAGAAAGAGGAAAAGGGAAGGAGAAAGAGAGGGAGAGAAACATTGATGTGTGAGAGATATGTTGATCAGCTGCCTCTTGCATGCCCCCAACTGGGGACCTGGCCTGCAACCCAGGCATGTGCCCTGACTGGGACCTAAACCAGTGACCCTTTGGTTTACAGGCCAGCACCCAATCCACTGAGCCACACCAGCCATGACAAGTTCCTCATTTTGATCTAATATTTCACACTGTCATCCAAGAGGATTGGACTATGCCTTCTATGCTTACTAGAACCAAATATTAAGAAATGGTGGTAACTATATTTGAAGTTTGATTCCTTTGTTGCATTGTTACATGAGATTTTCTTCCAAGCTTTTCTAAAATGAAGTCAGAGTCTTTAAAAAAATTTAATAAAAAATAAAATGAGGTCAGAGAATGTGGCCTAGAAGAAAGTGTCTTTATAGCTTAAAACACATTTTTGTAAATATTTCATGAGCTAGAAAAATATATAACTTTTAAATATTTATGAATATATACACTGCTTTCTCCAATTGTTGGGAGCAGTCACTGTTCAAAAGATAATGATTGGATAAATGTCATTGCTCAGTTGCCCAAATTCACAGAATGTACACCATCAAGAACGAACCCTAATGTAAGTGACAAACTCGGGGTAATCGTGGTGTGTCAATGCAAGCCCACCAGTTTTAACAACTGCACCATCCTGGTGGGGAATGCTGATAGCAGGGGTGGCTATGCATGTGTGGGGCACATGGAAAACTCGGTCCTTTCCACTCAGTCTGCTGTAAACCTAAAACTGCTCCAAAAAAGAAAGTTTATTTTTAAAAACCACTAGATCAAGATGGTTGATTATATTTTCAGATCTTCCATATCTTACTGACTTTTGTCTATTTACTGAGAGAGGAAAAAATTATCCCATTATGACAGTTGACTTGTCAACTTCTGCCCATATTTTAGCTTGATTTTTGTATTTAAATTTTTATATTTCCAATATATGTTACTAAATGTTTCCCTCTTAGCAATTATTACCAGTAGTTGCCTGAAAATTTGAAACTTTTATCAACATATAGTAAGCTTCTTAATTTCTAGCAATGCTTTTCAACATTGAAGTCCACTTTTTCTAGTTAATGTAATGACACCAATTTTCTGTTTTGCTTTATTTTTCCTGGTATATCTTTTCTCATTTCTTTACTTTTACTCTTTCTAGGTCCTTATAAATCACATAAGACTCCCTGTCTCTTGTAAACAGCAAATTGTAGAATTCTTTTGAACCAAGACTGAAAATATGTGTAGTTTAACAAGGAATTTACCATACTTACAGTTACATGATTACTGATACAGCCAGATTATTTTTATACCTTATTTTGTGCTTCCTTTCTGCCTCAATATTTTTTGTTCTTGCTGTTTTTTTCAGTCTTACATTGGAAAATATAAAACTCTACTTCCATATTTGTTGATTACCTTGGAAATTTTAATATGAATGCTTAATTGCTGAAGTCTAAAGTAAACCAGTAACTTTAAAATCTTTGCAAAAACACCAGCATCTTAGGGTGTTTTTACTCCCATTGTCCCCTTCCTCATTTCTAAATTGCTGTCCAGTGACTTAGTTCTGCCTTTATTCTTAATCCAGAAATTAGACATGGATACTGTGATTCCAACAAGTATGTAATTTCCCTGTAACATTGTTCATTTCTTTGTTTCTCTATGCTGCATCTGAGCAATTTCTTCACTGATACACTCCAGTTTACTAACTGGTTGACTTCTCTTCAGTATGTCTAACCTGCTGATTAACTTGTATGGCCTTTCTAATTTGAGTTATATTTTTATTTCTCAAAGCTCTCTTTCAGTTCTTTTTCAAGTATCCCTGATTATTTTCAACAGACATGTGCTCCTTTGTCATACTTGCAATGACTTCTTTTATTTCCTTAGACTATACTATAACCTAATTATTTCATATGTGGTATCTGAATGTTCCAAAATCTCTATTTTTTGAAAGTTTGATTCTGTCAATTGTTGCTTTGGCTGACTGTTGTTTATAATAGCTTATTTTTCATATGTTTTGTGATTTCAAAAACTTATCTGTAGGATTTCTATGAAGTCTTGGTTTAGAATGTTCCCCTCCAGAGATTTGTTTCCTTCTGATTATATTTTCTATAGGTTCCCTAGGGAGTGTGATTTCCACCCCCAAACTCATGTGGCTGCAGGATGGAAATGAGGAATTTTCTGGCGAGATGTGTTTTCCCCACTCTACCTGGAGCTAAAGCAAAAACAGACAGTATGTTCACCGCCTGCCTCTATGAGGTGGACTTTTTCCTAATACACTTACAAGGGAAATCAGCTTTATTCAGGGTCTTTGGTCTGATCTCTGTCCTCAGACTCAGCTATTACCCACCCATGCATACAGGATACAGGTGACCCATTAAAGTGTGACCTACTATGACAACTACCCCTAGGCAAAAGCCAGCTCTAACATTCATTTACCTGTGTAGAGTCAATCTCTCTCATTGTTTTTAGCCTAGTATAATTTCCTTTACTATACTGCAAGCTTAGCCATTTTAAAACGCATTTTAAGAAGCATTTTGTCTATTATGCTTATATAGTCTCCAGAATGTATTCTCCAGATAACTAGTCCATTACATCATTGAAAAATCAAAGTCAGCCCTTTTTACTTATAATTCTGCAAGAACTTTAGATGGCTCCCTAACTTACTCCACTTAAAAGTGTGCACCAGTGGTTTTGAACAACCCCTTTTCTAAAAGGGAGCTTCTAGAACATCTGTTCTTTCAAGGATTGACTTGATGAAACTTGGGAATCCATTGGGTTGATTATGCTGCCTTGTCTACAAAAAACAATTATGAGGTGCCTTGCTTTCAACAAACCTCATTTTATCTCTATCAGCAACCAGCCCATGAATTGGGTGGTGAAGGCATTACTTGTCCTATTTACAAATACAAAAAATGAAAAGAGCAGAATGCACAGATCATTGTGAGCAGCTTGCGGTGGGATCCACATGTAGAAACTAAGGGTATAAAGTCTGGTCATTTCTTTCACAGTCCTTTGCTCTTCCCGTAAAGGCTCTGGGTCCTACACGAACTGGAAGTGGTTTATTTGTGAATAAAAGCTGGTAAAAAAAGTGACCAGTAAAAACTGTAGTAGGCATCCTAGAAAAAGTATTTTGCACATAAATGTAGAGATAAATACCCCATTCTAACAAGAAAATTAAAAAGAGGGCTTATTAATGCTGATGCTTGCATAGCAAGGTTCAGAAAATTGTTTTTCAGAACTCCCGCCAATGCTCTTGAATTATGAGCAACAACACATCAGCTACTTCAGACTTCCGTGTCTGGAAATTGTCACGGATTCATAATAGTTCTTACTGCACTAGCCTGATAGTATCTTCTAAGGGATTCGTCTGTCTTGACTAAAGCACAGATAAACTGGTGGTTGGAAAAGGGCACATTTTAATCAAAGCTCAATGCTCATACTTCGAGACAATGGGAGCAACATGAACAAGAAAAATTAGTGTAAGTTTCACCTTGATATCTCAGGAATTTAGCAAACTGCCACTGTCATTCTCATACATTTTGTTCCTAAAATGTCCTCAGCCCAGTTTCCTATGATGACTCTGAAGGCTGCCTTGGGAACAATGACAAAATTGGGCAGGGCCTGTGAGCTCATTCCATGGGGCCCTTCAGCAGGCAGCTGGAAACATCTCCTGGCACGCTCCTGTATCTCTGCACCCTGGGCCCATGGATGGGACTCTGCTCTTCCTCAGTGTCGCAACATCTAACAAGAACATGACATCCAGAAGGGGTCCAGTTTCAGCCCCACCAAAAAGATCAGGCTCTTGCTGGCAGCCTAGCAGACACCCGACACAAGGTGCAAGTAGTAAGTGAAGGCAAAAATCATGCCTCTACTTTTCCCAAATTGCCTCTCAGTTCATACAAAATCAACATCAAGCCAGCTTGAAATCCCTCCCCCTCAGCGGTTGGTCCCAGGGGCTTTGTCCTAACACTTCCTCTGTAAGAAGGCTGAGAGCTTTCCTGGTTCTATCCCTGCCTCTACCCTTAGATTTTACAAAGTGGCATTTACAGAAAATACAGACCTCTCTCTGGCTTGGTAAAAACTGCCTCACCTAGCACAACTGTGATGTATTATTATACGGAAGGTCTCCCTCCCCAACATGGGAAAGTGTGTGAAGGGTCAGGTGGGGTGAAAGGAACAAAGGACCTTATTCTCCAGTAGCATACTCACCAACCATGGACAGGATGACAAATCTTACATTATAGCTGGACTCAGCACGATGGCTCCTAGCAAGAGATGTCTCAGGCCAATCATCAAATCACGTCCATATGGACAAAATCCTAAGTAATATTTTATTTGGACATTGAATCCAAATAAAAGATAAGGTTGTGGATGTAAAGACATCGCCAGGTCTTACTTATTTGCTTACTTGGCAGATCTAGGATTCTGGGAATCAGAAGCCTGAGAATATCTTATTTGAATTCCTTTATAGCACTGGGCTCTCTCCACCCCTGAAGATATGAGGAATAAGCAAGTGGGGAGGGATTCAGTAAGGGAAGGGATATAAAGGCAGCAGAAGACTCCTCTGTTCATAATCTCTTGATTTACTTTACCTGCTGCACACCCCCCTGTAAAGATCAACTGTGAACCCGATACCATCCATTTGAGAACTCCAGCCTTTAAAATGAGTTGTCATTTCCCAACTGCTCTTGCTCTGCATCCTGGGAGGTAGCAACCAACAGCGATTGCATTTATTGCTGTTCCACTTCTGTAATGTTTTCCTACATCCCATCATTCCACCAGACATTTGAGAGTGGGAGGAACACCTTGGACATTTGCAAATGCCTGGGCAGATTTGCCAAGACACTCCAATAAGCATCTGATAACATCTACAGAGAGGATGCTGTGGGTCTCATGCTGTGCCATCTGACTTTGGTGAAACAAGCCCCTCTCTAGAAAAGATTACAGATGACAATAAGGAAAAAGGAGATTCAGCAAAGTAGACTGACAACTGGCTATAAAGACATCACTGATGGAGGGACAAAGGAGACAGAGGAATAGAAGAACAGGAGGTGTTTTCTGAAACATAGTTTTCCCATCAGCCTTTTAATTTTAAAAATTAAATGACCACATTCAGAACATTTGAAAAGAGGGGAAAGTCATCCATAACTGCAAAGCTTAACAAAACCTTCTTGCTGAATTACAATTTTCAGGATTTGTGCCTATGGATCTTGTGTTCTACTCTTGGTGTCCCTGTCATCAGGGACATATTATGCCCAAGTCTCTGTGTTATTTCTTTGTCTTCTTATGCATGACCTTAACTTTTCCTGACTCACTGTCTTCCAAACATTTTCTCTGGGATACTTCCTTCAGACACATCGTGCACCTCTGCTGCACCCTTGTTTCACGACCTACGCATCCTGTGAACCAAAGTTACCCACTTCATAGGGCTCTGGACAAACTGCAAAACACGTGCTGTTGCCGCTATTGTTACAAATGCCAAGTACCTTTTTTCTCTGCCTCTTCCTGCCTCCGTATCTTCCCACTCTTCACAGAGTGGGGAGACACATGCTGCTTACTCCTGGGAGAGGAAAATAATAATTCTTTGTCTGTGGGAGAAAGAAGAACTATTTTTGTCCTGCTATTGCGAAAACCATGTGCTTTCCCATCAACTTCCACATGTGTCTTTGAAAACAGCTCCCCCCTCTCTTTCCTGGAAACTCAAGCAGGTGGTCTCAATTGCCCTTTCTGTTTCCTATTCCAAATACTTTTTAGTAACTGTTTGGCACATCAAGACAACTTTCTGCCCCTAGGTGATAGCTATACCTGTTAGAGATCTCCACATTGTAATCAGTTAATATTTCTTAGCAATACATATGGGTTAAACTCATAATATAAATACATTTTAAGAAATAGGGATTCAACCTTTGAAACCTTCAGGCTACTTGATTTGAGTCACAATAAAGCAAATAAATCATACACGCTGTGATGTAAATATGCATCACAACACCCCTATTGCACAAAACCACTTACATTCGACACCACACTCCGGTCACTAGAATGATAAGATCTTTGACCTCTGTTGTTATTATTGTTTCAGATTTTTGTTCGTTGGTTTGTTTCAGGGACAGTGCAGTCTGCTTCCCCAGGGCAACAAAAAATGAGGGAAGGGTCTCACCATAGATCACTGCGACTACCATATTAATTTCCTACTGCTGCTATTACAAAGCACCACAAACTTAGTGGCTTAAAACAACACAAATGTATTATGTTGTGAGTCAGGAGGTCAAAAGTCTGGAATGGATCTCACACAGCCAAATCAGCCTCCAGCAGAGTATCCGTTTCCATGCCTTCTGCGGCTCTGAGAGGCAGCCAGCATGGTTTGGCTCATGGCCTTCTTCTACCTTCAAAGCCAGAAATTCCATCTCTCAAAAGATTGCTTTTGTCCTCATCTCCTCTTCTGCCTTGCCTGCCTCCCTCTTTCCCTTATTAGGACCCATGTGATTACATCAGACCCATCAGACCCACCCTGATAAATGCAGGATCATCCTCTACCTATCTCAAGATGCTTAACCAGTCATATCTGCAAGCCCCTTTGCCGTATCAGGGGACTTACTCACAAACTTCTGGGACTGGAATGTGAGAAGCCATTATTCTGCTTATCACAGCCACAATTGTCACCTTCTAGTATGATGCCACTGTCAAAACTTAGTGTTTCAACACCACTGTCCTGGATGCTCACAAAGCCCTTCATCATGTTCTCTCTGCTAAGAACAGGCTCAGCCACAGACCCTGCCACTGTCTTAGTGGTCCACCTTGGGGCCTGGGACTATCATTAGATTTAGCAAAATGGAGGTTATCTTTAGTGAGAGCAGCTTCATGGAGAAGTGCAGGGCAGGGAGATTAGTGTGGGCAAAGAAGTGAATAAGAGATGAGAACACTGAGAAGACGCTCTCCCAAAGTATGTGAATAGGAGAAGAGAAGAGTAAATGAATATAAATATAGTTTGCTTAAGAAATAAGTGGCTAAAGCAGGTTGGACTGATTGAAATTTATGAAATCACATAAACTTACAATAGTTTTGGTTCCATCTCTTTGTTAGTGTCTCTGACTTGATTATTCTCCATACAAACTATAGAATAATTCTGACAAGTTCCAATAAATTTAGCTGGTGTTTTATTGAATTCAATATATAATTTCAGAAGGATGCACATCTTTTCTAGATTGACTTTTCTCATCCATGAACATATCTTTTATCCTCCCCTCCCCCATAAGGAGCCTGCCCACTTTTCTTTTAGTTTAATCTTATTTTGTGTGTCTCTGTGTGTAAACCTAATTTTGACCAGCTAGTTCTCAAGTCTGAGCATCAGAATTACCTGTGGAACCCTTCAAAAATATATATGCCCAGGATGCACCCCTATAGATTTTAATTCAATGACTGTGGGATAAGCTGTGACAATATTCTTTTTCTTAAAAGTAATTTTGATGCAAAGTCAGAACTGAGAACATTTGGAAAATATAGGAAAGTAGAAACTAAGTTTAATAACTTAGTGCTTTCCTTCTTGGTTTTTCCATATTTTTAATAGTATTGTACCTAATGTTTTAACATTAGTCCCAAGGTTAATTAAAATGTCTTTTAAGCATCATTTAGTTGCCTCCATTATATTCCATCTTCTGGATGAATTTACTTAACTGTTCTCTGTACTTTCCTTCATTTCTCTTACAAGGAAATACCATATTTTGGGGGGAAGGAGCAGTAACAGAGAAAAGTACATATTCCAGAATCCTAAATATTTCATATTTTTTCTTGCTAAAATGTTCTAGAATAGACACCTTTGTTGAATTTACACTCTTCACCGTATAATCTAGTGGACGTCACAGTGAAAGGAGCTCTAGCCCACACCAGCGCTTTCACTGCCTGAGCACCAAACCAGCGCAGATGTGCCTCACCAGTAGCCCTTGTTGCTAAAATGAAGCGGAGGCTCCGATGGGATTGAATACTTCAGGGGACACTATAGGTAATTTGTCACCAGGTATTTTAAAAATGTTTCATTAGTGTTGATAATATAGAATATGTATGACTGCAATTTGTAACAAAATTGTGCAAATAGTGTGCTATAAAAATTAGTGGAAAGGTTTCTAGGCTCAAAGGAACTTATAAATCATGGTGGATTCAAACAATATATAAACTGTTATAGTGCCGTTACAATAAATGAACTTTAAGACCTGTACCCAAAAATATGCTCGGGGTGATTAAAAGAAAGTTGCAGAGCTTTGCACAGTGGCAGTATCGTAGCCAATGAGGTTTATCCGAGGCACGACTATTGCTAATTAAAAGAAAGTTGCAGAATGATATTGTTCATTTTAAATAAGGATTTTAATTCCAGAACAGTGCTATGCATTGTTCAAGAGTTAATACATAGGAGTTAGAATTATGAAAGAGCATATGAGAAAGGTAAAAACTGAATTCACAAGTTGTTTCCTCTGGGAAAGGAAGAGGGGAATGACAAAGTAAAGGGGTGTAAGGGGAACTTCCATGATAACTGAAATATTTATTCTTTCAAACAAAAAGAAAAATATAATTGCAACTTGTAAAATATTAGAATGAAAAGATACTGGGTGATTTTTTCATAAATATTTGTTATGCTAATCTGTATAGTTGGGTTTTTTAGTTTTTTGAAAAGTTACTAGAATAGTTCAGAACACTGAATTCTAGTGTTAACACCCCTGTCAGATCAGGAGCACACGTCTTCCCTTCTCTGTTCTTGAGGTCTTTTTTGTCAGTAAATGAAAATATTAATGTTTGTCCTTCCTCACTTTTACACAGATAACTTGCTAAAGGGACACTAAACTACAAGACGTCAAGTTCTCTGTAGAATTAAAGCACTTAAATCAAGAAAAAAAAACCTTCTTCCCCTCTAGTAAAGAACTGCTAATCTATAGGAACAGAAAGAAAAAAATCAATTGAAGGCACATAAGTTAAAAGTAATTCAGTTTAGCTTTTTTGTTGTCTGTTCAACACAGTGAAACACTCTGTTTACTGATTTTTTAAAATTAACAGGAAACATAAAATGGTACCAATAAACATAACAATAAAAATGAACTTCCTACAGTTTCAATACAGTCATGGGGATATAAAGTGCAGCACAGAGAATATAGCTAATAATACTGTGATAACTGTGTGTGGTGCCAGGTGGGTGCTTGAAATATCAGGGGACCACTTTGTAGAGCATACAGTTGTCAAACCTCTGTGCTGTACTCCTGAAACTGATACAAAATAAGGTTGAATGCAAATTGTAATTGAAAAGTAAAATTTCAAAAGAAAAAGAAATAATACCGTTCATAGCCATAAAAACTAAATAAATAAGAATAAACTTCTTTTTATTATTTCTAAGTAAGGAAAACAGGGGAAGAAAAAACAGAGAGGGAAGTAAAGAAAATGAAATAGGAGGGAAGGTGTAAATAGAGCAACAGAGGCCAAGGGACACATATCGAAGGAAAAAGCAGCTTTACTCCTGAAGGAGAAACACGCAGAGAAGGACCATCCTTACACACACACACAGCAGCACCTACCAATAAGACGAGGATGGAGAAAGCACGAGGAGAGTGGCCCTTACTTCTAGGAGAGAAAACCTGAGTTTACAGCTTCCACATGCCTTACATAAAAGCCTCTCCATTCCTTATCCACCAGCCCAGCTCCGTTCCCAGCACCCAAGACCAGTCCTGCTTGAGCCAGGAAGGATTAGCCGTTTTTATGGTCGTGCTTCAGTAAGTCACTAGTCATGCTGGCTCCACCCTGAACTTTCTTCAATTTAATCCACTGAGGTTCTTCCCTTCTAAATGGCCTAGTTTATCTTTCAACAGCATGGTTCTGACTCTGACACTCCTTGAGTTCATATTATGATAACCTGCCTGTTTTAATTGCCAACTATCGCTCATCTGGATTTCCCATTTCTGCTTTTGTTCTCCTGTTAGAACTTAAGAACATTTCATCTTGGTCTCTTATGATAGGTGGTCTGCTCACCTGGGAAAGGTTGCTAGACCATCCAGATGCTAGATTCAGCTTGCCAAACTGATCATCATATCTGCATCTTCAGCTGGGGTTACTCTTTGAATGAGTGGAAAGGTCTGATTCCAAGCACTGGTCTTCCCCAGACATGTCCAGATACATCCTGAGAGAAGAGTGAACTCACCCAGACCTTCGTAAAGCAGCAACTTGGGACCTTACATCGCATGATCGATCATTCATCACGATTGGTCTGAGACTGTCTCGGGGCAATTATTAATAGTCCTCCCTTCACTCTGGGAAGTGTCCTGGTTTGGACAATAAACTACATGGTCATCCTCAGGCTGTTGCCACTAAAGACTTCTAAATCCATATTTCATTTTTATAGCTATCGTTAAAAGTGGGAGATCAATTTTCAACTGTATTTGAATAGCAGATTAATCAGTCTAAATCCTGAGTGCAACCATTGACTGAAGATTTATTGCTCTAGTTTAAAAACTATGTAAGAAAATATAGGCACCAGAAGAGAACAAAAGCAATGGGAGCTATTGTAAGCAGAAGAAAGAACTATTGGAAATGAAACAGAAACAACAGAATTTAAAAGCAAATTATGAGGCAGATATGACTGTAATAAAGCCTTAACATGCATATTTCATTGTTTAGTCCTAAATCAAGATCTTACTCCTTTCTGTTAACACATGACTCTGGGATCCCAGCAAAATCCCACTCAGTTAAGTGTTTTGGGGAATCCCTTTTGGTATCTTATATGAGCTCATACTCAGGTCTGCCCACCTTGATCTGCTCCAGGACAGAAGCCTAATCTGGGCCCTTTGGAGATGGCCTCCTTGCCACTACCAGCCATGCGGCGCTTGGCAACATTAAACAGCCACTAGACAATACTGATCTTCTCTCCCCCACCCCCACCCCCACCACTGCCAAAGGCACCGTCTCCCAGGGGCCCACTATACCCTCCAAATTCCCTAGTGTACCCAAGACATTAAGCCAACAAATTTGGGGGAAGTATTCCTTCTTACTGCACTTCTTTTAACAAATATTTATTGTTGGCCGCACTGTGCTGGCCCCTTGGGCTGCAGTGGTGTGCAAACACAGGCATGGCAACCTTAGTTGTATGCAAACTAAGGGCATACAGTTTAGGGGGAAGAATAAGGAACGTTTGTGCACGTTTACAGTATGTCAGGAACGGTGTAGAATGATTTACCTGTGTTTTCTCCTTTGTCATCGCAAAACAAGGAAGTAGACATTTTTATTTTTACCACTCTGTAGGATGCTGTGTTAGGCTGAATAATGGCCACCCAAAAATCCCGGGGCCTAATCCCTAGAAACTGCGAATGTTACCTTGTAAAAGGAAGAGTCTGTGCACATGTGATGAAATCAAGAATTTTGGACTGGGGCGATCATCCTAGATCAGGGGTGTCAAACTCATTTTCACTGGAGGCCACATCAGCCTCATGGTTGCCTTCAAAGGGCCAAATGTCATTTTAGGACGGTATGAATGTAACTGCTCCTTAACAGTTAAGTGAGAGCTCGGCGCTGCCGCCAGGTAGAAACAGGGTGCTGGGCTGAATAAAACAAGGTGGAGGGCCGGACTCAGCCCAAGGGAATTGTGTTTGCCACCTGTGTCCTAGATTATCCAGGTGGATCCTAAACCCCATCATAAGTGTCTCTCGAAGAGAGAGGCAGAAGGAAATTTCATGAGAAGAGGTCAGAGGGGAGAGACAGAGGTGAAGACAGGCAGAGCTTGGAATGATGCAGCCATAAACCAAGGCATTCTGAAAAAGGCCAGTAACCATCTGAAACTAAAAAAGTCAGGGAACAAATTCTCCCCCAGAGCCTCCTAAGGGAGCACGGCCCTACCAAGATTTTGATTTCAGAATTCCAAGCTCCAGAACTGTGAGACAATCAATTTTTGTTGTTTTCTGAGTTTGTGGTGATTTGCTATGGGAACTACAGAAAAGTAATACTGATGGGAAACTGAGGCTGAGTGACGTAATTTATCTGAGTTCACAAAGCTAGAAATTTGTGAAGCTGGAGTTTAAACTCAATTAATTGTGTCCAGAGCTCTTTCTTAGCTACTAGGTTAAGGCACCTTCCTGCTTTTGTCCTCTCTCCTTTCTACAAAAGAAAATCCTTGTGAAAACAGATTCTTACAAATCAATTTCTATTAGGCCACCCAATAGTTCCATAATTAAGTAAGAGAATGACTTTAAATAACAATGCCCTAGATTTGCATTATACATCAAAAAGTCTCTCTAAGGTAATTAGTGAGCTCCCTAGGTAGAAAAATATTAGATTAAAAAAAGAAAACAAAAGGCAAGTAATAGGAACATTCTCAAAGTAAACGAAGCTATTCTCTGGATTTTTTCCTCAAGATTGTACTTCACATGTTTATCTATATCCAAAATATGCAAGATCTTACTTGTGATACAATTATTCTGGTGCCTCCACCTATATTGTCCAATTTAGTGAACTGACCATTTCATGAAAGAACATCACTAAAATATGCATTAGGCAGGAACATTTCTGAGGAAGTCTTGCACAACTGAGAGTCACTTTTTTACTTTGTTGTAGAGCTACTGTGAGGTGTCTCCCCAGAGTCACAGATTTAATTTTATGAAACATTAGGAAAACAAAAAACAGATCAGCATTTCAGAATGTGGAGGCAAGGGCTTCATTTCACTTGATCTTGGGCTTTGAGCTCAGTGGACGTGTCTGATTGTCTCTGAACGCAATGTTGCAGCACAGAGAGATACTTTTTGATTTCATACATCATTTGTAGCTTCTACAGCAATTCTACAAAACCAATACACATTCTTCCAAACCAAAGATGCAATATCCTGATTTGTTACTCCACTGGTCACGGGGAGTTCTGTTCAAGCATAAATAGCTTACATTTCCATAAGTAGTGTTGACAAGTGTTTAAAACATGATCAAGCACTTTTATCTTGACCTGGAAGGCTCCTCCAACTGCTTCTCTAGTTCCTCTCTCTTTCCACCCTTGAAATACAGGTGTTTCCTCAGGTTTAATGGATGGTCTTTTTATTTTTCTACATAATTGCTTTTTCTTTCAACTATGATGACATTCATGGCCTCAAATATCACCTGTCCTCAAAAATCTCCTCTATACCTAATTTTTTAAAAATAAAAAACTTTAAACAAATAGAAGAAAGCTCAACTTATCTTTAACATGATAATAGTATCTGTTTAATAAAAAATAGGGATATTGCCCCATTAGCATCAAGAATAAGGTAAGGACAGTAAATAATTCTGTTGCCTTTATATTGTTCTAGAGGAACTAGTCAACACAATTAGGCAAGATAACAAAATAAAGTGTATAAAATTATAAAAGGAAAGGTAAAATGATTTCCCCCTCAGGTGACGTGAATCAGTGGGGCTGCCATGTCTCACAAACCCAGGGGTCACAATTCCCATTGTATTCTGGCTTTATGGTGTGGCAAACAATAAGATCCATTGAAAACTATTACAAACAATGAGAGAATTTAATAAGGTGACAGGAAAAATTAATACACAGAAAACAATAGTTTGCATGTATAAAACAATACCAGTTAGACTATGTATTGATAGAAAAAAACTTAATTTACAATAACAAAAATATTAAATACTAAATATTTTAATGTTAAGTTATAATAACAATAATAACATTAAATATTATTTAATGTTTTTAAGTAGTATTTAAAAGGTCAATATGAGACTTCTGGTTTTCAGTCCAGCAGGTAAGGACCTTGAAGTTGTCGCTCTGTCCTAACTAGTAAAAAGCTAAACAAGCTCAAAAATCAACATCATTTCTGAGATTGGCAAAGAAGTGAGGTCACAGGACAAACCACTGTTCCAAGGACTGGAGAGAACAACAGGAGAATAGGGAGGATCACAGCTTATCAGAGCAGAATCGGGAGAATACACCTCCCAAGAATCCCAAGCCAGGGAAGGAAAACCTAAACTGTAATTGAAAAACTGCAAAAGGCTCAGCATGAAAAAGTCTGAGAATTGAAAACTCTAGGGAGCTGAGTCATACAGAAGACTCCACACTTTTGTAAGTTTTATCTCCAGGAGCCCTACCAGGTTCTCAAAGTGAAAATCAGAGAAAAGGTGCCCTCAGAGCTTCCAGCCACAGGAGGAGGAAACAACCATTTTAAAGTACCCCAGAGCATTCTGTTCTTAACAAAATCTAACCTCAAGTGAAACTATTTTACCAGGCCCTAACCTGTTGTGGTTTGATCAAGGCCTAACTGATTTGGGAGAAGAAAAAATACCCAACTCTACCCTATTCTAACCATCCTGTCCACCTAAATTTGGGGGAGGTGGATAGGAATCCATGAATTGCTGGAGAAGTTGGCAGTCCAGGGGCACGGCTCCCTCACTAAAGGACTAAAATGCAATATAAACTACAGTGTGCTTCCCCTCCCTCACACCTTACCACCTTACCACTAAAGGCTTATTTCTAGCAGTTCCTTTTATCTAATACATCTGGCTTTTAACAAAAAACTACAAGGCCAACCAAAAGCTAAAAAACACAATTTGAAGAGACAAAGAAAGCATCAGAACTAGGTTCAGGTATGGCAGGGACATTGGAACTATGGAATCCATAATTCAAAACAACTAATATTAATTTGCTTGGGGCTCTATGAAAAAAAAATAAGCAACATGAAAGACCACATGAATAACGTAGGCAGAGAGATGGAGATTTTAGAAAGAATAGAAAAGGAATGCTGAAGATCAAAAACACTGTGACAGAAATGAAGAATGTTTCTGATGGACACAATAGAGACTGGACATGCCTCAGAAAAAAAAATCTCTGACATTGAGAATATGTAAATAGAAACTTCCAATACTGAAAAGCAGAGAGGAAAACAATGGGGGTGGGGGACAGAAGAGAATATTCAAGAACCATGGGACAACTACAAAAAGTATAACAAATATAATAAGAAAACCAAAAGGAGAAGAAAGAGGGAAAGAAACAAGGAATATTTAAAGTAAGAATGAATGGGAATTTTCCCAAATTAGTATCAGACACAAAATCACAGATCTGAGAGCTCAGAGAACACCAAGAGAGATAAACAAAAAGCTACAACTAAGCAAATTATATTCAAATTGAAAAAAATCAAAGAAAAAATTTATTTTAATAAACCAGAGGGGGAAAACACCTTGCCTATAATGGAGCAAATATAAAAATTACATCTGACTTATCCAAGAAACCATACAATGAAGAATGGAGAGAAAAAACATAAATCTGTACTTCTGTGCCTTCAAAATATTTTTCAACGGAATAAATAGAAAAAAAAGAAATAAAGACTTTATCAGCAAATAAAAATAGAGAAAATGTGTTGCCAGTAGAACTGCCTTACAAGAAACATTAAAACAAGTTATTTGAAGAGAAGGAATTAAGTCAGAAATTTGGATATACATAAAAAAAGGAAGAGCTTTAGAGAAGGAATAATTGAAGTTAAAATAAAAACCTTTTTTATCCTTAACTGATCTAACAGATAAGAGTTTGTTTAAAATAAAAGCAATAGTGTATGTATAAGTGAGATAAATAATAGCAACAATATAAGGAAGGGTGTGATTTTGATTATTTTACTATTATTACGTATGAGTACTACCCATTAAGCTTTATAGTACTATTTGAAAGAGGACTTCATTTAGTTGAAAATGTATATTGCAAACTCCAAAAGAGGCAACCACCAAAAGAGGAAGGTATGGTAAGAAAGGAGGGGAAAAAATGAAATCATGTAAGAAGCTCAATTAAAACCACAAAAGGCAGAAAACAAATAGAAGGCAAAAATAGGGGGAAATAACCAGGTTACCCCTCAATATAATGGAGACCATGTATGACAAATACACAGCTAACATCTATCCAATGGTGAAATGCTGAAAGCTTCTCTTCTAAAATCAGGAATGGGACAAGCATGCCCACTTTTGCCCATTTTATTCAATGAAGTACTGAAATTCTTAGAGCAATTAGATAAGAATCAAAAAGGCATCCAAATCAGAAAGGAAGAAATAAACCTATCACTGTTTGCATGTGACATAATATTATATACAGAAAACCTAAAGACACCACCAAAAAGTTGTTAGAACAATGAATTCAATAAAGTTGCAGGATACAAAACCAATACACAAAAATCAGCTGTGTTTCTATACACTAATAATAAACTATCAGGAAGAGAATTTAAGAATACAATTCAGAATAAAATACCTAGGAATAAATTTAAACAAGTGAAAAACCTTACAATATTCATACTAACCAAAGCCATCTACTTATTCAGTGCAAACCCCATTAAAATTCCAAAGGAACTTTTCATAGAGATAAAACAAGCAGTCTTAAAAATTTGAAAGAAATCACAAAAGATTCACAATAGCTAAAGCAATTTTGAGAAAGAAGGACAATGATGGAGATATCATGCTTCTTGCTTTCAAGCAATATTACAAAGCTATAGTAATCAAAACAGCATGGCACCAGCATAAAATCAGACACACAGATCAACACAACAGAACAGAGAGGCCATAAAGAAACCCATGCATATCAGTCAATTAATTTACAACAAAGGAGAAAGAATATACAATAGAGAAAAAACGTTTCTTTAATAAATTGTGTTATAAAACTGGATGACCACATGTGAAAGAGTTAAACTGGACCACTATCTTACAACATACACAAAAAAACAACTCAAAATGGATTAAAGATTTGAATGTAAGACTTGAAATGATAAAACTTCTGGAACGAAACATAGCCAATAAGCTCTTTGACGATGCTTTTTTTTTTAAATCTGACACCAAAAGCAAAAAGCAATAAAAACAAATTTCACAGTGTGACTATGTCAAATTAAAAAGTTTCTGTATAGCAAAGGAAACCATCAACAAAAAGAAAAAAGCAAGCAACTCAATGATAGAAAATATTTGTAAATCACATATCTAATAGGAAATTGATATCCAATTATACATAAAAACTCATACAACTCAAAAGAAAAAAGTAAACAATCAAATTTTACAAATGGACAGAGTATCTGACAAGACATTTTTCCAAAGACAGACAAGTGGCCAGGAGGTACATGAAAAGGTGCCAGCAACACTAATCATGAGGGAAATGCAAATCAAAACCAAAATATCCCCTCACACCTATAGGGATAGCCATTATAAAAAAAGACACAAGTGTTGGCAAGAATGTGAAGAAAAGGAATCTTCCTGTGTTGCTGTTAGAATGTAAATTGGCACAACCACTATGGAAAAACAGTATAAAAGTTCCTCAAAAAATTAAAAATAAAACTACCATTTAATTCAGCAATTTTACTCCTGGATATATATTCAAAGAAAATGAAAACAGGATCTTGAAGAGATATTTGCACTCCATGTTCACTGTAGCATTATTCACAATAGCCAAGATACGAAAATAATCTAAGTATCTGTCAGTGGATGAATGTATAAAGAAATCATAATATACATGTATAATGGAATATTATTCAGCCATTAAAAAGGAAGTCCTGCCATTTGTGACAACATGGATGGACCTTAAGGGTATTGTACTAAGTGAAATAAGTCAGACAGAGAAAGACAAATACTGTATGATCTCACTTATATGTGAAATCTAAAAAAGCTAAACTCACAGAAAGAAGTACAAAGTGATTAGCAGTAGGGGTAGGGAAAAGAGGGAGGTATTGGTCAAAGGGCACAAACTTTCAGTTATGAGTAAATTGTAGAGATCTAATATGCATCATGGCAATTATAGTTAATAATACTGTATCATATACTTTAAATTTCAAAAAGAATAGATATCAAATGTTCTCACTACACAAAAGAAATGATAATTATGTGATGTGTTAGAGATGTTAGCTAACACTTTGGTGTTAGTCATTTTGCAATATACAATTGTATCAAATCAACATACTGTATATCTTAAATTTATCAATATAAATTATATGTCAATTATGTCTTAATAAAGCTGGGGGCATGGAGGGAGATGCTCTCACAATTGGTAGCTTGTAAATATTTGTAGATATTATCTTTTTTTTGCTGTCCTTAATTGTCATACTCATAATGAAAAGCTTACATCAAATGTTCAAGTCCTGTATATTTTGATGCCTTCCAAAAATAAGAACATGGGGGTGGTGGGGTACAGTAAAATCTTAATGTCCCTTACACTGTTTATTAGATATTCTGATTTTACATTTGCAGTAGGGGTAAAATTGCTTAATAGCAAATACATAAGAGTATGTCTAGAAAATCAGGGTTTCCAAAGAGGATATTAAGAATCTCTCAGGCTTTTTTGTGCTATCAGAGATAAAATAATACCATTAGCTAGTTATCTACAGCTGAAGAGATGGATAATTTTATTTTCTCTGTATAGGTCAGCAAGAGAAAGCCCAGTAGCTGACATTTTTCTAATATTATAATATGTGAAGTACAAGAACAATTTTAAAGGGGAATTCCTCCAGGGAAAGGAAATGATCAAATGGTTAATTAAAAATTAAAAATAATTTTATAAAGTGATACTTTCACAGATGCAAGGTTAACTTCTGAATAATTTAATATCCTGTTGAGATCCTAATTATTTCAAGGGTGGGAGAAAGAGGGAGGAAAAGAGGGAGAGGGGGGAGAAGGGAGGGGTAAGAGAGAGAGAGATCAAAAAGTACTACTAAATTAGGAGAGCCTTTAAGATGTGAAATGTAATTTATGTTTCACATCAAATAAATGCATTTTTTAAATCTGATGAGCTAGTATATAATTCATCCTGTAAGTAATATGTAACACCTTTTTTTAGTAGATTAGCTGTACTTTAAGAATATTTCTAACCAATTCAATGTTCATTTTGTTGATTTACTTTTAAGTGTCTCTAGTAGCTTGTGCTCTTCAGTAGTTTTCCACATTAAAGGTGATTAAAGATGGCTGAACAAAAAACATTTTGATGGCGTGTAGCAGCAATATTGACAATACACCATATTTGAAGTAGGAAAAAGGTGCTTCCTAGAGATAGCTGATTTGGACTTTATTAAAATGCAGAGAGAGGGGAAATCTATCTTTCCCTGATTTAGGTGATTTTCATTACATGGCTTCTAAATTATACTCATTAGACTAAATTAGACTAATTAGGTAACATTAATTAGACTAATGTTACTGGGTGATGATCTTTCAAACTTGAATAGAAATGAAAAGTCACAAGTTATTTTCTCATTTTTATGAAACATTTTTTCCACATGCTACTATTTCTAAAATCAGAATATTATTTGTAGTGAGGTGCAAATTTGTTTCTTTCATTCATTATCCCCTCTCTCCCTCAAAAAGAGCCCTCTCAATTTGATGATGCACTTTAGAATGAACAGGGACTTAAAAACAAAGAAACAGATGAACCTACTTATAACCTGATCAACAAGGGAATTCAATTTTTAAGAATAAGCTAACAGAAAACAATGGTGATGTCATTCTTACCTAAAAGGAAGTTGTGCCTCAAGACACCGTCGACATCAAAATTCAACTAAAATATAGAACATCTATCACTCAGAACCATCAAAAATTGAGTTGAAGTCTGACAACCTCAGAATTAAAGAAACCACATCCATCCAGACTGGTAGGAGTGGGGAGTGACATGGAACAAGCTTATCCCATATCCATGCGTGGTGGATAAAAAAGTCAGGAGGTATATCTTGGGAGCAAGGAATTCTGGCCCCACACCAGCCTCCCAGCCTAGGGTTTCAGTGCCATGGAGATGAGTCCTTATAACTTCTGGCTGCAAAAAACCACCAGGGATTGAGTCAGTGGAAGAAACTTCTGGAGTCCCAAGTAATTCCTCTTAAAGAACTCCACACAGACATACTCAGACTCCTTCCCTCTGAGCTCCAGCACAGGGATAGCAGCTTAAAGGCACCGGTGGCATACAGGGAGGAAGTGAAGCATCTGGCATTAACGCAGGAGCCAGGGGACAGCTTTCTCCCAGACAGAAAGGCAGGCAGAGACCACTGTCCCTTTCTGAGCCCTCTCCCCATGAACCACAGAGCCAGCAAGTGGGAGCCATATCTGAGAGTCCTTCAAGCTGGCTAACACCCTTTGCCCTGATCGGGAGGTCCCCTAAGACTCTGTCCCACCAGTGTACAGACCCACCCAAAGTGTTAGTTTTGACTTTTCCTAATGAATGGCTAATCTTGGTTCCTAAATCCTATCAAACAAGCAACAGCTGGCCTCAGGCAGGGTGCCCTGGGAAAAACACAGGTTGGGGCTGACCTTGGCCTGCACCACCCAGGAAACCCCAGAGCCAGTACCCTCAGTGGACAGCTACAGACTACACTGAGCATCACCACACTGCCCTTGCATAGCTGATCCTCCACAGAAGGTGGAAATTGGTGGTCAGTGGTCACAGCCAGTCCTTGCAGCTGACTGGCCTAGGTAAATCCCTCCCATTGACCTGCCAACAGCAACCAAGGCTCAACTACAAGACAAAGGTGTACTCAGCCCACATGAATGCTGCACCTCAAGTACCCAATATGGGGGATGGGGTGGCTGTGCCACTGGACCCTACAGGACACCTACTACATTAGTCCATACTACCAAGACACAGAGTCAAAGCAGTTCTACCCAATGCATAGAAACAAACACAGGGAGGCTGCCAAATGAAGAGACAAAGAAACATGGCCCAAATGAAAGAACAGATAAAAACTCCAGAAAAAGAATTAAACAAAATGGAGATAAGCAATCTGCCAGATGCAGAGTTCAAAACATGGGTTATAAGGATACTCAATGAACTTAGTAAGGACCTTAAAGACAGCATAAAAAAGATCCCATCCAAAACAAAGTGCACAGTAATTGAAATAAAGAACAATTTACAGGGAAACAACAGTAGAACGAATGAAGCCAAGAATCAAATCAATAATTTGGAACATAAGGAAGCAAAAAACAACAAATTGAAACAACACAAAGAAAAAAGAATCCAAAAAATGAGGACAGTGTAAGCAGCCTCTGGGACATCTTCAATCACCCCAACATTCACATCTTAGGTGTGCCAGAAGAAGAAGAGAAACAGTAAGAAATTGCAAATCTATTTGAAAAAATAATGAAAGAAAACTTCCCTAAATTGATGAAGGAAATAGACATACAAGTCCAGGAAGCACAGAGTCCCAAACAAGATGGATGCAAAGAGGCTCACTGCAAGATACATCATAATTAAAAATGCCAAAGGTTAAAGATAAAGAGAAAATCTTAAAAGCAGCAAGAGAAAAACAGTTAGTTACCTACAGGGGAGTTCCCATAAGATTTTCAGCTGATTTCTCAAAAGAAACTTTACAGACTAAAAGGATTGGCAAGAAATATTCAAAGTCATGAAAAGCAGGTACTTATAGGCAAGATTGCTCTACCCAGAAAAGCTATCATTTAGAATTGGAGGGCAGAGAATGAGCATCCCAGACAAGAAAAAACTAAAGGAGTTCATCATCCCCAAACCATTATTATATGAAATGTTAAAGGGATTTATTTAAGAAAAAGAAGATCAAAACTATGAACAAGAATGTGGCAATAAACGCATATCTACCAACAATTGAATCTAAAAGCAAACTAAGCAAACAGGCAGAATAGAAACATAATCACAGATACAGAGAGCATTTTGATGTTTGCCAGATGGAAGGGGCTGTGGGTGAAGAGGTGAAAGGATTAAGAAGTACAAATTGGTAGTTACAGAATAGCCATGTGGTAACCAAAGAACTTACATGCATGACCAATGGACATGAACGAAAGTGTGGCAATTGCCTGAGGGAGTGCGGGGTGCTGGGTGGATGGGGGCAAAGGAGGAAAAACTGGTACAATTGTAACACTGTAATCAATAAAATACAATTTTAAAAAGGCATTATCAACCAGAATGGTACGTATTTCTCCTCCCCTTCCTCCTGTTCCACCACTACCATCATTACCACCATCATCATCACTACCATTAACTGAACAACTACTGGTTGCAGGCACCATCCATTTAACATGTCACCTTCACAAGTGTCATTTATATCAAATTGTCCTCAGTCCTAGCTGCACCTTAGAATCACAAGAGCTTTTAAAAATACAGTTTCTCAGGCTACTTACAGGCCAATTATTTCAGAATCTTTGAGGGTAAGGCTGGGACATCTGTATTTTTAAGTCCACCCAACAGATTCTGATGCACAGTGAATATCAAGACCCACTGTTTTCTTTTTTTAAGGTTATTTATTTGTTTTTAGAGAGAGAGAATCAATGTGAGAGAGAAACATTGATCAGTTTCCTCTTGAATGTGCCCCAACCAGGAACTGAACCTGCAACCCAGACATGTGCCCTGACTGGGAATCAAACAAGCAACTTTTTGGTTTTCAAAACAACACCTAACCAACTGAGCCACACTGATCAAGGCAAGAATCGCTGTTTTTCTGCTCTGTCTCCAAACAGCAACAAGTACTTGGAATAGAAGCTACATGAACATGTGCCAAATTCCTTTCAGTCTAAAGAGATAATACTTCCTATAATTTATAAAACACAAGGGGGAAAATAGCCTAATAAAAGGAATCACTTTCCTAATACTTTTAAATGAGGAAAAATGATCACAGAATTAGTAGGTTTTGAAATTCATCCTTCTGAGATTCAGCTAGTAAGATTAAGAATTACTGAGACCTCAGGCTCTCAGTCTTGGACTTTGACTTTCAGTATATTTGTCAATGGTGTCAAATTTTTAGTCACATCTAGCAGACAAAAGATGTGGCCTGCCACAGTAAAATCAAATCAATATTTGGAACTGTAAGGTTTTGTGCTCCATAACCCAAAGTATTCCTGGAAATACACCTCTCCACAATGCTCCTTTTTACCATGAGACCCACTTTAAAAAGAATGTATCACCTTTTACTAGTATCCCTGCTCATGAAAAATGCCTCTTTCGCAGCTTGTGTGCCCCAGAGAGTTACTTTTAAGTTTCCTGTAGCAATATCCCTCTGCGTGGGGGGACAAGCTAATAACTTTACCCGCCCTGACATCAAACTCTCTTTGTCCACAGTGGTATCTGAGAAATACCCCCAAATCCCCAAATTCTAAAAGGATGTGTTCCATTTTCTTTTTCTCAACTGAAAAGATGCTGATTCACACAGAGCTTGTGAGAGGCCCTAAAGAGACCACTTTGTCAGCATTCTGTTAGAATATGGAAAGAGGAAACAAATTATTTTCATAGTACTACAGGTTTGGCCGACTGCTCACTGGCAGCACACAGAACCTTCCAGCAGACAATTTTACCGCACGTGCAAGTATGTGATGACACGGGCACACATTTGTTGAAGTTACCCACGCAAACGCCACCTGCCCGCCAGCACTGGGGTGGGCTTGATCCCGGGGACATATGTGGAAGAGAGACACCGTTCTAAGTAGCTCCTACCTCATTCCTTTGCAATCAATACTTTTAATTTTCTTGGGGTAGATTATGGAAATGCTTAGAATGGTTTTTTTTCTACAGGTCCACAGTGGCTTCCCTACGGAGATGCCTCTGCACTCTAACTAGAACAGTAATGAATTCAATAAGATATAATGTATCGTTTTTCCTTCCATAACTTACTAAATGCAAACCTTTTCATTCAGTCCCATAGTTTTATCCCTGACTGGTAGAAGGAATATTTAGAATGATGGAATAAAGATAGCCATGTTAGAGAAATGATGCTTAAATAGTATTTACTTCTAATTGTGCATGCGTGTGCATGCATGCATGCATGTGTGTGTGTGTGTGTGTGTGTTGGGCAATCAGTCATTAATCATGAATACATTAAGCACTCTCTATGTTGAAACACAGGGAATTATGTCAGGGAATCCAAACACTTCTCAGTCACCATCCTCTTCAAGGAACATACAAAAAATAAGAGAGATTTCCATTTTGAAAATACCTGTTCCAGAAATGGTTTGTGAAGAAGACAAATAAGCAAGCTGAGCACCAGGGAAATTTTTCATATACCTTGACCATTTTTTGTTATTATTAAAATCATTAAAATAACTGCTGGTGACACGTAAAATGCCTAAAACAAAAGAAGAGAATAATTTGTTTTGGTACAATGTTTGTTACCATAATGCAAAATAGCTTCTATGGGCTCAGTAAGTGAATGTGTGATATCAGCATAAATATGGAAGTTGCATTGGTTCACACATGATTTTTTTTGTAGCCCATTCATAGTTTACACCATCAGATATTTGCAGATGAATTCACACACGCTGGCACAGCTGCATACAGCAAGCCACTGTACATTTGCCTGTGTCCTTCCTCTTAGCCCAGTTAGGTCATGGATTTTGTCTTGGCGCGGCTGCTCCGGGCTCTCGCAGATCACTGCACATGTTGCTCGCCTCCCTTCCTCAGCAGCCTCACTCTTGCCTTATATCCTCCCCAGCCTTCTATTATTGAGGTACCTTTTTTTTTTTTAAGTAAAATCCTACATTTACTGTAGTATTTCTCATTTCTTGTGAATTTAACAGGTATTTTGAAACTCTACCAAAACTAACATTAGAATTATTGTGGTTCTCATTAGCACTGTGATCACAAAGTGGCGTAGGTTTGGGGTGATCTACCCCAAATCTGTTTTCCCCATGAGTTCTGGTACATTTAGTGAATGATTTTGCAGAATACAAGCTTTTCCAGGAACAAGTATTCAGGCCAAATGGGAACTCGAGGAAGAGGAGTCACCGAGGGCACTGGAAGATGATCAGGGACGGCATTAGTGTTACAGAGCCTCATTCGGTGGCTGACAGAAGAGTGAGACTCGGTTAAGCACAGAGAAGGCAAGGGGTGGGGAATGCAGCAGGGGCAAAGAGGGAAAAGCCATTTTACATGTGTAAAACCATCAGGAAAATGAGATCGGACAGGTCTTCCAGAATATAACAGCCTAAGGCCTAAAGCTTCTTCTGTAAAAAGTGAAAAGCCACTAGGGACTTCAGGGTGGAGTTGAGGGACAGGTGACTGGCAAAGCAATTCCCTTTCTGTCTAGCAAGGGCTTCTCGAAATATTCTAGTCTATCTTCATTTTTTTCTGTTTCAAAAACTAAGGTCCAGGCAGGTGACTGACTTGTTCATGTTCACATTTATTCATGGCCAGTGTCTCCTTGTCCCCAGGAAAAGTTCTATGACTATACAAAAGGCATTTAAATAAGAATGTGATGATTATGGAAATGAGCCAATGAAGACCTGGTCTAGGCAGATACTGTTAGAAATAGAGGGGAAAGAAGTTATTCATGAGACTTCATGAAGAAAGGATCTCTATTTAGGCATAGTGAATGAGAACGAGAGATGATTTCTGAAGTAGTAACTTTACATGCGTCATTGTGTATATGACAAATTACTAGAGGCAGTTCACATTTGTCTTTGGTAATATTACATAAACCACTAAGGTAATATTTGATAATACTTAGCAAGTACTTGAGGAGTTAAAAATGTAGACAGTATGTGACTCATCTCTGATAATAAGATCAGACTGAGGCAAAAAAAAGGAAGCTTAAATCATGTATAGGGTGGTGGAATTATTCCATGAAGCTGGAGCAAGACTGAGTTCTATTCTACTTTTTCCAGGAAGGGAGTTGTCAAACAAGAAGACCCTCCTCCCTCCACAATCTGGCTGGCTAGAAAGAACTAGTGAAGACATTCCAGTTGTGCTAAGGCAGCCAGACCTTTGTAGCCACATGGCCAGCAAATTACATCCATGGAGCATTTATAGAGCCACCTGGTGTGATGAGCTGGGCCTTTAGGGAGACCTCACCAGAGTGACATTTCCTTGCTGCAGTCCAGCTTCTAAAGTCTAAAATTATTATTTTTATCACTCTTCCCAGAGTTCACCATTCTATGAAGGACTAACACCATTCTCTCATGTTAAACAAACTAACAAAACACTGCTGCATCCACCAAAATAACAATGAAAAAAGTGCACTGTAATACATAAGTAAGTGCATTTTCTTTTAAAATCTGTGTAGGAAGCCAAAACATAATCAAAAAGTGTTCAGTGACTATAAAAGCAAAAAGAGGAAAATCATGCAAATAACCTTAAAGCCCATCAATGACAGTCTCGAGCATCGACATGCAAGGGGATGCAGATCTGCCAAACAGATGAGAAGGCTCATGTTCACTGGTGAGGGATGCTGTAAACGGGCTTTAAAGAAGCATCTTCGTGAAATGTTTTGTAAAGAAGAACAACTTGCTGTTCGCCTTGTGAGCAATTATGAGCAACAACGTAGGAGTTGCAGTAGGAATCTTGACATGATATGCAAGTTAAAAATAATTCAAAGAGAAATTTCACTTTGCTGAAAGCTCATGTTTGTCGAAACTATTCTAAGAACTCCAGGTAATTTCAGATTAATCTGATAACAGGTGCCAATTAGACTATGAAGGAAATTAGTGAATTAATTGTGATTATCTTGGAACAACAGTCTTCCAGAAAATTGGGGTGGGAGGGAGACTTGCTTAAAGTTACTTACTTCAGAAATAGGAAAATCGAACAGGAAGTCTGGAGAGAAAAGCAAACAACATTATTAAAGAAAAAGCAACCTTTCTAACGCTGTCTATAAATGTGTCTTACAGAATAATATTAGATAAAAACAAAAAAATATTTTATTCAATTGGATTTAAAGTGTATTATTAAAATTAATGGCACAAAAATGTGCATCAAATTAAAATCTTACATACTCTCTGCAAAATCTCCTAACTTTATGTTTGGCACAATGTTTCATTACTCTTCCCAGCCTGGCTTGGACTTTTCACATGTTTTCAAATTTTTCATCTTTTTCATTCAAAGGAGCTTCCACTTTATCTAATGTGGTACAATGATAAAAAGATCAATATAAGGTAATGAGCTCCCCTGTCTGCTAATGTTGCCAAGATACCCATGCTGCCAGATAACATCAAGTTCTGTAGAGAAGTTTTCTTGGAACAAAGGGAGCTGATGGTACAGTGCAGCAAAATGCCTAATTTGGCTGCTATTCCCAAGAGGTTTGGCCTTTTCTTTTGATTCTGACTCTAGCATGTAGCCCTCCCCTTGTAGATCCTTCCACTCATCTTCAAGGTGACTCTTTGTGACAGCAATACACTACTACCAGGCTGGCCTTCCTGAGTGCAGAAAACACGACTTTACTGCAGGGATGACTAGGTATGTAGATATAACAACGCAAGAGAAGATACAATCACAGAGGATTGTATCTCCCTCAATTACAAAGAGTTCTGATTGTCAAGTTAATTCATCCTACAATTTTCCTGGTCTGAAATGCTTCTACTTGAAAGCTGGTAGTTTCTTTCTTTTCTTTTTTTTTTTTTTCAGCCCTACCTCCTTTTTAGGCTAAATTCATCACTTCTACTTATTCAGACAATCTTTCCACCTTCATTTAATTACTACTCACTCATTTACTTACTGATAAATCACATAAATAGCTCCTGGCAAGAAGACTATGCTAAGGATTGGTGACAATATAAAAATGTAAGACATAGTCTCTGGTCTCCAAATGCTATACTCTAAGTAGGAAGAGAAGACAGGTCCATTATACAGTTAAACAAAAGTACAGATTATTCAAATAGATTCTATCCCACAATAATTACAGTAGAAAGCACTTCTAGAATTCAGAGACTGAGACAATGGGTGTGTGGGGGGGCACGTAGCAGTGTGGGATGGAGCAATGAGAGTCTACTTTGGGGTATGGACCTCTTCTTTTTATACTCACCAGAGGACATTTTTTCATAGCTTTGAAAGAGAGAGGAAGAGGGGTTGGGGTGGGGAGAAAGAGAAAGAGACAGAGAAATATCAATTAGTCACCTTGTCATATGTGACCAGGAATCAAACCCACAACCTGGGTATGTGCCCTGACTGGGAATTGAACCCACTACCTTTCAGTCTACAAGAGGATGCTCCAACCAACTAAACCACACTGGCCAGGGCAGTGCGGTGGACCTTTAGACACAGACAAATTCGCAGTGAAGGATAAACTATGGCACCTACTATTAAGAAACAAAATTGTTAGATAGTATAAAATGGAGGGTTAGAGCCTGAACAGACAGCCAGAGGAACTGTTTCAAATCCTGGATCTGCTATTCAACAACTACGGGTAGGACATATAGCTTCCCTGTAACTCAGTTTTCTCATCGATAATATAGACTTGTGAGAAGTATGAAATACTGAACCTCACACAGAATAAGTGCCATATATATATATGTTTTCCATTATTGGTATTACTATTATTACTACTACTACTACTATTAATTGCTGAGGACACTGAGAGCTTCTAAAGACACGTATAACTTCCTAGCAACTCCTGGCCCCAGAGATGTGGATCTAATCTTGAATTCACAAGAGAGGTCACTCCCCCTTTTTGGTAACCAGATTCAACCAACAGAAACAGTAATTTTGGTGAGGGGAGTTTTAAAAGGTATAAGCAGAAGGGAGAAAAAGAAGAGGAAAAACAAGTGAGGTGATCAGATCTCCAATTTCAGATCATACTTTCCAAACCAGTTCAAACTACATCCCTTGAGCCTTGACTTACCTGTATTTTTCAGATCATAAGACACACCTAGGTTTTAGAGGAGGAAAATTGGAAAAAAATTTTTGAAGCAAAAAAATGTGGTAAAATATTTAATAACATAATATTTCACCAATGTAAATGTAAACAGAACTCAACAGCAGCATTAACAATCATTATTCCTCCCAAATTTTGGGGAAGGGGGTGTGTCTTATAGTCCAAAAAATACGGTAATAACAAAATGGGTGCAGCTTTCTCTTCCTCATGTTTTGGTAAAATTTTACAAATTTGAAAGTAATTTTCCAAAGACTTTCTTTGTCTCTACCTTCCTATTTTGTGCATTAACATCAAAAGTTGGCTCAGAAGCACAGCTTCTTTTTCTAAGCACTCTTCTCATTTGCCTGTAGAACTCTGTCTAACCCTTCATCCTTGATAACTATCAATAGATGCTTTAACTTATCATTATGAGTCCCAGAAAAATGTTATGTACTTTGCTCTTGCATGTTTTGACTGACATTTAGAAGTATTGTTGGTGGCAGCTGGACAAATGCATTTTGGTGGCAGCTGGACTAGGTGAAGGTCTTTGATATTTAGAGTCAATGCCTCAAATTGTGATTTTTATGGAAACATTTGGAAGAAGAATTCATGATCTGGGAGTGCCCATGAGATGGAAAGGCAGGACATCTTCAAATGTAGATAAGAACTGAAATCAACACCAAATGCTGGGAACAGCAGGGACAGTAAGTTGGAAATTGAGTCTTTGTTTATTTTAAATGTGCATTTCAATATCACATTTACATGTCATTCTGTTAAGGAGACCAAGATAGTTCAACTAACCTGAAATAATTACCATGTGGGACATTTCAGAGGAAAAATAAAACAAAAATTGGAAGTACTCTTATCATCATCATCATCATAGAAGCAGTATCTGTACTAGGTAACAAGTCCTTTGAAACAAGTTTCAGATTTTGAGGAAGCTCATATATTAAATAGAATAGCACTTCTATAAAGTTGTGTCATTAAAAAATCTAGAGTTAAGAGAGTTCCCATAGGAGAGAAAAAGAGAGACAGAGGAGGAAAATGGGAAAACCAATGAGAAAGGCAGGTTAATAAACACATCAACATTAAACAGTATCACTGTTTTCCTTTGCATCTCAGTGCAACCGGTGTGGAGATCAGAATGGGCTTCTCCTCATTCCCTTCTAAAACTCACGGTTGCTATTTATTGCTGCAACTGCTGAAAAGAGTTGAGAACACTAGAAATCCAACATACTCCTCAAAACTCTTCAGAATAAGACAGAACACAGACCTTAAATCCTGAATTCTGGGGATGTGCATGACATGGGTGGGTGTAACAGCACGTAAATTAGGAGCATTTAGAATGATCTAAAGCCCTGGTATTATCCAGAAGGAGAGTAACGATGTTTATTATAGATTACGTTAACTATGAAACATAGCTAGGGTGAGTACTAAAAGAATACACACAGTGTATGCAAATTCAAAGGAGTAGACAGAATGAGAAAAAAAATCCAAAAGATCACCGGAAAGAAAAATCATGATAATCAAACAAACAGAAAACTCTCGATATACTAGGCAAATATTAACCCCTCAGATGTCACAGGGCTTGCTGCCTCACTTCAGTAGAGTCTCTGTTCAAATGTCATTTCTTTATGGAGCCTTCTAGGACCACCCTTTGTAAGGTAACAAGCCCCTGACACTGCTTTTCTCTATCACAGTGCTTATCTCAACTGACTGATTAACTCTTCAGTCCCTTACCACACTCTCTCACTCACTCAATGACAACAAGCACTTTTTGGTGTGTTGGGTTTTGTTTTTCTTTCTTTCTTTTTTTTTTTTTTTATCACTAATGAATCCCTAGCACCTAGAGTAGTACCTGGTACACAGTAGGCATTCTAATTATTCTTGAATCAATGTACAGAATATAATTACTTTTATCATGACATCAGACAGTCACAGGTGATGTTCATCATCACCTTCATCCTTGTCAGCCCCTGATGGCCCTTCCCCATGGGACTCAGGTGACCCATAGCTGCTCAGTCCTTCTCCTGTCAACAGGGAATTCTGAAAAATCTCAGCACCCTTCTTTCCTAGTGAAAAGGGAGAGGAGGCTTAAATATGTATTAAAATTCACTGGGGGTTATTAACTTTGTGTTATTAAAATATCACCAAGCTTTGTTCAGGCTGCCTAGTGTTCACTGTCAACAGGTTTAAATCATCCTCCTAAACTTTCTTTTTGCAACATTTGTTATTTTAAGGAGAGACTATTTTAGAGCAAAAAATAAGAGTGCTTCTTTGATATCTGTGTTCTTAGGGGCGTGAGTATGCCTAGCCATTTATTTTGGGCATATTTCACAGAATTTAAGAGAGCCCATTTTAGAAAATCACTGCAGTCTCATCTCATTATACCTCCCATTAAATTACTTATGTTTTGTTTCATTCTGAAAGATAGCTTGTCATAAACCAATTCTTTGGACCCCGGAACCCACATTTTGCTTAGCGAGGGACTGAATATAAAGCCACAATTGTTAAATATGAAGCGCTTCAATCAGTGGTTTGTTGTCTTCCCCCCACCCTGAAATTATAGACAAATGTTAAACTTTGAAATGTCATCTCTTCATTGTCAAATAGTCAATTCTTTCCTCAGGAAATTGCCAGTTCTAAGATCACTGATTGTATCTTTTCAATTGTACTATATTCCCAATATGAAATTTTACTAATTGTAACTTGGCCAGAGTGAAATAAAAAAAAAATATCTCAAAGCCAGGCCTTTTATAAATAGATGTCTTATATTTTAATTAAAATATTTTTAAAATATTCCTTTCTTAAAACACAATATCTCAAAGTCTCTTTCTAATTTTAAAAGATATTTTCAACAAATGGAATGTTTAAAAAAGAGATTATGCCTTTATTATAAAGAAGAACCTGAAATAGTTCATTGATGTTATAATGTTTCTCAACAATGGGCAAGTTTTAGAATTGTGCTTTCTTCAGACTATGTCTCAAATAAATGTTTCCTTTTATTTCATCCACAGTACTATGAATTGTGGTTAAAATTACACCTCCTGCCAGGAAGTAGTTACTGAGTATGACAATTTAGCTCCTTAAGTTAAAAATACATGAGTAGTTAGAAGAAAATATAATGGAAAAGCTTCATGACATTGGACTTGGTAACAATTGTTTAGCTATGACACCAAAAGCAACAAAAGCTAAAATAGGTAAATGAGGCTATATCAAACTTAAAAACTTTTGCACAATAAAGGGCACGATTGAGAGAGTGAAAGGCAATGTATGGATTGGGAGAAAATATGAGGTGCAAATCATATATCTGATAGGCATTAATGTCCAGAATATATAAATAACTCTCACAACTCAAAACCAAAAATCTAACAACCAGATTTAAAGAATGGGCAAAGGATTTCAACAAACATTTTTCCAAAGATGTTAAACAGATGGCCAACAATCATGTGAAAAGATATTCAACATCACTAGTCCTCATAGATGCAAATAAAAATGATGAGATATTTTCTCACACCCATTAGAATGGCCACCAAAAAGAAAACAAACAGACAATAATAAGTGTGGGTGGAGCTGCAGCAAGTACGGAGGACACCTCTCACCCTCCTGCCACGTAAGGATGCAAAGAGAACACGGCAGTCTCCGACACAGCGAGCAGGCTCTCCCCGGACACAGATCTGCTGACGGCTGATCTTGGACTTCTCCAACTCCAGAGCTCAACTGGTACAATACAATCAGTGAACACCAGAGAGGGATAGCAATAAATATTTGAAAAGTCCATATAAAACAGTCTATACTGAAAATAGAAATTGTACTTTGACACATAGCAGCCAACTGAAAGACTACATTCTTCAACCTTCCTTGCAGCCCAGTGTGGCACTTAAAAGTGCTGGCCAATGGAACATGGGAAGTACTAGTGCAAGTTATATTTCTGTGTTTCTAAACCCATCTGAGTAGCTTAAACATATACACACCTCTACAGTGGTATACGCATTCATAACATCATTATGGAGAAAGACCAAAAGTTACTTACAAAGAAAATCATATTAAAAGTAAAAAGTATATTAACAATAGAAGTTTTTATAAAATCTGGCATAAGCCAAGCACTGAAATTATTAATCATATATTCTAGTATATAATATGTCCATATGAAATAACAGAGATGCTTATATCTTTTATCAAATAAAACTACATTGAGATGCTTTTTAAAATTATTTTTTAAAGTCAAAAAATATATTTATCAATAACAACCTGAAGAGACAAGAGAATGCGGTAGTACACAGAAGAATGTTTGTAGGGAGGATTTAAGGCAGGCTGCTAAATACATGGAAATTCTAGTTTTCCTTCAGTGGACTAAAAGCCAAAAGACAGCTAAGTAAAAGAAGCCAATATTTGGAAGAAAGGAAGATGACACCAGAAGGAAGAATTTCAGCAGGACTTGTTTTTGTTGAAATTAGATGGGGAATAGTATTAGAAATATAACTTGTAGTAGCAATGTGGTCAGCTGAAAAAAATATGCCCCCAAAAATATCAGGTCCTAATCCCAGGAACCTAGAAATGTTATGTGATAAATGTAAAAGATCTTTACAGATGCAATTAAGTTAAAGATCTTGGTATAGGGAGGTCATCCTGGACTATAAGGGTGGACCCTAAATACACTTACATGTCCTTATGTAATCCTTAAAGAATTAGAGAGAGACTTTACACACACACACACACACACACACACACACACACACACAGGATAAGAGATATGAAATGGAGTAAAGAATTTAAACTTTGAAGTGATGTGGCTATAAGCCAAGGAATGCCAGTAGCCCCTGAAGCTGGAAGAGACAAGGAGCAGATTCTCCCTACGATCTCCAGAGGGAACACTACCGATACCTTGACATTAGTCCAGTTATATTAATTTCAATCTTCTTGCCTCAGAATTATGAAAGGATAAGTTTCTGTTGTATATAAAAAGGAAAATATGGAAACTTTGTGCCGTGTGCATTATTTGTTGAGTTGCAAAATTGTGGAACCAATGTGGAAAACAATATAGAATTCCTCAAAAAAATAAAATCAGACTTATCATATGATCCAGCAATCCCACTTTTCAGTATACACCCCCCAAATTGCAGGATCTCGGAGAAATGTTTTCACCTCGTGTCCGTAGCAGTACTATTCACAATAGCCAAGAGGTGGAAGCAACTCAAGGGTCCATTGACAGATAAATGTCTAAACCGTGACAGACATAGATATAGATGTAGATATACAAGCAATTATGTAATAGAATATTACTGAGCCTTAGAAAGGAAGGAAATCCTGCCACATGCTACAATATGGATGAACTTTGAGGACATTGTGCTGAGTAAAATATGCCAGTCACAAAAAAATAAATAAACACACTCCCTATAATTCTACTTATATGAGGTAAAGTAGGCAAATTCAGAGAAACAAAAAGTAGGAAGGTGATTAACAGGGGCTGGGGGAAGGGGTGCAAGGGGTATTGTCGCTTAGTATGTACAGAGTTGCAGATCTGCAGGGTAAAAAATGTCTGGAGATCTCTTTCGCAACAATATACATATACTCCACACTACCAAACTCTATACTTAAAAAGAATTAAGGTGGTAAATTTTGTGGTATGTATTTCTTACCACAGTATTTGTAAAGCTGTATGAGTACTTTTATTGGCCACACTGTCCAAAGAATTGGTGTGACCCTTCCTGAAAGTGAGCCCCAGACACACGTCCAAGAAAGTCCTTAGAGAAAAAGGCCATTGCTGACCCTTTGATACTCAGCCCAGAACTAACTAGCATATGATGGGAGAACAATACAAAAAAAAAAAAAATCATGGGTTACCCATGCAATATAATTTAAATACAGTCAGAAAAGTTTTGTGTAACTTGTCTGCCCCATAGTGTTTGAAAAATCCCTCCTCTGCTTTTGCACGCTGCCTCAGTTGCTTTCCATTAAAAACTGGTGCCAATAAGCATCTACTTCCATGGGACAATTACTAAGAAATAATTTGGTCCTACAGCGTTTTTCCTTCAGCTAACAGAGAGTTGCCACAATGAGGTATTACTGAGGAAGAAAGGGTGCACTGGATACTTTAACGGAAGCCAACCTAGGTGGAGTGTTCCAACTCAGATGCTAGAGACACTGGGGGAGTAAAAGGACTAAAAAGTAGAGAGGAAGACTCAGACTAATAAATGGTCCAGCTGGACATTTGAAAGTTCTCTGAGCCTATTTGGTTCTGTGTGCCAGAACTGGGGAATTTCAGGCAATAATTTTATTATATTTAAATAACAGGCTAGTAAAGTACAAACTTAATTATAGATTGGGCTAACTTTATTGCTTGTCTTTGTGAAAGAGACATTACTCTTCATCTGTTTTTAATACTAATGTAATATTTTGTATACTTTAGTATTTTATGTACTTTCCATATTTTAGGGTTATGTATTTAGTATATTAATATTTTGATATTTTATTTCAATATAATAAATTGATGGACTATTAGGACATCATGCTTAAGGACATGCATATGAAGATGAGTTTTATTATGAAAATAGTGCCAATAAAATATCTATAAATAAAAAGCTTAGACATATTAATAAGAATGGTTTTTTTATAGGGTTGATCTTTCTAAATATTTTTTCTGTTTTATTTACTATGCCACCAAATTCTATAGACCAGTGGTTTTCAAACTTAAACAGGCATCAGAATCTCATTAGAAGGCTTGTTTAAATACAGGTGATTGGGCCTAGACTGCTGAGTTTCAACATACTCAGAAGTTGTAGGCTAGGTCCAATAATTTGAATTTCTAGCATGTTCCCAGATGAGGCTGATGTTGCTGGTCAGGAACCAGAAATTGAGAGCCTTTGCTTTAAAATAAATTGTGATTTTTATATAATAAGCTGAGTAAATGCCACAAGAGAAAAGGTTGAATACAATGTATTTCTCATTAAGAATATATTGACCTCAAATGTATACATTGTTAATAGATGACATTTCTGTCTGTCTGTCTCAGCATACAGCCCAGTGGGCATCCCAGTACGTCACAGCATAAGGTCCCTCCCAAGGCTGTCATCCTGTCCAGAACGGCTCTGCTGCTGTGTGAAGTGCCAGCCAGCCTGAGGCTCGTGGGCATGCTGGACTCTCGTGCTGGCAGCTCTCTTTTAGGAACAGTACATACAGGATTCTGGTAAAATCACAGTCATTTCACAATTCGTAATGGATGGTAAAACAAAACTGGATAGCAATTTGTTCATGAACATGAACCACTGCTCGTAACTGGTCTGCTTAATGTTGTCTTGAAATATATCAAAACAGAATGATGACAGCTAGTGGAGGGGGCAGGAGATAGAGGGTGGAGGGACTGAGCAAAAAGGAAAAAGCACTCATGGACATGGACAACAGAGTGGGGATTGCTGGGGGGCGGTGTATAAGGGGACTAAAAGGTATTTTAAAAAATACAATAAAGATTAGAAGTAATAAAAAATTGCACTTGTAGTCTATTTTGTTTTCTGTGAGGTGATATATAGAAAAAAAGGATAAACAATGGATCTTTTCATAAGCAAGATGTAAGGATAACACTAATTAACACTGATTCTTAGTAAGAGAGCCAACACATGTTCATACTATATACACCAAGCACATATATAGCACTTAAAGAAAAAAGAAACAAAGTTTTAGCGTGCAATAGTTTCTTCTCATTTATCCCAACAGAATTAAAAAGAAATTATCTGAGAGGGTGCAAATCACAAATCAACACCTTTCGAAGCTAAATGTCTCAATCTTCCTTTTGTTGACAAGGTTAGTAGACAAGCACCTCAGGCGGCTCTGAGATAACTTCTCTGAGTTCCGCCCTGACAATCTTCTCACCTTCTCTACCAGTGCTGTGCACAGTTCTCATCAGGACACCTCTCTGTGTACACACCTTGCCTGGCCTTGCTGGGAACAACCTGAAAGGAGGAGCTAAAGTTGTAGCCATGACTAATGAGTCTGACCTTGTACTGGGTGATGGAGGCAGACTGCTGAATGAATAGACAGAGTCTCTGCCTTCATGGATCAAGTGTGAGGGGTGGGGCTGACATGGAGCCAACCTCACAGGAACCAATGTCATATTATACTTAGTATGTTCTAGAACATAGTATAGGTATCTTTAAAAATACTCATTGATAGATTTGGTTATTTTGTGATTGAAGGAAACTTAAAATGTGCTAGACATAGTCCTTTGGAGTCATTCCATCCATAAATATTATATGAACTGCCAGGAAATTTACTCATGTAACTTTGATTTCCTAATAAATTTCAAGGTTCCAGGAAAGGAAGCATTTCAGATGCCAAGTTTCATATAAAAGTCACCACTTTGCTTCATCATCCAGAATGCATTTTCTCTAATATAAAATATAAATGTGATAAAGATATATGCTATTTTATATATGTTTTAGATGTAGGCATCTTTTATTGCTTTTAGAAAATTTCTAAGTGCAGGGTTGATATTCATTCCAACATTCCTTATTATGTTATTTTTAAAGCCTCCTGGTGACACCTGAGCCAGACAACCAATTTGGCTCATTTTTAAGGAACCAAAGAAATCAACTGGTGACTTTGGCATTAACTGACCATCTGACTAAATTGCCCAATAAGTCATTTCAGTTCTAAAGCTGGAAAAAGATTTTAAGGAGGTATGTGTTTCTCAGCAAACCTCTAAAATGCCTTTAAGACTGAAGACTACATTTAGTTGTACTTAATTCAATAAACACATAAGTATAAACTCAATCCATCTCCATAAAGGAAAGTGAAAACCATATGCAGGGGTGAGCAAAAGCAGGTTTATATTTGTTCGTATGGAAAATAATACAAAAAAAGTATAAGAATAAACTTTGTGTATGCACAACTGTAAACCTACTTTTGCTCACCGCTGTATTATGGTTGTGGTGGTGGTTACATGATCCTAAACATTTGTGAAAACTCATCAGATTATCCCCTCAAAATAGACAGTTGTCACCAGGAGGCTTTAAAAACAATACAATAAGGAATCTGGAATGAATATCAACCCTACACTAGAAATTTTCTAAAAGCAGCCTAAGATGCCTACATCTGAAGGGCTATTTTCCAATCTTGTTGTTGGAACCCCTCCTCTCCCTTCAAAAATTGAGATAAAAATATTCTGAATTTGGGAGAAAGAGAAGAAAAAAAGATATTTGCAATCAACTACAGGCAGCTCTCCCTGGAAAAATGTGAAAACAACCTCCACAGTTCTGGCTTCTCTTCACTAGAGGAGGCATCTGCTCATTATTGAAGGACCAGAGAGGGAGCTCAGGTGAGGGTTTGCTGATGAGGGAACCGCAGTATGATTACAGCAGTCGTATCCAAAAGACTGTGCTGAACAGCATTAGTAAGAGGGGTATATTGACTGTCTGATTTCAAACTTAAAACACACATGCACATTTCTATTTTTTGATTTAAAAAAATCATTAAATTAGAATTTCAAGCTATGTCTTGTCAGACTGAAGCAGTGAACAGATCTGATATCAGAATGCCTTAAAGATGTCCTATTATTCTGTGAAGACTTGTGCAAGGAGCAAAGATCACATTTTTGCAGAAGCAAAGCACATGAATTAAACAGACATATTTTCAGGACCTTTCAACCCAGTTCTGAACTCATGTCGTTTGAACCAAGATTATCTAAAAAGTAAAACATGAATTTAAAAAAACAACTTTTTTTAAAGAAGAATCAGAGCTCCAAGGACCAGCAGTTATGTGTATGTTTTTAATGGTATGTCAGGTGCTCAAGTAAAAATAAGTCAGAAAAAAAGAAAATGTTTAAAAATTCTGTGCTTCTGGTGGAAATGCTGTGTAATACGGATGATGTGCATCCAGTAAAGACCAGGATGATTAATAATGGGGAGTCGGAGCACCCAAGATGGCAGAAGAGTAAGTCAGGCTGACTGCTCAACACCAGAGCCGGAGTGGGGCTGCCCGCCTCTGAAAGGAAGCAGAAATAATGCAAGCCGAGGCTGCTGCCTGAGGATGCCTGCACACTCAAGAGACAGGGAGAAGCAATATCAGCTTCCCCACCAGGACCTTAGTTCTGTGTCCACGGTTCAGTGCTACCGATTATCAGAGTGAGACAGAAAACTCAACACAAGACCCGGAGGTATCTGGAAAATTGCTAGGTAGGAAAGTGTGTGCGCAGAGAGAGAGAAAATTAATACAAGTCAAGTTGCAGCTGCAAACTAAAACTCCAATGTACTAAAAAGGCCAAAACAAATGAATAATTGGAAAAGTTGAATTTAGGCAAAATAAAAATGAAACAAATGGGGCAATATGAATTTCTTATTAAGTCAGAATGGAGAAAGTTTATGAGTGGTTATTTGGTGGAATAAATATACAGGTCCATGTATGAAAACATGTATGCAGCATTATTTGCAGTTGAGAAAGAACTGAAAGTCCATTAAAAATAAAATATGCACAATTGAAAAGTATGCACTAGTCAGAAGTAAAATATAGTAACATGGATAGAGCTCAGTATCAATGTTGAGTGAAACATAATGAAACTCGTATAGCAATATAACTGTTAACAATATACAATTGCACATTACAACACAAAAAAACCACAAAATTTTCAAAAGTATACATAAACATCTAGTTAAATACAATATGCTGGAGACTTATGGGTAAGAATAAACAAATTTAAAGATAGACTGAGGATAAAATTAATCATTTTTTAAAAAATGATAAAACTGATGACCGGGTTTGCATGGATTGATGATAATGGTGTACCACGATGTAAGAAACACAATCAGCTGGTGTAACCCACCTAAAGCACTTGAAAAAGGAAGAATATGAATGAGTTGATCATAATTTACCTTCATAAATTCTCTCCTGTGAAATTTCAACTGAGAATAAATTAAACACACACTTTCGGTAACGCCTTACTTCATAAAAAAAAATTCATAACTACTGAGCATAGAATATGATGAAGAAAAACAATTCCCTTCAATGTGTGGGATATGTTACTTCCACATCTCTTATTAATTAATGCAGATGCATAACTCAACAAGGATTTGAGACATTAACTCCAAATGGCAGGAAATCCCCATTAGAGCTGGAAAACTAAAGTTTCAATGCAACAAAAATAGGAAAATTGTCCTCCTGAAAGAAACTATCTGTCACTTTTTTAAAAGTTTGCTTCTTATCCTTTAAATACAAGGGAATTGACCACTTGTGTTCTCCACAAGCTTCCCTCTTGATAAATTGCAACTCATCCTGTGGTTTTCAAAATATACTTACTTACTTTTTAAAAAGTAAAATATGGTATCCCTGAATAGCTGAATACTTTTCATACCAAAATATCTTTCATGATTATTGTGCTCAGAATATTATGGTTTGCAAAACAGGACCTATTCCATGTCCTTCCAGTAACTTATAGTGCGACGGTCTAAACACCTTGCAAGAAAAATAAACTTGGACAGTGTTAAAATCTGACAGGCCCATCACACTGTCCCTCAGAATTTTGTTTAGAAATAATCTCACAAATCACGGACGCACCTTGGGAAGTATGTGTCTGTGCTGCTGCCCCAGAAAAGGGCCTGAATTTTCCAGATGAACTGTAGAGCTCATCCACTGAACACTGCAAAAATATCATGACGAAATGATGTAATGATGATGTTTTTGGACAATAAAATCTGGGCCTGAATTAGCCCACAGAACTGTTTCCACCATTTAGTCTTAATTGAAGAGTTGATTTAATAACATCCTACTATGGATAATAAAATAGAGCATTGTTTTAATGATGGGAATCATTTACTAAAATGAACCTAATTGACAGGCAGCTTGACTAAATCAATGTGACAGTACATACATAGTCAAGCCACTGAACAGGTTAGGCCTGTGGATTCTAATTTATGTAGTAACCACTTCTGCCAGTATTAGCACCTCCATTTAGATCCCTTTTAAACAAAAGACTCTCCAACCTGTCACTAAGTTACTCTAGGTCAAATTCCTATGTACAATCTTCTGTATTCCCTAACATTAATTTATGCTTTTAACTTGTCTTTATTTTAATTCCTTCACTCCTTATAAAAAATAACACATTTATTCCTTTATTTGTATTTTATACATTCAAGAGTTTTTGACCCATTGAAAAAATATATGCATTTATATATCATGTAGTTTGATCTTTATAATCTTAGCCTGCCCAAAATGTATCCTAGTTAGCAAAATCAGTTATAGCAAGTTGGTGACTTAGAACCAACTCCCCACAAATGGAAAGGTAACTAAAACCAGTGGATGCATGAGAATCACTAACAAACCACAAATGCCTTCTCATTCCTCAGCCTTTCTCAACAACCGCATTCATCAACCATCACACCTTCAGTGCATTGTTTTATATTTAGCAAAGTGCATCCCTACCAACTGCCTTGTATGTTCTTAACAACCAACTCTGAAAGTAGATGAAATATATTTACACTCTCATTTTTAGATAAAGAAATAGGCAAGGAAATAATGCATTCATTCATTCAAAAATATTGAAATCCACAAAGGAACACAGGGACCATGCCAAAGCTCTAGAAGCTCAGATACGCAGAAAACATAATCCACAGAGTCCACAGGTTTGTGGTAAAGAAAGAGTAAACAGATAAGCATATGAAAAAGGAAACTACCACTTAGTGAGGGCCCCTATATGATGTGTCAAATGCTGTACACAGTTGTTTTACAGTTAAGAACAATTAAAATTTGGAGAGGTTAGCAATTAGCTCAAAGTCTTGCAGAACAAGACCATATTCAAACCTTCACTGCATGATTCTGAAGCTTGCCTTCCAGCATAATAATTGGTGCAATAATGAGCTCTATGTGCTCTGATAAAAGAACAGAGTACAACGGGAATTTGGAGTTGGATGGCAAAAGGAGCAGGTGAAGGTAGAAAAGGAGGTTTTATACAAAAGAGCTTTCATCAGTGTGGTAGAATTCTGAAAATGACCCTGCCAAATTCTATGTCCTAGTGACCAGAACCTATAAATATAATGAGATAGTGCTGTCATGATTAGGTTATATCATATGGTGATGTGGCCACCGGCTAGCAGTGTCGGTGTGATTATGGATGAAATAAAACATACACATGGACTACCGAGTCTGGTGGAGGAAAAAGGATGACAGTGTGGCTTTTCTCTCAAGGAGAGCAAAAACCACAGCCTCCATCATGACAAGTCTTTATTTTATTTCTCCTCACATTACAAAATGATCCTCACTCACCCTGCCCAGGTTCGCTATAGGTGATTACCTTTTACAGACAACAAAGAGCCAATGCCCCTAATAACATCACAGAAGAAGAATATTAGCAAATGAAAAGGGGAAATGAGGTTGAGCGGTTACACTGGTCCTTGCAAGGTTTAGCATGGATTTTAGGAAGTTACAATAAGCACTTGCTATCTCAATCCAGGGTGATGGGGTTTTAGGAAAAGCAAGACTCAAAGCGGCTTAGGTATATTGCAAACCTGATTACCCATGAGAGAACCTATCTGTGGGTGTGGGTCCTGTGTATCTCCGAGTGGGAGCTGAGCCCACACCACGCAGAAGGGTCTGCCACATCATGGCACACTGGATCCTGAGATAGGGAGATTATCCAGATGGGGTAAATCAAATTATATGAGTCCTTAAAGGCAGAATTGGGGCTGGTAGCAGAAGTCAGAGATACTAGAAGCATGAGAGAGATACAATGCGTCATTGCTGGCTTAAAGATGTATGGGCCACATGAGAAGGATGGTGGGCAGCCTCTAGAAACTGAGAGCAGCTCCCAGCTGACAACCAGCAAGAAAATGAGGACTTCAGTCCTACAACCACAAGGAACTGAATTCTGCCAACAATCTGAATGAGCCTGGAATAGATTCTTTCCCAGAGCCTCAGCTAAGAACAGCCTGGGCAGCCTGATTTCAGCCTTATGATACCCTCAGCACAGAAACCCAGCTGAGCCCACCCAGGTGTCCACAATACTACAGAATCCTGAGCCAATCAATGAGTTCATGTTTAAGGAAGTAAATTCATGGCATTTTGTCATGCAGGTGTAGAAAACTAAGATATCATGTAAGTAACTCCTCACAGGGTTATGCGTTCTTCAGACAAACAGAAACAATGAAAGGAGATTCCCAAGTAAAGTGAGTGGAGCAGAGGCAGGAGGTGCCCACCCACACCTCTTGGCCCTTACCACAAGGTGACCTCCCACTGACGGGATCTGAGTCTCTCAAGGGCTTTCTCCAAAGCCAGAGAAGGCTGCTCTGCCTGGGCATGCAGATCCAAAAGGCGAAGGCATTAATAGCCAGGGAACAGCTCTCAACCGATGGCTGACAACACTTATGTACAAATGCACCATCTCCTTCTTCTTTGATTACTCTAGGATGTGTTCCCCATGCAATCATATTCCAACTGCCCACAGTGGTAGCCAACTTGGTAAGTTCTCTGGAGCAGAGAACTAAAAGAGTGGATAATATGAACACAGACAGGGAAGCCTGAGTGACGGGGCTGAGGTGCCGTGTTCTGGGAAGATACTGGGCCAGAATACAGAGACTCACACACGTTCTCCTGAGGACTCAGGGACCACTTCTGAAGTCAATGCAGCAGGGAGTGCAGCCCACTTCTTCCTTAGAAGAACACCGAATCACATGACCAACTGAAAAATTGCATTTCCCAATCTCTTCTGAAGATAGGGATGACCTATGAAATAAAAACAGAAGCTCTTAGTGGAGCTTCTGAGAAGCCCCTTTTTATACCCCCACCCTTCTTTCCTGTTAACTGCAAAGTGGACACGATCACTGAAGCTCCAGTAGTCACCTTGAGGCCCTGAGGGGAAGAGCAAAAGATCTGCAAAGATGTTAACAAGGACATTCTTGAGCTGCTAATCCAACATGAGCAACTATCTACTTCAGGCTTAATGTTAAAAAAATTAAATTAAAAAAAAACTTTCAAGCTGCTGAAGTTAGGTGTATATTACCAGCAAGGCAAAGTTCATAACAGATAAAGTGACAAATCTGGAAAAGGTACTTGTATTTTGACTGTTTGCCTATTGCTCTGACACAAGAAGGACAGAGCGTGTCCCAACCTGCCATGCCACTTGAGAAACATCACTGGGACATCTCAGTTCATTGTATAGAAACAGCAACAGACCTAGCAAGAAGTCTCGAAACACACTGCAGAAGCATGAACAAAGCCTTCCACGATTTAATTACAAAACTTCCATGCCAACTTTACATCGTCATTTCACATTTACTTACACAGAACCTTTCGTGCTCTCAAAGTCACTTCAGGAGTGTTAATGAGGCACCAAGCCGCAGTGTTTGTGGTCCCTGCATAGTTTGATAATGCCAACAGCACAAATGCCATTTTCAACATTATTGAAAAACTTTTACTCTACCAAGTTCTAAAATCTCTAATTATATTGAGAAGAAATCCCCAACCCCAAAAAGCAATGTTATTTTTACTGTTGCTCTGAAAAGTATAATACAGTTCACTGGTGCACGGGGGAATATTTCTACCACAGCATCTCACTACTACCACCATTACACAAAAGGAGAGTTGCAGTAAGATAAATTTTGGCACAAGTTTAGATAGGTGAATAGATAGATGATAAACGTGCTCTTTGGTATGTCATCAATGCAAAATTGCTACTGTTTCACTAACACTTAATCAAGTAATCTTTTTGGTACATTGATGTCATCAAATTCAATAAAAGGCTCCAAGTCATGGGTTGCTATTTTCCTTGGTATATTAATGTTCGTGTTTGTTATGTTAGAGGGATCTGATATTAAAAACAAGAAGGAAACATGATCAGAAGGGCCTTGCGCCACCCAGAGAAGATATCTGAAGTTCCTCAATATTAAAAGATATTTATCAAATATATTGCCAATGGGTTTAGAAACATACCTATGAAAATATGCTATCTGTTGATCTAAAAGCATTTCTCATGTCCACGAGATCATTCGTCTAAATGACACTTGGAATGGCATAAACAAATTTCCTCTCTGCCTCCCATATTTATTCAATTTAGAAATCCCAAAAGCCTTTATTCTCTTCAACCTTGCAACATTAATATTGATAAGAAAAGACATGATGATATTTCTGCTTCCTGCTTCAGTCCTAACAAATTGTTCCAGGGTTACACAAGCTTTCCTTGTTAATTTTGTGACTTTCAAGGGCATCAAGTAAGGAAATGCCAGGGCCAGCTCAGCCTTGTAGCTTTTAGAGAGCTGTTCCTGCCCCCACACTAAAGAAACATCACTATTAAGAGAAGTAGTACTACTGTCTAAGGCACAAGTAAATGGCAATCAAATTAAAGTGTGTGTGTGGGGGGGGGGGAGGAATTCAGGAAGAGGTTTTGTAAATGAAATCAAATGTAAAGGATTAAATTCGTCCCAAGAATTTTTCTTTATTATTTCTTCACTTCTAAGAGAGAAGTGATTTTAAGAAGCCATTATCAACAACATGACACTTTTTGAAAAGGTTAAGTCACTACATTTAATTCCAAGATGTTCCCTATTTTGGGGGGTGGGTAGGAGACTGTGAGGAAACACGTGACTAAGAAGAAATGTTACTTGCCAGACTTTGTCTTCCTGGCTGTGCTCAATTTCAGGCACTGTCGTGTCCAACCTGCTCGTTGAACTGCTTGCTGTGTTTCATAGTGATTAGCATCCCCAGTCCTTACCCCAAAGTCTGAGGTGCGCCCAGTTGTGCCATTCCTTCCCCCTAGGTCATGTGCCTGCTCTCTCTAAAGGTGTCCTCCAGTTCCCTGCCTTTCACAAAGGCCAGCTCTGAATTCCAGCACGGTGACTAAGACCCAGGGACATACCTTACCTTCCTCTCTTCTTGAGGGATCTCAGCCGCTGCCTGAGAATCTTACCTGTGTGGTCCCGTACAGCAACATCAACATTAGCCAGGAACTTGCTAAAAATACAAATTATCAGGACACCTCTCAACATCACCCCTGACCTCTGAATCAGAAACTCTGAAGGTGAGGTTTTACCAAGACTTCCAGATGATTCTGAGGCAAGACCAAATTTGAAAACTACTTATCTAAGTCATTTCTCCCAGAGTATTGCTATCAAAGGGAAATTCCCTCTGTAAAATAAAATTAATGGACTGGTACAGATTAGCAATTGCTAACACTTTTTGAAGGATTGCTATAAGCCAGGTACTATTTTAAACTCTACAAGTTTTAAACCCATTAGTCCTCAAAATGACCTAATGAGGTAGTTATTATTCTCATTTACATTTTGCAAAAAGACTCAAAGAAGTTCCCCCATTCAAAGACACACAGATACCATATAGAGAAGCAGGATTCGGGCACAGGTATCAGCTGCATAGACTGGCTCTCATCCGCTTTGTTACGCAGCCTCTGACCACCTGCGTATCTCAGAGGTACTGCAAAGCTGTCCATAACAGGGACTGGCCACTCTAACCGTAAGGGATCTTAACATAGGCTAACAGAACCATCAAGGCAAAAGTTTGAAGGAGTCCAATTTCTCAGATGAATAAAGATAAGGCAAATCTCACTAATCTAAACTTTGTTGATTTGGAGTTAATAATTAGGTTAAATTATATCTAATACTTAATGAATATAAAGTAATATTTCTCCTTGTGAATTTTCAGGCTTCTGCTCACAAGTAAGAGAATCCAATTTAAAAAGTCAATCACATGCTCTGCCAAGTAGTGGGTTGGAGCATGGTCCTGTACACCAAGAGGTTGTGGGTTCCATTCTCCATCAGGCACATACCGAGGTTGTTGATTTGATGCCGGGTCAGGGCACATACGGAAGGCAACCAATCGATGATTCTCAAATGGATGTTTTTCTCCCTCTCACTCTTTTCCTCTCTCTCTCAAACCAATACACACTTCCTCAAGATTTTTTTTTTTAAAAAGAGGAAAAAAAATCAGTCACATTTTGTAAAGCAGGGACCCCAAAAATGGGCATTCCTCTCTTTGTGCCTTTGGTCCTAAGAGAGTAAACCTTGAGTTGTCTGCCTCTGCCCTGTGTCAAACACTCTCAATCGAAAAGAAGCAATAATCTATATTATTAGATATAGATTAGAAGCAATGATCTATAGAGAAGAAACCAGGAGAAACCACCTGAAGACTCTGCTTCCGGTGCACTTGTGTCAGAGTGGAGGAGGAGGCCAGGCATGGGGAAGCTGTCGGGCTCAGAGCTGACAGAGCTGTTTCCATTAAAACTCTGTGTGACATGGGAGGCAAACTCTGATGACACTGGCACCAACATGAAACATGCTCCCCACTTCTGCATGGAAAGAAGCGCAGGGTTCCCAGAACACAGGAGGGTGGAGCTATTCAGCACTGAGCAGAGGGCGCAGGGTCACCTGGCAGGTGCTCCACACCTTGTGGGAGACAGCCATTCCCAGGGGAAGTGCTTCCTCTGCAGGCTCATTCAGGGAGCTGAGCCAACAGCAGACACCTGGGCAGCAGGTGCTGGAGAGAGAGACCAAGGAAGAACAGATGAACTGGCAGAAGCCGCTTCTGAGCAGGCCGACTGGATTCCTTCTGAGGGAAAGTGAGCTGTCCTGGCAACTCCCAGGGATGAACTGATGTGACGAAGGGGGGTTTAGTAGGTTCCAAAAGACCTGCGTTAGCAAGAAAACTTATGACACAGGAAATGCCAAGTGACATGTTTGTATTGAACTATGGTATTACTTCTGAAGTTGTGTTATACCCTTTTCATAATAATTGAATTTTTAGTCATTCCACTGGTTATCTTAAAATAACTGTGACTTAACTTTCAGGTTAGCGATTTATTGTTGAATTTTTATTACGTCATGTGAAGAATAGTATTATTAGGCTTTATCTTCTCTGCTTGACCTACTTCATATCTGCATCGTAAAGTTATTTATTGTCTAAAATGTTTTAAGCTCCTGGAGGGAAGGGTGGCAAAGAATGTGTGGACATATGTTAAAACAAGTGTAGTAAGTAAATGTTTTAACTATAGTTTCTAAAAAGGAAATTGAGAATTTTTACCATAACTAGTCGTTCCCTATCATGTTGAATTATTCACTGAGTGTGTTCATATGCCTCGATATCTTACCCTACTCCTGAAAAAGCGATGAATCATTTAAAGCACAGAAAAGATGTTAATTGATAATGCCCTTGACACAGAGAAGACTTGTCGAAGAAATTCTAGGACCTTTAAAAAAAGCTAATTCATTTGTTTCATAATGTAAAAAGCTCAATTCAACAAATGAAAAGAGTAAAGTTAAATAGTACAAAATATGTTGTATTATAATTATTATTCTGTGGCAAAGAGCCTAGAAACTATGCCTGCCATGATGTTTTTCCTTTCACATCCTATAACCAAGAAAAAAGTTGTAGCTCTATGGTGTTTCAAGACATATTTCAAAAATTGCATTTCCTATGTCATTTCCAATTACAGGGTAGGGCAGAATAGGTTTTAGTTGTGCATATGGAAATAATACAATAATTAATAAATATAACACAAGGACTTCCGGCCAAGATGGAGGCATAGGCAGACACACTGTGACTCCTCACACAACCAAAATTAAGGACAACAAAGATTTAGAAACAAGAAAACAACCAGAACTCAGAAAATCGAACTGTTTGGAAGTCCAACAACGATTCATCCAGGCCGGTAAGAGGGGCGGAATCGCGGCAGGAAAAAGCGGAGGTGCGGACCGGGCACGCAGGCAACAGCGGCTGGCAGCCCCCAGGTGCACAGGCGGCAACTAGCAGAACCTGAGCATGGGGTGGCAACTGTGCAGACCCAGTGAGGCCGCACAAGGCAGCTGGCTGACCAGGTGGTCCCACATTCACGCGCAGATAATCCAGGCAAAGGGGAAGCAGTGGAAGGGACTGGAATCCAAGAGTGAGCACAGCAAGCGCCATTGTCTCCTCTCAGACCC